>PDNC01000002.1:0-539851 GCA_002572885.1 Blastomyces parvus
GGATGGGGATGCGCAGGGAACAAAAGGAACAACAATGGCGCAGACGACCATTGGAGGCGATTTAAGGGGAACAGGCAGGCTGACAGGCATCAAGATAGTTGGGGGGGAAGGGGGGGCGCGAGGGCTATAGTTAGCGCCTGTGAACAAGCCAGACGGGGGGGGATGATGGGGGATGATGGGGGGCACTGCTGGGGATTGGGACTGGGGATTGGGCGCAGGAGAAAAGAAAAGAAAAGAGGTACAGGCGGGTGGAACGAGTGAGAGTAGAACGAGGGAAGGAAGACGAAGAAGGGAAATCAGGTGGAGATTGAGAGCGATTCTTCTTGTTTTTATCTATTGTTAGTTCTTGCTTGACGCTCTCTGCTTAGGGAGGGGAAGCAGAGACAGCGGGAGACTGACTGGCTGGGGGGCAACTCTTGGGGATGGGGGGAAGGCGGGAATATTATGATGATTATGATGGCTGCTGAGAAAGAAACCTGGCAGCAGAATAGTTGCACTTGGGCTCGTTAAGAGAGACGAGACAAAACGAGACGAGAGCCAGCAAGCCAGCACGTAAAAAAAGAGCGTTGCATCAGCAGCCGTTGCTAGTGAGTTAGCCCAGACGATCGAGGCGGCATTAATAAGAAGTAAGAACACATCCCACCGCCAGGAGGCTTGTTTGGCTAGTTAGCGTGGGCTCAGCAGCAGCAGCAGAGAAGCAGCAGCAGAACCGTCGGAAAAAGAAACGACATTCAAAAATAGGTTTTCCGAAAGTCAAAAAAAATACAAATAATAAATGAAAAAATACGGAAAAAGCAAGAAAAAGCAAAAATAAAAAGACGCGGTCGTAAGAAGTTGGTGGAAGCCTTTAGCACTTTTTAGCAGCGAGTTGAAGCTGCTGGTATAGGCGGGGATCAGCCTTAGCGCCGAACTTAGTTAAGCCTGACAGTGAGAGCCCAGTCCCAGTCCCAGTCCCAGTCCCAGTCCCAGTCCCAGTCCCAGTCCAGTTCAGCCACTCGCAACTCCCGCAATGCTACCTCCCATGCATCAGTAGCACTCTCGACGCTCTTTTTATTTTTATTATTTTTTAAAACATGTGCGCAATAGGAAGCTCGCGGAATTGGTCTCTCCCCTCTACATACATGTACCAATCTAGCGCGTTTAATAATAATAATCGATTGCAGCGCTTTTATATCCGCATCGCTCGACCCCCCCAACCCCCGACCACTGACTGGGAATTGGAAATGCAAGACCCTGAAAACGGCAAGGGGGATTTCGCGGGGCGCGTAACTGGGAAAGATTAAAAAATTAAAAATAAAGGCACATTTGACGGGTCGCAATCCCTATCCAGGAACGGGGGGGGGAGACGCCGCTACTTTCGTCTGATCGCGCTCATGCTGGGTGTCTCCGGTTTTCTACTACAACACGCCAGTTGATGTGATGATGATGATGATGATGTCCATCGGAGCTCCATCAGAGAAAAGTCCGGGCATTGTCTGTCCCCTCGGCGTCGCTTGGAGATTAAATCGTCGCGAACGGGAAGATCTTCGAAGGGGCGGGGGTTTTATTTAGGCAGATTATTCCGGACTCCGAGGTGTGGACACTGGACACGCGCTACTCGTCTGACCTTGCGAAACTCAAAAAGAAGAAGAAGAAGAGGAAGAAATAAGAAATGAAGAGGGCTATCTGATTTCGGATGGCAGGGGTTTGTGTGTGTGTGTCGGCTTATTGCTCCGTCGCTATTATTATTAATAGTATTATTTGCTGGACCTGGTTACATACATACCATACCACCTTCCGTATATATGTACTCTCGCTACGCCTGGCCACTCGACGCGATTGATGGTATGGCTTTTGATTTTTTAATAAAACGATCATGTCGATTACGCTTTGCTTATACAGACTGGACGGTGCTGCCAAGAGATGCTCCAGGGCGGGGACAAGAGGGGAATAACTTCCAAGAGGGGGGGGAATGGAGAAAGAGCTGCGATGCTCGTTGATGGATACTATCATACTGGGTTCAACAAACTAGTTTTGTTATGGAGACGTCTGGTGGAGAAGAACGGAGAAACACCGTCGCATTTTGTGCCAGAGGGCGGCGCCAGAGTTAAATTGCCAGCTAAGGAGGAAATAATCTAGATCTATCTGGATCGGTTCGGAGAGCTTTTTTTTATTATTGTTACTGCTCCTTTTTTTGCAGTAGTGATGATATTTGGCTGTGACCGAATAAGAATACGCCGCGGATGGGAAAAAGGGCGTTTTTCGTTCCAATTTCTCTGCCTGAAACATCTGATGGATTCGCTAAAGAATACCCCGAGTTCAACGCAGCCGGCGGTTCAAGTGCAGCAAGCAAGCCGCGTTGAGGAATGGTGGTTTTTCCGTACGCGCATAGTTCCAATCTCGAAGGTTGAAGCATATTCCTGGACGCATCCCCAAAAACCGCAAACCTGGAATCACTAATAACTTCATGGGTTGACCTCGGCCCACTAATTATGTACATAGTTATCTTTTCGCGCAAAGATCGATCGTGAACCCTTTTCTTGACAAGGCATGGAACAGAAGCAGAAGCATTCCACCCCTTCTTCGTATCCCTGGATGAATGCGTGAACTCTAATCGAACTACTTCGGATTATTAGCCACATACATCCATACATACATACAGAGCAGCACGACCAGATATTCAATGATGGGACAGACAGACAGATTCCAGCCTGCTTGAAGTGGAAGATTATATTGTGTTTCAGCTGCCGCTGTTGCTTGAGAACATCACTATCACAATAATAAGCACACATCCTCCGTCTTCGTCTCTATGCGGCATCATCCGTTACATACATACATGCAATAAATATCGTTGTGGAAAAACGAAAAAAAGAAAAGCCAAGGAAAAAAAAAAAAAAGAAAAGCAAAGAAGAAAAAAAAAAGCCGTTCAGCACTCGCATCATCCCCCAACCCCCTCCATCCAACCATTCGCCCTCCTGCGCAAGGGGGGCGTGGGAAAGCCTGCAAGCAAGCAAGAAAGTTTCCATTTCGGTGCGGCTAGTTAC
This sequence comes from Blastomyces parvus, assembly GCA_002572885.1. Taxonomy (NCBI): domain Eukaryota; kingdom Fungi; phylum Ascomycota; class Eurotiomycetes; order Onygenales; family Ajellomycetaceae; genus Blastomyces; species Blastomyces parvus. Next base: position 3,024 of record PDNC01000002.1, read on the forward strand.
AGGGGATATCCTGCTTCCTCGCACATACCCGTCAATATCCACAGCGCTACGCAGTTAACCCGACCTTTAGGTTCCATTCAAATTTCCATGCCAGTTTACAATAATAAATGATATTATGGCAAAGAATTTTGAAAAAAAAAAAGAAGAAGGGAGACAGAGAGAAAGGAAACGGCTTCCAAAGCCCCCTCCTTCATTTATTCAACCACTCATTAACTCACTTCCAACACATGAAACAAGATTGCCCGTCCATATATCCATTTTCGAGTCATGATTTAGCACCAGAGGTCGATTGCAGACTATACTCGCTCCCGTACTCGTACGGAGCATGTGCTCAGAAGAGCGACTCCGTCTTGGCTGCAATTCTGATACATGGTGGGATGCGCCGCCACAACAATCCGGGAAAACAAAATAAAAAATAAAAGAGGGGTGTTAACAGAACACGAAAACACAGTCAACAGCACCCGCATGCCTTTTCCAAATACCTAAACTCGAAGGTTTTTATCATAACGTTGGTTTTACTGGGCAGCCCGCAGCTGAAGAGTCATAACCAAACCCAAAAAATGCTAATAAAAGCTCAAAAATGATCCGTCAATTGCTTTCGTAGCTGGCTGCTAACGATGCTGTCAATCCAACGTCATCATATCCCAGAATCTTCTTTGAAAGGACCAAAAAGGCTCGCTAACAAACAATTTCCGGGTTGGCCAAAGAACTGGTTTAGGCTTGACTTGAGCTATGCAGCAGGTTGCGCCTCCCGGTGATACTTCCCGCTTCTATGCCGCCCGTCATCCAGACTCCCAAGCACAAGCATCGTATCATCAAATGATGATTCTTGCCGTCATCTCCACGGCAGAAAACGAAAACGAGGACAAAGAACTGGCTGGATTTCTTGAACTGGTCGGTGTTTTATCAAAATTGTCAACAATCATCGGCCGCCACTTTCCCCCCCTCCCAAGGCTCGCTAACTGGCAAAAAAGTAGCTTCGATGACATCCATGGCCGATCATTGCGAACCGTCTCGCCTTAGGGCGCGGATGTACTTCCTTAGTGAACCTAGTCTCAGCTTGTTCAGCCAGGGAGGGGGCGCATCCACTGTGGTGGCCAATTACGGGGGCAGATGTCCAGCTCCCCTCCCTGTGCCAGTCGATCAGGCCCCAGGAAGCTCAGCCCTCGTTTATCGGAGAAATAGAATAGAACAATAATATGGCGTGATTGCGGCTTTGGGCGACAATGTTTCTTTTTTTTTTTCGTTGAAGGTAAGCGATCTCTCCTTCACGGATGTTGATAAGGTTGACACACTCTTATCAGCGTGGGCGAGGTTTCCGTCCTTTTTTGTAAACATTCTTGGGTGTTCTAGCAAAGAGTACGGATATATCGCACCTCTCAATCCCTATGGGCCTGCCCAACGAAGCGGGATCACCAATATACCCACGCACCAAACCTTCCGCTCCCAAAAATAGCGACGACCTGCCTTCCTTCGCCCTAGCGTCAGCAGGAGAAAAAAGAAAGAAAAGAAAGAAAAAAACCAAACCAAACAGGAGAACAACAGCCCCCCCCTCCCCCCACATGCAATACCCACCCCTTTAAGCCTAATCCGGGCCCCCTTCCAAGCGGTGGATGTGCCCCCACGGTGCTACCGCTGACAAGTTACACCGCGAATCTGACGACCTCCTCACGAAAGGGCCTCAGGTAGCAGTGCGTGGCGCTACCGCAAATTAATCCGAAACGCGTTTGTTCCGCCCAGCTCAAGCCTGTTTGGGATAGCTACATAACAATCAATGGAACATCCGTACATACATATCGAACTAAAAACTAAGAAGGGCAAGTTTGGGCCAGTTGGAATGCTCCTCCCCCTCCCGAATTGAGTAAGATGAGAGATGAAGATCACAAAAAAGTTCGGACAAATGTTTGCGAGGTAAGATTCTGGAACCTGAACAAAATATGAGCTGTGGAGATGTGATAGCGACACAGGCGAGCCGCGAGCCTCGGAGGAAAGGGGGGAACGTGCTGAATATGGATTCCATTTTTATCTCCGAAAATCACATCACACAAAAGACGGAACTTTTTCGCTCCCCCTCTCCGAGCGGGAAAGCCAACAAAACAAAGACGCGCGAACGACGCGACGCAAAAAAGGGGAGCGTTGGGGAAAAAAATAAAAATAAAAAGAAAAGAAAGTGAGAAAAAGAAATTAACAACATTGAGTGCCTGGGCCAGGCCTTTTCTTTTTTTCTTGTCCGGGATGGGATGGTTTAAAAAGGGGGAGGGGTTCGGATTAGAAACCGACAAAAATGTGATACGAAAGTGAGGATGGAATGGTGATGAAATTCCATAGTTTGCCCGCCTCAAAATTCATCAGAGGTTAAGGTATCTATATGCTATCATATGCTTGCTCATAATCATCATCACCATCAGTAATATTAATACCTCTCGGCAAGCTGTAAGCGAAAAAAACAGATCCCATCCCATCCATCTGACATCCAGTAACTACCCCAAAAGGAAAAGGGGGAAGAAATAACTCCCAGCCTGGCAAAACTCGATCATATCTTCAAACGAAAACCACAGCTTAACTATGTATCTATCTATCGACATCTCTATTGCCCTCTGACCCATAGATGGATGGGGCGGATGTACGTTTCAAGTGCAGATTAAACAAGGAGGGATTCCCCCCCCCCCCCCCCCCCCCCCTTCCCCCCTCTCTGCCCCGTTTTTATACGGCGGGCGCAGGGCCCTCCAGCGCTTCTTAGCTGCTCTGCGGCCCTGCCTCTCTATCAAGCATCATTATTCCTTTTAAGCATATCTTTAAGCATTTTTACCCATGACAGGGATTGGTGGGGGTGGGGGAGTATGGTGGTGGAGGGGGAATTGAAAGTCAACCACGACAAGTGATCCTTTTGATATTCAGCAATTGGTCATCCTTTTCGCAAAATAATAGTACATAAGTTATGTAGCTATGTATGTTGAAAAAAAATCACAATTGATATGTACGTTCCATGGGCTGGGGCGGAGAAGAAGGTCTACGCGGAAATATTCCGTATACTAAACTACTGCCTTTTTCACAGCGCAAAACAGCATTTACCGTAACTACAACATCCAACCAATCCTAAACTCAACAATGAGAACGTGAAAAGGCAAAGCTTCCGAAAAACAGCCAAGTTGGAAAAAGAAGCTCGAACAAACAAACAAAAAAGAAAGTTTTTCAGAACTCGGTTCCATGCGCCTATCATGTCGAACCGTTTGACGGTGGTGGTGGTGGTGGCCTCGTATCACGCTCGTGCTCCGCCCACACCGGGGACACAATATTAAGCGCTTGGTTTGCGTCACAGAGGACTGTGGCTGCAGATAAGTTCTCGTGTCTGAGGAACGGTCCACGGAGCAGAGCCCATACAGACGCTTTTTTTCTTCTTGACGGCGAGGGGGGTGACGCCAAGCGCACTTCGGGTTGATAGGAGAAAAACCGCAAACGCAAAATATCCAAGCTCTGCATGCTCAAATTCCGCGGGAATCAGCGTATAAGTTATGGCATGGTGAAGAGCTCCGAGCTCCCATGGCTGCTCTCGATCTCGCAGGGATTGACAAGGGGTGACCGCGCCTCTCGCGCTTCTTTTGCACAAGATCCATGCATACCCTTACCCAGCACTGTGTACCTCAAGTTTAGGCTCGGCAGGGAAGAGAAGCTTCTTCAGGGGATACAAGGACAACCACAACATCCTAGCAGGATCTGTACATCCTTCGCCCGTTGTGTTTCTCCCAAGCTTCGTTTCACGTGTCAACAGAAAGGGAAAAAAAAAGGTTCTCTCAGAAAGCCCAGGATCCCCACCTTCTTCGCACTCCACTCGAGTTAAAGTTTTCACCCATCCGTATCGGCTAAGATATCCCCTTGGGACCTTGGGCGGGTATATTCCGCTTCGTGTCCTGCTTGGCCAGCGACATACTAAACGGGTAAGGGCGCGAGAATCATCGAATTCTTTTTTCAGTGCCGTTAGCTCGCTACGGAGTACTGTAGCTCCTCCTGAGTACTTCCGGAGGCACGCCACAAAGCCACCTTCTTAGCAGTGGATCGAGAAGCTCGAAGTGGCACGTTTTAGGCCCAACTATGCGCCATGGGGGCGCGGATCGACCATCATGAATCTCGGAGTCTGAAACATCCGCCGAGTCGCCGACCTCCGGCTCAAGAGCAGCTTTTGTTGGAGGCAGGAATTGACGTTAGTTAGTTGAATTGAATCGCAAGGTGACGTTTGCTGATATTTTAACCGAGTAAAATATGCGCGGGAACTGTACTCGGAGTACAACGAATCAGCAGAGCGAGCGGGTATTTACATAACTCCGACGAAACTTAATAAAGTTTAAGTTTCAAGTTGTTAAATCCGTCGAATTAGTTTATGGGTTGTTGGGCGAAACGCAACTCCTCGCGAATACACGCAAGCTGGATGTTGGTCTTTGAGGAAGGTAGTAATAGCTATCCATTCATTCCAAGGCGGCGTTGACTGATGAAGGGAAGAATGAGAAAGATAACTGATCTACGCTGCGTATACCAGGGTGAATATAAGCTTAACAGAGCCCTTGAAGCACGATGAACTACATTCCTGCAAGGGCCCGCAACGGCCCAACAACAAGAAATGGGCGTGTAACGCCTGTGCGAGTCCATTTCTCTTCCCTTTTTTTTCTTTCTTTTGCGTTATTATAGGTAGGTTGCTGTGAGACTGATACCTGTCTCAAAAGAGGAACAAACCATGAGCACTGAAGGAATAGAACAGATTCTACCTATAATTGTGCGATATCCATGCCATGACGGCTATTTTCTGGAGATCTATCATTTCAGGGATATTTCGCCCCCACCTCCGTCCACAAAGTCTGGCTGGGATGGGGATGCCTCAGGTTGGGTATCCCACCCCTGGACCTTAGGGGCTCCATCCCCCGAAAATAGTGGGTGGAAGCTCCATCGTCCTGTCTAAGCTGGGGGGACGGGGGAGGGATTGAGCTCCCGGATCGACCCTAAGAATCTGGAGAATCCCTCCCTTGGTATGTGCGCTTGAGAACAAACACATTTGTGCTCCCCTTCTTCCTCGCATCCCTGTGATCCGCAACATGGAAGCGCAGCTTGTTCACCAAAACGGCGACGCCAGGGGGTGGCACTCAAACGGTACAAGGAAACAAGTTACTTGGTCGGAAAATTACCATCTCAAGGCCTTAAAACCCCGAATTTTTTGTCCGGGACTAGGCCTTTTGTTTCAGTAGCGACAAAGTCAAGCGGCATTAATCCGGAACGATTTTCAAAAATCGATCACCTCGTCCGCTCATAATCACATAATCACATAACCAGCATTGAAAATAAAAATCAGTCTTTCCTTTACTGCCACGACCCTTGAAATTTCTCTGAGCACCAACCCAGTTCGAAGAAGGTTATGAAAGAAAACGAGTTGATCCTCTTGCTGACCAGTAAAATCGTCACGGCCGTTGACAACCTTGCCACTCTTACGCCCGAGAGGGAAATGACCTCTGATTGATAGCCGGCAATTGTTCCCAGCGTTGCATCGTAATGAAACATGACGACCACTGAGCTCTCACTCTGATGATGACTCTTGAAGTCACTTCCAGCCAACTCTTTCCCCACCAACTTTCACAGCTCTTGAATCCTACGTTGATTGGCTTGACCAGAAGGATCCTCGCCAAAATCTTGTGAAATAAATAGCCGGGGTATGGAGCCAGTCCCGCTCAAGGGTGCTAGACATGGTTCTATATTAAGCGCTAAACTGGAACAGTATGGCCAGTTCCAACCCTAGTGCTGATCAATGACCATGACAATGTCTCGTCAAGCGAGACGCCCACTGATTGTCATCTTTTGTTTCTGGATTTAGCACGCGGGAAGAATCAGAGGGCAGAAAAGGGGAGGGAGAGGTGTTCCGAAAAGCCCTAGTACGGATGCCTCGGTGCCCGCGCAGCTGCGCTGTGTCAACAGCACGACAGAATGCGACCCACCGCAGCTCTCAACTCCCCAATTGTGGCGGCATCGGGTGAAAAACTTGCCGTTGAACCGAGAAGATAATCAATCAGATTGCAGAGATCGTCGGGCGGGCCCATTTCTAGAATCCGTGGGAGTTATCAGTCAAGGATGGACTTAGCGGTTGTCTTGGCTGGTTGTTTGGCAGAGTGAGGGATTTTGCAACCTCTTGTTGACGATTGTTGCAGGTACGCGAACCTTGTTATTTCCCTCTTACATGCAGCAGAATTTGAAACGAACGAGGACAGGTATCATTGGTACGGAGTATAACGGGACGGAATGTGCAATTCATGAAATTTCGAATACGAATGCGCGAAGCAATGCTCTTTTATGCGCTCTAACTATAAAAGGAAGGCCACAATTCTTGCTCAATCTCACCTCAGAGATGAATCAAAAATCTCGCAATTTTGCTCACGAACGTAACGAGAGGAAAGGGTGAATCAACAGCCTTCTTTCTCCATTGACCTAGGCCAGAGAAGGAAGGCCACCGCTTCACCCGTGGACAAGCACATCGCAAATCCCACTGGACGCTGGTGGTGGGCGAATCAAACTATGCAGTGTGCATGAACAAGCACGTGAAATGCCGGACCAGCGCCTCCCAACAAGTACCGGATGCGCCAAGTGCGGATTTTGAAACTTGAAGCGGGCGTGGCCAACAAACACGCGAGCATCGACTCATCGAGTCGTGATGGGCTCAATTGTAAGGCTGGCTGGCTGGCTATCTGGCTCAGCCGCTGGTTGGTCTCCCCCCGCTTCCGTCAACATTCCAGAATCAGTCCGTCATTACTCTAAGAGTCCAAGGGCCATGGATTCTTCATCCCTGCCTGCGCCGCCAAACAACAATCGCTGCCATTTCAAGGTCCATTTCTAAAACTGCTTTAAACCGGCATGGATGGGGCCGTCGATGAGCCACTTCTCATCGTCCAGGTCCCAGTTTGGCAAGGTCAAGAAAAAACAAAAACAATCTGAATAATTTGAAAAGTGCTTCTGCCCAATCGGAGAGTTTTCGTGCGACAGGTGCCAATCATGACGATCAACGCCGGACAAGTTCTCATACGCAGCGTAGTTACTTGGCATGAACGACGAAAATTTTGGCTTTTTTTCTTTGCTTTTGTTTTTGATTCTTTGCAGCCGCCCAACAACTCATAACGTCTAGACCATTTTCCCGCTAATCACTTGTCAACTTGGCCGTGGTTGAAAATGTCTTATCTTATGGGCAGGAAAACTTGAAGAGCTTCGAATCCGGTTGGTTGCCTCAAAAAGCAAGCTGCGGTGTGTCCCTCCAGCTCTCTAGCTACTTCCTCTCATTATTAGCGCAAGAGACGCAATTCCGACAATGTTGTATTTGAAATCCCGTTTATGGAAGTGATCGGAGGCGTCTGGCACGCCAAAAATTAATTAATTAATTAAACATTCAAATAAACGAAAAAAAAAACTTCGCAGGTATTAATGCGAAGGCAGAATACAAAACCTCTAACTAACCCGACAAGTGTGTCTCCATCCAGCCCCCTCCTCATTACCCCATCTGCGATGTTAATTTGAGTTTCGAATTCCTGACATCTAGGCAAACAGGGATCAGGGGCCATGACTTGCATAACAAAAATAATCGTTTAGCGCTAAATCATGGATGCGGCAGCCTGGCGCGAGCGCAGGTGAGCATGAAGAATCATTACGCTTTATCAGACTCGCAACACTATAAAATGATGCAAGAATATACACCCGCCTCATATTTTCCTTCACTTACCCTCTAAGAGTTTAGCTTGTGAGTTACAGTTCTCGCTTGATATGTAGAAATGCTGGAAATTAGGGAGCGCGCGGAACACACTGGTTAGATTCGACTCGACGCAAAGCGCAAAAATAATACTATGGTAAGGAATTTTGCCGCATTGTTGAAAATACTCCTGAAAATAGTTGCAGCTACTCACTATCAGCCAGTGTGGGTTCACCTCCAAGCTTCCAATGTCCATAAAATCTCCAATTTATTTTGCTGAGATATAGTTACTGAAATATAGTTACCGCATGAAAGACAAGCGTGCAAGTGGGCCGCTGAGCAGAAGGTCGACGCGTAGGTATATATCCTTTTCAATATCATTAATTTAACAATATTGACTCCGCAGTTGCTCATTTATGGCATTTCCTGACTGCGCCAACATCGATTGTACCGTCCGGACGGCGTATAGGACTAAATCTCCAAGTGGCAGGCGCCTATTATTATCTCTTCATCATTCACGACACTCAATACAAAATACATGTACCACCGGATTGCTCAACCCGAGGCTCCTTTTCCCTAAAAGAAATGCTCATTTTGTACCTAGATTTGAACATGTTGGACTACGCCGCCAGGCTGTAATCCCACTCCTAACACGGCGATAGTGATGAGAATATCACAGATGTGGCCAACTGACGTTGTGCAGGGTATGGCTGTTCTGCCAAAAAGGCCTTATTCCTGGAGGAGCGTGATTTCGAATTTGAACAATATGCAAGCAGATCCTTCGCCAAATGGAGGGGGGAACAAGCGAGTGCAATGTACGGCCTCCAATCAGCTGAGGGCAATACTTGGGCCATCTTTTTGATATAAAATGTTCCACGCCGTTCCATTCTCAAGAAGAGGGCGCTCTAATACCACCCTCAAGTGCCATTTTGAGCCGTTTCCAACTGCGGAAAGGAGAGCCAAACTTCGCTGCATCAAACGTGTAGTCCCACAGCAGCAGGATGAAAGCATGTCCTGCGGGAGAGCGCGCACGGCAGCTGGATGGACGACGGAATGGGGCGAAAAGATGGCCGCAGGGCTGGCGGGGGTGGAAATAAGCTCGAGGCATTTAAAAAAACAATTATGGGAGAGCTGTGTCGTGCCCCCGCTGTTGCGCTTCTGATTCGACAGCCAGAAGCGGCTGGCCTGGTATCCTTCTCTAGCGTGCATCCCTGAGGTTACATGGGTTGGGCAAAATAATATGCCCGCATGCAAATTGGACGGGCGGGCGTCTGGCGAACGAGGGCTGCCAAGTCACATATGGCGCCTTCGTGGGGCCTTGGTTCGGAACGACTTCACTAAAATCCCTGACTTCCCGCTGATTCCTTGTCCGGCGCTAGCTCAGGCCACTTTGAGATCCTCCAAGCGACTCCTGCTCCCCACTCGTGTTTTCCTGGATCTGACGGAAGAGACAGATGCACGTTCACTACTGTGTTCATCTAGGAGCGGGGCATGGGAGGAAGAGCCTCAGATAAGGTCACTACAGTGCCCCGGACAAGGGAAATCCCTTCTCGATTTCCCATTTATTTTGCAGTTTGAAGTACGAGAGCATACACACTACCGCAGCATATCAGCCGTGGCTCTTTTAGTGGCCGGAACAGGGCGGAATCGCCCTGCATCCTGCGGGAGGCTAGACTTTCTTGACGAGACGCGACGGGAAAAATTGCTGTTGGCTCTTCAGCTGTTATTGGCAACTTTCCAATCTGAAGCTCGTCAGCCGCCCCGTCCTTTTGAACAAAAGGATATCTATCATATGGGAATGAAGCGTTTCACTTCCATTCCTGGCACCCGGAGGAGATGTGGCATTTAATCTCCAGCCGAGGTGCATATTGGTTTGCCTACGCCACTGCTTTCAATGCCTGTCTCTCTCGCTGTTCACACGGGCGACATGAGAAAACTTTTCTCAAGTGTCTACAGGCATTTTTCGGAGACGTCAATCTATCTACGGTGTACCGGCAAATTATTATATGGTCTTTGACTCACCATGTTGGGTGTTCATTCAATTACTCAACTTACATTTACTGGGAAATGATATTTTCCCCTCACCGCAATAATGGATAAAAACCACGATTTGATAACATTATTTCCCCATGTGCGACGTTCAGCTCCAGAAGCGAACGCACGGAACTAAACCGATGGCGTTGATCCACCGAACTGTCTCAAATGTTGAGTGTGGAGAATTTTCACATGCATAAAGGGTCCAATTGCTTGTTTCTAGTGCTTGCATGGATAAGCAGCATGCATTTATCAGTTAGGTATATCCGATATACTCCCGCTCTCCAGCTGGGAGACGGTGCACCGTCGCTGTTGTTGGTGCTCGATACTATCTGTTAGTGTGACACGATCAGCCGCTTCAAAGTGGGCATGTCTGAGGAAGGATTATGAGAACAAAAATTGAGAAGCAACCCCATCCATCTATCATCTTTCACAGGCAATTTCTTGATCGCCGTTTCGCACGGCCCCTCTCCGTTTTCATTAGGTAGAATAAGTTTCGCCTCGCTAGGGATATAGTGCATAATGGCAATGGGCCCTACGATGTAAATTTCAGGGGTCCATTCCATCCCACACCGTTTGTACCCGCTGTTCGGTTTCAGGGTCTTTGTGCACCGGTTATGGATATATATATAGATGGCTGAGTGGTGTACTACATGTACCTAGGTATGCAGATGTACCGCTTACCCATATTGCCTCGTTGTGTCGACCTTCACCACTTGACCAGCTGAAGCTTTCAGAGTAGACTGTAAACTTCCGAGAATTGGTAGATAAATGATCAGAATTAATACCTCATCCGTCCCGATATGATGAAATTGACGGCTTTTTGTGTTGCTGTGTGGCACGGTACGGAGTCTAACCGATGCGGTTATCTGCATCACCAGCTCCATCCTTTTTTGCTTTTTCCTTTTTCCTACCGAGGTCTGCGCGTAGGTGCATTGATAATATGCATCTCCATTCAAACTACGGAGTAGGAGGAATAAAATCAGTGACTGCCAGTATCTCCCAATGGAGGATGCACTAAGCTCAAGCTTGCTGCTCGCCTTCATCAAGATGTCCCCCGAGCCCGAGTATTGCTCAGCCCAGCGACACTATTGATGTTAGAGGCCGGCCGCTACCTGGGCTGAACACGGATCGACCTTCGTTTCTTTTTAAGGGGCTTTTTTTATCTGAGCTACCCATGAAGTGAGGAAATGTCTCCACCCTTGTTTCCACGCGGCTACCCCCGAGGATTCGTGCTTTAGCACAAGCACATGCATCTAACCTTCGATTTCCGGACGAACTGTATCAGGTATACCCGAGGACCGAAATTCCCCCGGTCTTACACTTCACATTGAGTTATTCAAAGCAGAATACTGATTGAAGTGTCCTTTTCATTCCCGATCGTTGAAATCCCCTTAATTGTATAACGTTTTAGTAGAACAGCAGTGCAATTTGACCGAGTGTGGACTCATGAGATAGCCCTCTAGTAAAATGGTACGTGCGAGGTGGAAGCTGTGGGGCTGAAATTTCCAGGGATGCTTTGGCTCATAGATCTTCCAGGGATGAAAGCAACAGCCAAAAGTTAAAAAATAGGGGAGCTTCTTTGATATCGAACAGTTTACATTGGTAGTAATAATGATATGTACAGTAATACTGTTGCGCATAAATACACCAAAAACGAGACTTTGGAGACACTGAATAGAATATGTTTCGGGTGATTACATGTCCCACTCCAAATCCATATGTACGTATATATTTAATATATATATATATCACAGTGCAAGGGAATAGCGGCAACATTTGGACAGCCTCTTCTTCGCTCAGATGCTTAAATTGACCCACCGGCTTCAAGTGGTTAAAGAAGACCGTGAGCACTGGCACCAATGATGGCTTCCAGCCGCAATCGGGATCCGTAGGATACCTACACACAGTACTCTGTACGGATAAGAAGAATGGTTCCATATCGGCAGAGCGACAGATGGCGCTGTCAACACCAATAGGAAGGCCTTTAGAACGCCATGATATTGAGCCGTTTCCCTAGACGTGCTTTTTGGAGTGGAAGATCTTCTTAGGGCTTCTAGAATCACCTGACATATCGGTAGTTAATCAAACTGACGACTTCAAGGCATCCCTGACAAAACATCAACGCATGAACCCAGCATGTTCTATTGCCCTCCCATTTTATCAAAACGTGGAAATTCAAGTTGCAGTGCATTGTCAAGCAATATCCTGAAAAATTCTAGGAAACCACACTCGCAGGAACCTGATGCTCCCGAGGGCTTGCCTCGAGAACGAAGACAAAACAGAGTATATTTCTATGGGTAGTGCCTGGTTATGATACAATAGATGTCTACAAAGTAAGTTACCGGTCAATAAAGGCGCGAAAAGAGTCGGGTTTTTATTTGCACCATGTCAATAGACAGGCGCACTGAAGGCAAGGCGTGTGAATCAACGAAACATGGTTATCCACGGCAGCTTTTTCGATTCAAAAGAATTAAAAATTTGAAAAATGAAAGATACCAGATAATAATCGTTATCAACATTGGAGGGTGGATAGTCTGATGCACTTGTTATGCAAGCTTGGACAAGGTGGCATTTTAAGAAACACTCTCCCAGGATCCTGCGGGAGCTTTAACGATTTGGAAGCAAGAGGCCGGCAAGAAAACGGTACCGCGCGTATAGCTCATTGACCCTCTTACTTGACGGGTTCGGCCATCAGGGGATTCCGATGCTACCCTGCACTTGATTTTCAAATCCGCAACCCCATGGGGCATTGGCATTGTCGCCACATCTTACCACTTGCCTGACGCCTCGATGGAGCGAACTCTTTTTTGGCTTTGGGGGAGGATGTGTTCATACGCACCACGAGCTTGCACGCATGAGTGCTGCGAAGTTTCTTGTGGGCATGCATGCTCATGAAGGACGCGGAAAAACGGTGTGTTCGTGCGAAGATTTGCGGGCTACGTTGGAAAAGAGAGGTCATAGCAACGAGTCACATTGCATGGGAAAGCGAAAGCGGAAATTGTCCAACAATCGAATTGCCGTTGTTTGTTTGTATGTATGGAAAAAGGGCTGGCAGCGAATGCCATCGCGTGCCCGCCCCCTGAAGTGTTAAGTGCCACGAGCTGATGTGGGATGGGTTGATATCAGCCAGCTTCCCACATTAAGTCCTCGGTTGTTTAGTGGAAAACCTGTGCCGTCCGATATTCCGCTATCTTGAAACGGCAAGAAGAAGTCTTCATTGGCTAGTTGTTCTCATTTGCGACGTGTATTTCCTTGTTTAGCAGACATGATTACGGCCTCGACTCTCGCAGCCAGAGTGCGAAAATGACTGTGATCATTTTCCAGCCGAGAAGAACCGCCTGTACAAGTTGTCGATCTTATTCGCAAAGCCCGCTTTTAAGTCCGGGCCATGTTATTGCTCAGAAGCGCAACCTTTTCAAAAATCGCCCTGCATAGAGCCTTCTGTGATTTGTTAATATCTTCAGTTGGGTCAGCGACCGAGGCAGCATCAGGGTTTTCCTCCCCATCTTACGCACATATACGGAGCACAAATGATTAAGTACAGCCGTTGAGTCTGGGCTGTTGTGCTACGCTTCCTGTTCGCAACTCCGACCTTTCGGCTCATAGTTTGCCCAGCCGCCCCGGGCACGGCCGCGTTTATTTTGAATCTTTGTTATGAAGGAGTTGTACAGAGGGTAGCATTTCCCTTGGCGGACCTGGCCCCCGAGGGAAAAGCTTTAATTTTGGCCTGTCTTGATGCGGTCTGCCTGAGAATCATGGATGTTAACATTGTCCGTATCCCTCCTGCATCTAATGAAAATACACCCTCCCACCATTTATTTTATTGGACCTTTTAAAAAGCAAAGGAAGAATTCCTATTATCTATGTGTGCAACACATTCCTCTTGTTGCTGAGAACAAAAAGAATACCTCATATGTCCACTACCTCCATACTCTGTTTGTACCTGAAGTATCGCGCGTTATTGCGACATACGTAAGACAGTTTGGTGTGGTTACTCTCGCTATTTGGTCTGCGTAATTGGGACCTACCCATTTCTAACCGCTGGAGCGAAGAACTTGGCTGGGTTGCATGGGTAAACTTCCTCATAAATTATTCTCCAACGAGGAAAGGGGCCGCGGACAAATAAGGTCAGCCAGTGCTGATCATAGGGGACTAAAATCGGAGAGTTGACGACATTCGAAAGGAATCCAACAAACGAATGGAGGAGCTCACTGGGGCAGTTCAATCTTACACCACCCACAAAGCTGACTGGTAAGTGGAAGAAAAGAAATCATTCCTGTTCTTCTTGCCATGCATGTTAGTGGCAGGTAGGTGTAGAAGTTACGTTACGTTACATTATCGAGAAATTAGTCCTAACTCTATGCAGTGCATCAAGTAGTGTGATTTTAGAAATGAGACGATCAAACACGGCTCCGTTGTAATCGTTCATCGGCATGTATTCAATGGTGATATTTATTCATTGAACAAGATTGGTTTGTCAGGCCACGAGTTCGACCGATGGGAATTATATGGGGTTGGTAACGAAGCTTGGGAAGGCAATCCAAGCTCGCCATGCGTGCACTTGCGCGTATCCCCGCTGCGGGAGGCCGCACAATTGTAACGGGGATTATGGAGCTAAGGTCCCTTTTAAGGTGGTGTAAATGGTAAGACCTAGCCAAATTACATCCCTTGTGAACCGATGTGACATTTCAGGAAGTCATAAGGCCAGAATCAATATTCAGCTAAGCCAGCGCTTGGAAAATGTTGGAGAGCACACGTACATGTACTGGACAAACAATACTAGAAGTCGCAAGAAATATTAATATTTCACACCAGAACAAAGTTAAGAACATAATCCTAGTCATTTGCAAACTTAGTTTTGCTCCAGATTTCAGATTGGGGAAGGCTACCTTGAGCCGCCATTGCAGTAGCGGGCTTAGGAAGTCGTGTATACCGTTTGTTCTTCGACCCTGGCCCCCTTCTCGAACAACAACTTTATCCCTTTTGGCATTTCTTCGCCTAACCCCCGCATCATGGTGACATTCTGTTGGTGGGGGTGGCCAAAATAGCGAGAGATTGCCCATATCACGAGAAAATACATGACCGGGTGGTCACAAATTGTGTGTGGTCAAAATGGAGGAGTGCAGCGCTATAATCGGTCCCCGTCTCACGTCACTAGGTCAGAGTTTGATGCTCAAATAACAGAGCCAAGATAGAGACCGACACCCAGAAAATAGCGCCCGGGGTTGGCGAAAAAGTAGTTCGGCTGGCAAAGGGGTCATGCGCGTACATATACCGACAGGGGACGGATTTTGTCGAAACAATTCTTGGGCGAAATAAGCGCGGTGTGGCATGATAACGGCGCTCAAACATCTGAAAGTATACTCCATATAACTTCAAGCGAGAATGCACAATTGCAAGTGAGAGCGGAATAGAAATTGGTAAATTGTGTATCTCAATCAACTTGCGATTAACCCAAGAAAAATATTGAATGGCGTTCTTGTTTTACCGTCAAAACGATCTTGTAGAGGGGATGATGAAAGTGAACGTGTAACACAGAAAGGGTCAATTGCTCAGCTTTATCCAAGACAGAAGATTATGCAGTGATAAAGCAACGAGAAATCGCGAAGGGACCTCTTCAAAATCGCATTTGTTAATCCACTAAGTGGGTGAAATTTTCCCAAGAGACTAATAACAATAATAGTAAAGCATAAAAGAAATGAAATGATAGCTAAACATCAGACGTCAGAGCAGCCAGGTCTTTGATTCAAAAGCCATGACATCGTTTAAACAGCTTCATGCAGGATAGTAGCAAGAGTGCCGCATATAATTAAGCAGCTTTGGTTTTTCCTTTCTAGATCCAGAAGCAAATAATAGGAAGAAAATATCAACTTGATTTTGGAGGTATCCAAAATTTATAAAATCGTAGTAATATATTAAATTATTGATATTAATTAGAGGGTTTCGAGGGAAAAGATACATGCAGCATGATCATTTTGTACGTTTTATGATCGCGGCGTACGAGACTTATAAGATTCGGAAGAGTAGGAATCAGGGGGGGAGCGGCGCCTAGAGTCAGGGGGTGATTCAATGGCAAGGCGAGGTTTGCGGTCCTCATCACTATGTTCACCATTGTCTCGACTCTTATGGCGTTCATTGCGGTAGGCCTGATACCTAGCTGCTGTAGAAATCATAAGTATCGCAGGCAGTAATGGGCCAGATGCGGAAAAAAATAACTAACCTCTAATTTCTGCTGACTTTTTTGCAAACTCCTCAATCTCTTCTAATGTAAGGACCCTTAAAACAATTATATAATCAGGGCGTTCCTCGAAACGTTCACCTTCTAGAGCAGCTCGAGTGACAAGCTTTCGATCTACTTTGGTCCAACGTGCACCTTTGGGAATGCCCTTTTTTGTTGCATCTTTTAACGGAGCGACCCCCTCTCTTACAGCGGTACGGTCTTCGGGAAACTTATCCCTTGGAGGTTTCAGGATCCCTTTCGGAGGCTGTTCGGGTTCTTTGGGACGAGATAATTCCATATGGTAGGGTTTCCTTTGACGCTCATCAGAGATATCGATGGGGGTAGAGACGATGGGCTCGTCCGAAAAGAGTCTCTCTGAGGGTTGATGGGATGGTTCCTCTAGTCGCCTCGAATCAGGGTCGTTATATTCGGAGTCATTAAGACGGTAGGTGCGGCGAGCGGTCGTAGTACTTTCCGAGTGGTCTTTTCGTGAATGCTCAGTGGCTGTATATCGGCGCCTTCGTTTATCCCTATCTGAGAGTTGCTCATCTGTATCCGTTTCGTCCTCAGATTCCATTTTGGTTGATTGGTCATTTGTGTGGCTTGACCTACTACCACGGATTAAATCCCGGGTCTTCCGCCTATCGGCCCGAGTACCATGATCATCCTCGTACCCTTTGCGCAAATCCTGTGAGTAACCACCGGTTAGCCCCACTGTAGCAAGGCCGCTGGAAATTGGTATGTCTCCAGTGCCTCTAGTTTCAGTGTTTATCCGGGGAACTTGTCGGTATCGCAGGTCTTCGCGGTGATTTCGGTGGTGGGAATCTCCGCTGGTGGAAGGACCGTCGTCGTAGCGGCTTTCGGAACTCTGAAGTTCTCTTGAGTCGTCGTATTCATGGTGTTTGGAGATATTGTCTCCGTCCTGGTGAAGGGAGACAGGCACCTTGCTCCTCCGTCGAGGTATGTCCAACGAATGGGATGCTGCACTACCTTCTCTGTTATGAGATGGTGATCGGGTTATCTCTCCTCTGCCAATCCTATCGAACCCTCTCGCAGAGGGGGGTGGACCGGGTTCTCTGGAGTCTATAGGAATATGAGGCAGGGAACGTTCCAAGCTGGTTAAGCTTAAAGGTCTGGCTTTTCTCCTTCTGTAATTATCGCGTCGATAGTCTTGAGTAGCCTCAAAGTCCCTATAGAACTGCTCTGCGGGATTGGTATAGGAATAAGAATCGCCTATGTCGATGCTCTGGGGCTTATTTATTGGAGCAGGAACTGGGTAAGCTCTTCGCGGGCTCCTCCCGGCAATTAAATACCCTGCACTCTCCATACGAGCCGTGGCTTCCTTGTCGTCGAGCGTTAATCGACCTTCTCGATCATCAGAACTAAATATCCGACGATGTCTTGAAGGCAAGGATGACGCAGGGACAAGATATCGCTCCGCATCATTTGCTGCATAGTAAGAAGATGGTCTTGGAGGACGATTGCCATCGTATCCAGCAAGTAACAGGTTTGATGGCGGTTTGGTGCCGCCTAAAGGGCGACGACTAGAATCAGCGACGGACGATGTATTGCTCCTTGGCCGAACAGCATATTCAGTTCGCGAGGTGACTGGCTGATTTGATAAGCGATATGTCTGAGACGAAATGGGGTGAATGTCAATAGGACGGTCCTCATTAAGACGAGGAGATCGCCTGGGGCTGGGGTAGTAATAGTTTCTATAAGACGATTCTAAGTTCCGATCTCCTGCGATACTAGATGAATAGTATCCATCATAGGCAACCCTAGGGATATTGTATGGATCTATGTCAGAACCGATTACCATATTCCCGGTAGATGCTCTCATGGGATCAACAAAAGGTTTGCCGACCGGGGAGGACTGTCGGTGGCGAGAATAGCTCATGATTTAGGAAGTCGGTTATACTGCGGGGACGTTCGTGTTGAGTCTTGACAGCTTTTCTAGCCAAAAGCTTCGCGAGAAAAATATGTTCTCTCCGTACTTTTCGGCCCTTTTCGGCCCTTTTTGGCAGCCGTCAACTAAGCTGAACGACGCAGTGGAAATCTCTCCAATTTATATAAAATAAAAATATTCAGAAGCTCATCGCAGGCACTTTGGATAGCAAAAGAAATTTCCTAGGGAAATGGAAATCGCGATGGCCTGGAAGGAAACTAGAAGCGAATGCCACTCTAGAGGGGCCAACGATGTGGGTATCACCAGCCCGAAATTTAGTGAGGGTCGGACTCGATAGATAGAAGGCAAGCTGAATATGTGGATGGAAGCTCTTTTAGGATGGAGGGGCGACGTTTAACCAAGAAATGATAAAGTTTTCTAGATGTCACTGAACGTCAGCCAGGTCCACGGTCCTTGTTTTGCCAGGTGAGTTGGCCGGAGCAATACAAAATTTATTGGCCAGGTCGGCGATGGTGTGGACACGTACTATTTCGCAGGCTACAAGGCCAAGATTGCAGAGCTATACACAATGATTCTGGACGAATAGATCAATGAGGGAGGGTGTGATATGCAATGGAGGGGCACCGGACGAAAACCACAGGGCGGGATATATGGATAAGGGAGAGTTCTCGAGAAAGATAAGTAGGTAAATCCCTCGTTTGAAGCTGAGAATTGATGGTCCTTTCCGTCCGGATATGCACGGATTATATATAACTCTGTGGCGAGATGATGATAAATTGATCAACGGCGAAGGGTGGAGGTTGTGGTAAGCTATTCTTGGAGGCCGGCTAGCGAGGTGCGGCTCTGCGCCGCCTGTCACCTGTTCTACGTTTCCCCGCGCCCAGCAGTTTTTTCTCCTCCCCAGCTCGTGTCGGTCATCGTCGCACAATTCCAAGATTACGAGCCACAAAATTCGGAAAATCTGTTCATCTCTGCACGACTACAGGGCAACAAGGTAGTATTTAAGCTTCACTCTTTCATTCACCTGAGTGAAACTGAGTGAAACTGAGTGAAACTGAGTGAAACTGAGTGAAACTGAGTGAAACTGGCCCCAGGCCCGATAGCATTGGTAATTGACTGGCTGACAAGCAACAATAGAGACCTACCAGAAAAGAGAAGAGTTGGAAATGTCTATTACTCTCTTGTGAACACCCATCAATTTGCCTGGCACTGTACCGCCAGCCCGCTGCAACCATAAGAACATGATATACTCCTGTCAAACCTTGTCGAACCAAGGTTTTGGTGCCGTCGCGCAATTTTTTGGTCCACGGGAAGTCTAATCTAGATGCATCTTTGAGAACAATATAACTTATTTGTGGCTAAAAGGCTAAGAATTATTCGGAGCGATGGATCAAGATTGAAATGGAACCATATTGGCTGACTGCTTAACTTGTCCCCCTCTCCTCGGCGGTTTGCCTGCGAGAAAAATAAATTGAAAGAAAGAGGTTCCACTAAAAGCTCTCCGGCTTGGGTCAAAATTGGTCACCAAACAAAAAGAAGAAAAAACGTGTCCGTTCGCTGCTATTTGTCCTTTTCATTATTGGTCAAGGGATGACAGACTTCCTTTTGCCCTACTCGATGTCAACCATGCTTCGGGTTTATCTGCGATCTCACTGATATTTCGAAGAAGTTCCGGGTTATGATCTATCACTGGGAAGGGTAGTGCTGGAGGCTTCGAGAATAACCAAATTTCCCGTTAAAATGTACAACCATGAGGCGTCATGTTTCAACATCCAGCGACTGTTGCACAAGTAGTCATGAACTGCTGCTCCCCGGGGGAGATCTCATGTTTTGAGGCGTCTTTTGGCTGAAGATCCAACACACCGTACATCCACCCCGATCGTCCAGGAATGTCAGAGTTTCTATGAGGAAAGAGAAAAGAGAAAGCAAAAGCGAAAACGCCTAAAAGGCAAGCAACTAACGAGCGGTAATTATTTCCAGGGCTGTTAACCGGGCTGGAATCGTGGCTAAGATTGATTTTTCATATAAATTTCCAGGCAACGCCTTTAGGCAACCCATTTAAAATGCGAACCAATTTTTGTCTGCGTTCGTTTGCACGGACAAGCAGAGAGGATGCGCTTCCTGGTAAACTAACCAAGTTTTAACAGAGGTCAAATAGGCGATGTTGGCGTCAATCGCAATGAAATCTGACGCTAAGTCCGGTGTAGGAGATATCGTTCTCCTCCGAAGCTCCCCGCGGGCCACGGGTGGACGAATCCGATGACGTGATGGTTCACGGCGATCTTGTTTACCAAGCCCTGCACGTGAACTGCCTTAAGGTAACGTCCACTTAAGAGCCTCACCACCGATAACTGTCGTCATGCCCACGAACGTGATTTCGGCAGGAGAGGCCATGCATGGCCCACATAATTAACTAGCCGCATCGCAAGGCCGACAGTCTCGGTGCTGTAGAAGCTACAGCTCATTGAATTTCGAATCCCATATTGCCTCACTATTCGGCAGGGAGTTGCCCAGTGACTTTCTTGCTGACCTGAGGTGTGGCTTTGCACGCCCGTTTTCAACGAGGCTCCGCTTTCCTATGCTAGGAGAGTTGCTGAGTCTCCTCATGTGAGGCCAAGACTGCCTAGCCGAGTCCTCTCCGCCGTTGGTTTTTATCACTGTCCGCTGCCCAAACGATTGGGTGCGATTGCTGATGGAGAGCGCCGGAAATGTTGCTGCTATAAAGTCCAAGGCCCCTTGTGACGAAGGCATCAGGTGGGACTCCAAACTAGTGCCACCCGCTTGTTTCTGCATGCGATTGCCTCTGCAAGGGGTGCATTTGAAGGTTCAGGATCTCTGCTTCCGTCGCATTGCGATATCCTTCATGGCTTGCCCCGTGCAGGCTATTGGCTTGATAAATGCCAATGACATCAGGCACAAAAACCGACTTTGTTGCCCTAGGTCACATTGTTGACTGCGGACAATCAACTTCTCGGTCAGATCGATATAGCCTACCTGAGGACTAGCATACCCCAGCTATGCGGACATATCCGAGTTTCTACGGATGCCTCAAATTCAGTGGTCCATCAGTCGTCGTTATCAAGACTGTTTGGCATCCTCATTTTACAAGAACTGCCTGTCATCTGAGGTAGAATCATTTTCCGGGTTTGGGACGAAACAGCCACTAAGCTCTTGCTCCAACCCGCAGTCCTTTGGCTATTTTCCGGAAGGTTTTATTCTCCTTCCATAAGCTGGCGACGAAAGGTGGGCGGGTAGGCCGATTCTAACCCCCCCCTTCCCCCTTCCCGGGGCCAAATGAAGTCGTTTCCGCCCATCTCTCGTCTTTTCTGCCTGACAGAGTTGGGATTGAAAATCCCCGTTCAATGATCTCCTTCGAGCTTTGCTCTGTCTCATAATCTCAAGCACTTACCCAGTCATCACCTCTGGTTCGTAGCATTGCAATCTATTACCGCCCCATCTTTGTTTGCCTTCCCTTAGAGCTACATGGAAGTGTCTTCATGATAGTGGCAGGGCACCGTTGCTTCTATTTGCTTCATTGTAATTCATTCTCCTGAATTCTATATAAAGCGGCCGGTATCGTCGTTTGATGCGATCATGGAAACCAATTCTACCTCTCTCACACCACCCTCAATACCTTTCCAAGATTTATTTTCCCGATAATCTTGATACTTTTCTTTCTTTCACCGTTGTACGGCTTTGAATCAATCACGTCTACCGCAAACCCATCCTCTCTCGTTCCTGTCTCCCAAAATGCCTCCTGTTTACGACGACGTTTGGACGTGTTGTAATTGCGATGCGGCCAACCTTATCGCCAACGCACCCAGTAAATGCCCAGTTTGTTCGCATGACAGATGCTCATCCTGTACTGACAGCGGGGACGCGCAATGTGTCCCGGTTTGTACTGCTAAAGCTCGGGAGACTCAAAACACATCATGCCCAGGTTGGACTCTCGACGAATTTCTGACGTTGATCCCGCGCTCTATGCCTACCGGTGGCCCCTTTTCCCACGCTGCTCTTGACAATGCAGTTACTCTAGCGAATTTCATAGTTATGAAATGCGATGTGCACACAGCGGGCGGTCCCAAATCCTTCGCACGGCCCTCAATGAGAGGTTGGTGGTACTGTCATGTTTCCGGCAACAAACATTTGAACAATCCCGATTTGTCCCCCGAGGTCTGCAGCGAGTGTGGGCATATGAAGTGCCACTGGTGTCCTGTCGAAGAGTAATCCGTGTGAGGAAATCATTTGCGTATTTACGGGATGTACCATCATGTTCTGCTATTCCCTTCGCATGAGATTTCTCACCCGGAGTTCTGGTTGGTATAGGGGCATAGCATCGCGCTGGCAAAATACTTCGTTTGTGAGACATTTTCACCAGGTAATATCCATGTTTTTATCGCATCGGTTCCTCGTTCGAGCTGGTTATAGATTTGCTTTTCATCCTTGCCTTCGTGTCTTCTCTCTGTTTCCTGACCGTTTCTATTTTACTACATTGGTTTTCCTTTAATTGTATTTCTACCCACAATAGTTTCCTTATCCGATTTCATTCTGCCTGTCATTCATTCATTTCCAAGCACATCCTTCCATTACCTTTACCCTTGCCCTTGCTTCTACTTTGCGCTCTATGCGATTTGTAACATCCGCTTCCCTCGTTTCTGCTGTGCAGATTATGGCTTCCACAGTTAATTCACTTATGCTTCTATTTTATTGTACCACAATAAATCTCTGGTGCGGGCCTTGGTTGTTTCTCGCATGCACTATTACCTTGTAATTCGTTTTCAAGCATTCCGTTCCTTCCCGACCTCTTCCGTTGACTATTGTGTCCAATATGTTAATATTTATTTTCCTATCCATCTGCATCCGGACATTAGCTCACTTACCTATCAACATATCTTTCTCTTTTTTAAGTTGGTAAAAGTCTATTGAATTGTTGGACTAAGTTAGCTTAGGCAGCTAGTTATTAGGAAGAGTTCATCTATGTGTTTTGCGAGAGCCTTGTTATGAGCACGGCCTGTGGCAGCCTTTATATATGTATGTATATATTCCCCCCTTTTCTCTACAAGGTTGATTATACAGGATCGCCCAGGTCCTTTAAGGCTGCTGGTTTGTTTATCGCCCCAGTTAAAACAACAGGCAAGGAGGAGTCGAAATAAGCTTTCGAACCGTGCGCTGCACGTGGATCCGCCCACATTTCCAAATTAGTGGAACGAAGGCCTATCCGCAGTCATAGGCCGATAACCGATAGAATGTTGAGGACGGCACAAAACCGACTAGTTCCACATCATATTGAACAGCTGAGTGGCTGTTATAATTGGCAGATGTTCTTTATTAATAAGAATCATGGTATGTACTAAGTTATCTATGTTACAAAAGAAGGGCTGCACTCGACCTGCGCAAAGGAAAAGATAAAAGGGAGGCTCCACAGTGTCGAAAAGGAAGACATGGGGTGGTACTTGAGTCGGGACTGGGTAGAAAATCCGGTCCTATGGGGCGATTTTGTATGTAAATTCGCCCGGACAGGAAAGAATTATGCCCAAGAGATAAGGAACGGTTGCCGAAAGAACCAAAAGAAGGGCAAATTACAGGTATAGTATTAAAAAGATTAAAATAAAACATTAGCAGCAATGGCAAGCACCGTTCATGGAGAATCCGATCCAGCTCTGGTGTTGGAACAAGAATTGCAGATTCATTTATTTCTGGACGAATCGCTTCGATGTGGCTCGTGGTGACTGTGGTTCCTGCCGTGAGTGTTTGGTGGCTTTTGGATATCTCGTGACCTTTGCTCACTTTTTCGTCGCTTATGTGAAGAGGGTGCTTTGGAACCGTCGCTGAGTTTCCTATTCTTTCCTCGACCTCTATTCCGTTGCGCTGTATCATGAGGCGTAAAATCTCCGCCACTCTTCCAGTTTTCCAGACCAGCTTCACGCCTGAGCCGTCGAACGACAGGACCGAGGCGGAAGGCACTTTCTTGGTTGCTATGGTCAGTGCAGGGAGAAACCTTCAAGGGCGAAAGCCAGTCTAGAAAAGAATATCCCATAACTTCTTTGAGGTTTGCCAACGGGCTGCCCAAGTCCCAAGGATTCTCTCCTGGCTTTGTATGTAGGATAGCAAAGTCTCGTCGCGGCTGGTTGGAACCATCTATGTCAGATGTGTTTTGCAGAGGAGAGCATGTTCCAAACGGCAAAGAGAACGACACTATAGGAAATTGCGGAGCGGCTTGGGGTTCTGTGCCTTCGCCGTTAAATTTCAGCGAAGTTGGGATCAAAATAGCAAGGGTCCACACTTTCGTGCGTCGATCAAGATTTTCGATGGTTGACGAGTTTACGCATGCGAGTTGGATGGAGCTTCCCAGCATCCCCAACGAGAAAAGGCAGAAGAGGGTGCTCCTAGAGAGGAGTTAGAAATCAATCCATTCCTAATCGGTCAGCTGGAAGACGTGAACTCACAATCCCAGAACCACAATCCAATGGACAATGAGTTTTCCCGTCTGTCTAGTGCATTAGCCATACTCATTTTCACTGACAATTCGCCATATTATCGAAAAAGGAATTGCGACATATATGATAACTCATTTTGTAAAATCACAGCACGGAAGGAATGAATATATGTCAAATAAGCCTCCGAAACAACATACCTCTTTGCGGTATTGTGCTACAAATATAGCCAACGCAACCAGAATTAATGTTGTAAAAAGGAACGTATAAAAAAGGAGTTGGATAAAAAATTTAAAGGACGTTTCGCTAACTACTCCACCGACCCTTCAACATTCTAAAAGTTAGCATCAATTGGATTTCAAGTTGAAAACGCCGAGGAATTTCCTACCAAGGGCAAAAATGGTCCATTTTTCGTATGCATCGACCTACTTCCCGGCAATGATGAGCCCTGTCGGATTTAAATTGGTAGCAGCTGGAGCACCACGCTGGTCTACCATCTTCCTTGCAGACAAATACGTCCTTCAAGTAGAAGGCCTCGAGTCCAGAAGCATCAACAGGGTAAGCGCTTTTTTCGACAGGTCTTTTAAATATTGTCCCAAGGCCATGCCATTCAACATCGCCGTTACTTTTGTCTGAAATTGGCCTCCTTCGTCCTCGAGATTTGCCCCTCCTTTTGTTAGCCTCCGTTTCCACCTGAGACTCGATGTATTGTGGTCCTCGAGGTATGTAATCGGGATTCCATATAAGGACAACAAGTAATCGTAGATATGACACAAGAAGTACTATCAGCAGGATATAGAAAGCAACCAATAATCCAATCGCCGTTCCAGTTCTAGGGCCTCGTGATGACGTAGTGGAGTCTAACAGATAATCGACTTTTAGGAGTTAGCCATTCGTCTCTGGTCAAGATCAAGGGAATAGAGGATAATAGCAAAAACGTACTACATAATGATCTTGTAAACGTCCAGCTTGTATATATAATGATGAGGCCAAGAAAGAATGGGACCACGCGGGAAACTGCGACATTTGCAGCTTTTTGATCACAGGCCATCAGATGAAGCGGCCTGAAAGGGCCAACTCAGTCAAAAGAATGGCCTATAAGCTGTGGTTTAAGCTGCGACATATGGAATTGAAGCACCAAAAATATGTTTAAAGAGCAATAAGCAATAGTGAGTAGGGTACTAGAATCATAATGTTCCAACCCGCCCAATTCTTGAGATGGAACATCTGGAGCACTGGGTGGTTGATTAGTCAGCAGTGCCAGGCTGACCAAAAACGCCAATAATTGAATGGAAGCTTGACAACATCTATCGAACAAACGAGCTATGGGTATAATTTGATATTTTTCTGCTGGAGTTCCTTTCTGCAATATACTAAAGCCCACTAGTACTTGCATAGAACTCTTGAACTTATTTCAAGCTGTTTTCCTGACAAGTCTGCAAATTTTTCAAAAGCCCCTTTTGGATCGTCTAAGTCACGTGTCCGTCTGCTTCCCCTCTCTTCCCAACCTCATCTCATCAACACCATATCACCAACCACTGCCTACAACCATTGAACCAACCACTCCTCCATTTTCTTTCCTGATTTGAGCTTTCTTATAACTACGGAACAGACGTTTCAGTCTTGTGTATATTCAAAATTGTTGTTTCCGAGTGGCTTTTTTGTTTTGTGATTGCTGACCTGCGCAGGGCAAAAGTCTTTATGATGCGTCATAGTCCTTCTGGGTGCATTTGGAAGTGGCCTCCTAGGCTGTAATGATGGGACGGCCGAGTTAGGCATCACGATTGACTCGAAGTGTTCTCCGAGCTTGGAGCGACTGACGAAGAACCAGGCTACAAGGCTGCATCACGCCCTTTTCAGCCTCGTTGCCATTCTGGTCCCTTGCCCACTCTTTGTGACGAGAGAGCCGGGACTTGTCCTCGTCTGAGGCGATTGTGCAAATATTCCTTTAAGCCTTTGACAAGCCATCTTGTCACCGGCGTTTCTTTTCGGCTCCAATGCCCTGGCCAGCTTGCCTCGTTTTTTTTTGCGTGAACAAACATATCCTAGGGCACTGTGCTTGTAGGGAGATTGCTGTTATGGGCCGGGTTCTTGCTTCTCAGCTTATGATCATGTCCGGGTGCTACGTGCTTAAGCAATCCGAGCGCGCTGTGAAGGCGGTTGGCTTTTGCTCACTCCCCCTGTAATTTTCTTTTTTCTTTTTTTTCTTTTTTTTCTTTTTTTGCATTTCCATTCATTGAAATACGTTTCGTTCCAAACTTGACCGCAAGTCCACCTTTCTAGTGCATGAGCTTTCACTAGCCACACATGAGAACCAATACTTGACTACCAAGTTTCATGCCGGAGCCCATCCAGATGCCTACCTCGTGTGGCTGTGCTATATCCTCGAAAGCCTTGGGGCACTGTCAAGCTGTGGACTCCTCCGGCTTTGTTCTTCGCTGTGTGTTCCTCGGCGCCACGAAGCCTCGAAATTAGAAACATCTGTATCCCGGGACCAACAGTTTCTTTCTCTCACGGTTTACAGCAGTGATACATCCACGAGGCAGCTGAAATTTGACATTTATGAGCTTGAAATACATAGGTTTGTGTCCACGTGAAGTGGTGTTTGGCAACAAAGTTTCCGGACCTAGATTCGCTGCGTTCATGATATTAATGGCATATGTCCCCGTCGCCAACAATATTTACTGTCCTTTTCTCTGTTAGCAAAATGAAGCACGCATCTCGGAATCAATGATCAATTTGTACTTCATCTCCATTTCTTTGCTACAATCACACTGCTTCGCTTTTCCTTGAATAATTCGGGTTCTGATATTCACACGCGTCAAACGGCTTAAAATGTCTGATGTAAGTGCATTGAACCTCCCTCCCCCACCATATCAACTTTTGAGTTAACCTGTTACATATCTAGCCTCATAAACGCACCGGATATCAACAGTCCGAAAATGGCATGCTGAAAAGCGGCATGTATGCTTGCCCTTCAGCCTATCTCCTTTATCCACCAGACCCTACCGGTCGACGCCCTAGCCAGCACACCATATTGCAATACGTTTCTCCCCAAGACCGTAGAAACCAAGAAAATCTTCGTTTAATTCAACAACAGCAGTACAACGATGTCAATTCCTCACGAGACACCCAGCGCTCCGGAGCAGCTAGCCAGTGATATCAGACTATTTTAAATGAGCCTTGAAGTCCAAAGGCTCATCATCCTAAGTTGCAGACTGAAAAGCGCCGGCGCAAATGTTCTCAAGTCGGAAACCTAACGACAAGACGCCTAGGAAAAGAAATGAAAGGCTCGTTATCCTAAAGGATGGGTTACCCGCCTATGAGTCTGTTTCGAAAACTACTTTTCGCATGGACCTTATTCTTCGCTCTATCTACAGTACTTGGGCTGTGATACATTGAGATGGTCTAAGTGCAGTGAAATGCTTGCTGGAGAGGCGCCAATACTCAAGTAACCCCGTTCACCCGTCATTGACAAAGACATTCATTAGTCTTCGATACTATTTCATTTTTTTCAATATATTGATACCCATTGGTTAATTTTTGGTGGACTCTTTTACTCTTTTTACAATATCTGTGTCTTCTGCTTTGAGGGCTGCATCTCAATGATTTGAATTTTTACTGTTTCTGTCGCTGAAATTAACGAGTAATGTTAAAGAAATCTCACCAAACCCCTGTTTGCCATTTGGCATTATTAGTAGAGTGTGTTTCACCCCCCTCGAAGGTGTTTTGTAATTGTTTCTGACTGCTTATTTCCCTTTTCTATTTGCGTACGCGAATATCTGAAATTTTCAAACCTGTGCAAATGCTGTATTATTTGTTTTGCTCAAAATTCCTTGCGAAATACGTTTGCCTTTAGCCTGCTGTGGTTTTCAGAGTCACTCCTGAAGCGTGATCCACCAGGATAAGGCTGCCTAGATTGGTGCAGGTCGGAATACGCCGATGTCAAATTTTCGACAGAAGGTACCAAATGCGCGTTGCCTGAAATAATTCGACTCGGGTCTCAGATCCAAAATCTGGTTCCCAGAACTAACGTATTGCCATTTCGGCATTCTTTCACTGAGGGATTTTGAGGCAACGGGATTTCTCTCCGCCATGGCGCGGAATGGCTTCTGGGAGTCGACTTGTGCACCAGGTCAGCCTTAACCAAGTCCCTGGGGCGCAACCCTGCCCTCCAAGGCCACCAACCTTGGCGCACCGCCCGGACCAATCAGATGACTTCAACACTAAGTGGGGCCCTACCTGCTCCCGACTGACTCAATTACGCTATGCGCAAAGCGTCTTCCGATCAGTCATTGCAATTACATGGTTTAGAGGATCTACAACAACCCAGCGCGTTAAGACATTTCTTGCTTGGAATGTTGTGGGCGCCGGCGCCTTCTGATCTCCTCGGGATTGTGGGCCAAACGTGACCTCCATGGCGGGGCGATGCACTGGCCTAGAATTGCCTTTCTGCTACGAGCCCTGACTGGCAGACTAGCTTGTTCTTCAGGCATACATGGCAGGTCATTCTGTCATGGGGTTTATCTTTCCTGTTACCTTGGCCATGGCTTAAATATGCCGTCGTCGTCCTGAATTCATCCCCTTTTTTCTTTTCTTCATAACATTCTCAATCATTTCTCTTTATTACTTATATACTTTACCGAGAAAGCTCACAGACAAATTTATCTTCTCGAATTCGCATATTTCAATCTCTACCTCCGCTTAATATTGACAGCCATGCCATACGCAACACACTGGATTTGCGGAAACTGCAATTTCGGACCCATGACTATCGAAAACTACGCTTCTTGCATCAGTTGCGACCATCAGCCATGCTCCTGCTGCACATACGATACCGTTGACAGCTCAACGCTGCGCACCGACAGCCGCTCCCAGTCCGGAAACCTCACAACATTGGATCAAATGTCTTCCATCGATTGGCACCTCAATACCTATACAGAGCCTCCTCTTCCACTGCCCGGTGTCACTAGGGAGATGTTGGGAGACTTGAGAGCCTCGATTATCAACCGCTCTACAGACCTCTACATCTGCTGCGCATGCGGTGATGGGCCCAAGGTTTACCAGAACCAGGGCCGCTGCGTAAATTGCGACCATGATGTTTGTGGATACTGCACACATGTGAAGTAGCTATTTCTGTTGCGAAGACGACTTTAATTCAGAAGGTACGCTATCACACATCCAAATTTGGGAAACTTCAAATTCTGACTGCTTTGGCTTGACAGAAACTATTGTTGGCAGGCCGACATACCTTTCGATTTGTTTGTATTTTTAGCGAGCATGTCCAGCGATTTTTATTATATTTAGCGCTTGAGCAAGCCATTTGGATTTTGGATTTTGGATTTTGGATTTTGATCTTGGATATGTATAATGACCTGGATGTTCGCTCTTGTTGTTCTGTTTTTTGGCCTTTTTTGTTCATTCCTCCATTCGATTGTAGTGTTTTTCTTTCTTTTGCATTTGCTCCTTTTAAAGTCGATGTTTAGCCGCATAGGGTAGGGTTGCATTTGCGCCGGGACTTTTCAGAGATTACTTTTGAGATGTAATTTTTCGGGTTTTGTATTTTAGATCATTGGCATCGAGCTTTCATTTTGGAGGCATCAATTGAAACGTTCACAGTTGAGAAGTTACTCAATCTTCTGCCTTTAGATTTAGGCAGGAGTCAGCCCCAGAATGCCTTGCCAGGCTAGCCTAGCCCCGTTAAGTTAGCGGTATGTCGATGCCTCGGTGGAGCTTGAACCCAGTCATCAGAGCTTAACCATCGCACCCCAAAGCAAATAATATGAGCCTCCCGGTAGTATGTTCAAGTGATTTTTCTCAAACCTCGCCTCGAAAAAGAATCTTCCCCTCGAGAAAAAAAAAAAGAAGAAGAAATTTCGATGTGTGTTCGCGCTTCAGCTCTTCCTCGCTGCCTGGAGGGCAAGGCCGTTCAAACGACCCCATTGGTTCAGCCGCTGCCTACTTCTGAGCCCTCGATGATATCATTGTTTGCCTAGCACTGATTTCCAAAGTTCCCCTCTAGCCCCCTTCTCCTAAAATCATGTTGATGTTAACTTGAGACTAAAACAAACCTGCACGAATTTACTATTTGCCTATGAACGTTCCTGGTGGTTGATTATGCTACAGTTACCTAGCTTCCCCCAAACCCCTGCAGACAGCCCCTGAACAGTTGACCAACCAAAAAGAACCAATAACAAAATATCCAGGGACAGCTTCGCCAATGCGAACCCGGATATGCAACCAGCAGCGGAAAGCGATTTATCCATCGGAAAGAATTCGGCAAATGGAGAAAAGATACTCTCGCAATTACATTATCGCCGAGACGAGCTGAAAAACGTTCACTCCCTCCTTAGGCTGAAGAGCTCGTATTTTAAAACTGCGGGTGCGCCTCAACGATGGCAGCCAGTAGGGAGGGCGGAAGGGTATCGGGTACCTTTTCCCTGGGATGACACCTGAAGAGAGAGGAAAAGGTACGGCATCATGGTGGTGTGCAGATGTCTGAGATTTTGAAGTCCATCATGCACCCTGGGTTTTGGGAAAAGAGGAATGACCTGCGTGGATTGGCTGACAGTTTAACGGGTTTCACTTGGCTGTTGTTTTGTTTTTCCCCAACCGTTCCTTCCACAACGCCATGTTTTATAGATATAGACGAATGAAAATGTAAATTACCTAGCGTTTCCAAGAACAAAATTTTCTTGTAAGAAATTTTCTTTTGCGCGTGGTACCTGCGTTTCTCCTCTGGCTGGCGTGTTTGTCGAGAGGTCGAAGTGGTTCGCATAAGGTGTTTGAGCAACCTTGGAAGGTTGGATTCCGGGGCCCCAGCGCTAGCCTGTTTGGGCATGCGGCTCAAGCAGCCCGAGGCGGCTTATTTGATGGCCCAGGCTGGACCCCGTGATCACCCGAGCGCGATCCTGGGGTTGTTTACGGCTTGGCGATGCGCTTCCGCTCCGCGATCAACAAAGGGCCAAGGATGCGGCGGATGGCGGCCTGAGCTCGTGATTCCTGGCAGAGACATGGCCCCGGTCAACGGTTGGGCATAGATTTTGGAAGCTGACCTTAGGATACTTGCTGTTCACCGGTCATCCTCAAATGGTGCTGGCGAACCGGATTTCCAGCCAAGGCCTCCCGGAAGCATGTCAGAAACCGAGAACCAGGGTCCTATCCGTACGAGGGACCGTTGTGCTCAGGCCATGAAGGCTAAGAAATGATCATAAAAGGAACGAGCATGAGAATTCCGCTGGCAGATCGCAGGTCACCTGCGCAAACTGTTCCAATAGGACCACAAAATTCCCTGGCAGAGGGGGGGGGGGCTAGCCATCAGCCCCGATCCTTATTCGAAAATGGTCCCCTGTGTCATTGGCAAAAGGTGGTTAGCGATCGCGCCTTAGGCTGCCGAGCCCCCTGATTAGTTATGAGGGACGAGGGGTGGAGGGGTGAGAAGTTCAACGGAATGAGGCTTTTCAGGAAAACCCCTCATAAGTTTCATTATACTCCTCCTATCAGCCGCGAGGAACAAGGGCTTCACTTCTCGCCGGTGAGATATCCCGCCTCATCCCCCAGCATGTGTTGACACTACTGACGATATTATTCAGGGATTATTGACGCCTTGATCACGAGGCGTGTTCTGGAAGGCTTTAGCGGCCTTCTAGCGCTGGAGTAGCGGCTTTTCCAGGGGATCGATGGGCTCGATCGGCCCGGAATGTGGTCAAATTGGCGATCCCAGAAACAATTCTTTGGGTGGAATATGCGATATTCGCTGCCAAGGATTTAAAGCGGGTGAAGACCCGTATCTTGGTCACCTGTGCTTTTTTCTGACGTGCCGTGACCCGCCAGGACTTCAAATCCATGAACACCCTTCCATCAGCCTTCTAGAAGCCTGCCCGCGGAGAACAGACCGGTGCCCGACGAATGAACCCGCGAATAAAATGACTCCATCTGCCCTGTTATCTTTCCGCTTCTCCCGCTCCCAGTCCATACCAAGAAAATGCCTCTCCACAGATGGAGAGTTCCTCGCAGCCCCTAGTACCCCGCATCTCGCCCATTCGCCAATGACAGAGAACCGCGATTCCTTCGGGCCGCGTTTACTGATATCACAACCTTTCCAGTGACGACAGGGAATAAATTCCGCTGCATCACTAGTTAGAGCGAGTCAGCGGTCAGGCATAAAATTCATTGCCCCAGTCATGCCCCTCAAAATCCTTCTGTTTGGCCGGCATTGTCTTTTTCTACGTACCGGCGGTCGCCCATGCACAATCCCACCCAGCCCAACCAATTGATGTCACAGGAGCCAATATCTTTCCAATTGGGCAGCAGGAACTGAGTGACCTTCAATTCCACCTCTTGAACCATTACTTGCTTTGAGGATTGGGACCTGCACGTCCTGTTGATGGGTGACCGGATGAGGCGCAGCAGTACGACCAACGACAGTTTTCCCCAAATCACAACACCGGTCACACAGTTACAGCGTCAGAGCTTCAAAGCCCCAATTAA
This sequence comes from Blastomyces parvus, assembly GCA_002572885.1. Classification (NCBI taxonomy): domain Eukaryota; kingdom Fungi; phylum Ascomycota; class Eurotiomycetes; order Onygenales; family Ajellomycetaceae; genus Blastomyces; species Blastomyces parvus. Next base: position 35,819 of record PDNC01000002.1, read on the forward strand.
ATAAAAAACTGCCGGTAATGTATTTAGCGCGCTCAGAGGCTGTGGCCTGCCTCGTAAAAAGAGACCGTGATCCTACCAGCCTCATCCTGCTTAGCCGCAGATGTTGCACCGCCACATATCATTCTATGATTTTTGTCCAGCCACCAATCAGAGCCCTAATTGGCACCATCAGCATGGTGCCAAAAACGAGAAAAGAAACAAACTGACAAGCTCTATTCCGTACTGTTGTTGTTTTTTCCTTTCTCACCACTAACCCTGGAAGGTTGTGCCCGAACGATCATGTAAGGCAATCAAAAATCCCGCGCCTGCACTTTAAAGTCCATAACTCACTTCCAAACCGGCCTCGCCCCACTGGTGAACTCCTTAGTCCTCCTCGCAGCCTCACGAATGCCACCGGGAGACGGTCATGTCCTTACTCTAAAGCTCAGCCAAACAAGCCCTTGTTGTACCGTATATAATTTCCGAGCTATACAATATGTACAGAGTTCGGTAAGCTCGTAAAAAGCTGTTGACGGATGTGTCATAGAACCCTCCCACCGGCGGTCTCCTCCGTCACTACACCAAGAGAAACCGGCGTACTTCTCACTCATACAGCCACAAATTCATCCACCAGACGTATATCCACCTGCCATTCCGGCACGCTTGACAGAATCCGGCTCAGATCTGCCTGAAGAAAACGCCTTGGGATCAAGTTCTGACTCAGGATTCTCTGCAGAACCAACAAACATATGGGAACAACACGGCTTAGTTCTAGACCAACTGAGCAATGACCGCATGAGATTCCCGGGGATTTCGATAATGCTGAAGGACAAGCGTCCACAGTAAATCATCCGTCAAATGGTTCCTCAGAAGCGGCATCGTGCAGCAGAACAGTCGAGTGATAGGCAGGCAGATACATCCTAGGAATCACAGTCATTCACGTTTAAACTCTTGATATTATAAGTTTTAGCGGCCCTAGGCATGAGTCAGTTTGCTGATGACAAAGCTGTGTATCAAGTCTTGAACTTGTTGTGCGGTTCGTGTGCCCATGCATGGCACAATCAATTGGTCCTCTTCTTTCTATTTATTGTTTTAGGAAAAAGGAAAATATCTAGTTAACTAATTGCAATACCTACGCTTAAGTTCCGCGCAGGCATATTTTGCGCAGCAGACTTGTATTTGCGCTTAACCAGACAGCAAAACTATTGATTATAGAAAGCCATCAAAACTTTTCGCGCCCAATTTGTTCATTTATCACTATAAACACTACAGGCAAAAGGCAATTTCTCGTTTGTATTTTCGTAGCCGTGGGATGTATGCATCAAGTTAAAGAGTAAAAAATATCACGCAGGAAGGAAGGAAAGCCTTAGAACAGCCAAATTTAAAAACGCGCAAAGGTGAACCATTCCAATCCAACAACCAACTCAGCTCTACAGGAAATATATATAGTCCTGCGCCTGTCTATGCTTGTTCCACTACTGAGAAATAAGTCGGAGAAGAACGGAGTAGTGTAATAATAATATTTGTTAAAGGATTGAAGATCTGAATCTATTCCTGAATAGCTAGCTATAAAAATCTCATGCCTCCCACTATCCTTGCTTCTCCCTTTCACGTTGTCGTTTTCAGTGAGACTGCTGGTACTTTCATTCACAGGCGTCCTGTTCCCGAATAACGGAGAACAATAGCCTCTGTCGTTCAGTTTCAAACAGGTAACCGCCCAATATTGGGCGTGGGCGTGGTGGTGGTGGTGCTGTCATCGAAGCCATGTTGGCAAGCTGTGGATAGTGTGAGTAGCACTCTATCCCGCCATGGTATCCGCTCTTTGGCGCTGGCCCCTTTCTCACTCCCTTGGGACCGATCGCTTTCTACGATTGGGTTCTCCAAACCCTAAACTCCCGCTAGGTACGCTCCGTGTTGTCTTCTTCATTTCTTTTTTTCTTTCTCACTTAACCAGCAGGAACAAATAGCGTAAAAAAGGTAGGATGAAACCTACAAATGCAAAATCTTAAAGGGGAGGGGAGGAGAAGAAAAATTTCAAGTCTTGTAGACCAGAGGTCTTAGTAATTTGCTGTAACAAAGATAAAAGCCGAGCCAGCCACGCTGAAATGCGGAATGCTATAAAAGCGTCATCTCTCAAACTAGAGGAAGAAGCAACAGAAGAGAGAGAATAATATGGTACTGGCGAAGTTGCTGAAATATTTCGTTGGAGAAGGGAAGAGAGTAAAGTGCTGTGTGCAACAGCTAGTAATCCAAGGGGATAGGTGGGGAATATATGTCTGGGATTTCATATCCACCCATCATTTTTTATCTTTGGGAAATTGATTTCTTCCCGTCGAGAATTATGGAATCTCGCACAACCATCTCACCTGTTATAAAGGAGGAGCGGCAGAAAAATCGGCCTGCAAATGAATATCAAGTCGCACGGTTGTTGTAATGATGCTCATGTATGAAACCAGATGATCGTAAAGCTGTCTACAAGGCAAGAACTCGGGAAGGGTCATCCAGAAATCGTCTACGGTAACCGCTAACTTCCGTCGCAATAGTGTTGAGATCTTTCACCTTATCGCGTCGCATATCGCCGATGGTCTGCTTTAGACCGGCAATATACTCGTCCCGTTCTTCAGGAGTCTTCCCTTCTCTCAAGGAGCTCATTTCAACGAGTATTCTGTCATCTGTGAGGGTTAATACCGGTCCTAGGTCAGCTTACGAACACTGCCGAAGGAATAAAAAGGGATAAGCAAACATGGCGGGATATGTAGTCGAATGAACGAGATCAGAGAAGGAAGGTGAAGGGAGGGGAAAAGCTGCAAAATGTGGAAATATAATCAGATTCTTGAGCTCATCTTCGTCGACGCACCACTCAAGGTCATATCTCGAAAGTGCTGATATTCACACGAATGGTCGTTACAAAGCCCGCCTGCGGCCTCGTATGGACATATATAATTATGTGGATCGATGTTATGGCTGTAAGTTAACGAGCGATACCCTCCACTGACATCCTCAGTGAAGCGAGGGTGATATCGGTACGCCTTAAATAACCTTAACGGACTTCTGTAAGGGGTAAAATAGCGATGGACAGGTTCTGAATCCTCTTTGGCCTATTAAGAACATTAAAACTGTCCTATAGAATCATTGGGGCGGGGTCTTTATACCTTGGGAGAATCCGCGCCGAGGTCAGTCACAGCTCCCTGGGTGTCTAAAGTCAGTGTATTCTCATCTTGGGATATAGAGTATGAGTCTGCAGCAACATGCTCTACTTCATCTGGTAAATCAAGGCTCAAGGGCGAAGTTTGAGCAAGATCAGGGTGCTCTGGAGCAGGTTCCGGTTCAGGCGGTTCGTATCCATCTGACCCAGATAAAGATCCCTGATAACTCAAGGTATCTGGCTTAACCAAGGAAGGAGGTGGTTGATTCTCCAAACCATTGTGCAAAGGCCCAGGAGAAACGCTCGCTTGAGAAGACCGCCCGCCCACATTGGCGATATTTGATTGTACAATGGATTCAGAACGCGATGGGGCTTGCTCTTCCGGTGCCTCGGGCTCTTGCATCTCTTCTAGGTCCAACATATCTTGTGTGCTTCCCATCGACTCGTCCATAGCGGAGCTAGAGCATGTCGTCCCATCATCTGCAATGTCAGCTTGGGAAAGAACGCTAGTTTCCTTAAGGGGAGACATTCTCATATCTATCGCTTCTTGGGATGTCTTTGGGACGGTCTCAAAACGCTGGGCCGCCGTCTGTCCCTCAGCCGAAGGTTGGATTGATGATGCGGAGCCAAGGGCCTGAGCTACTCCACTCGGAGCTGATTCTTCAGGATGTGAAACATTATCAGCAGTAGTTTCCTTTGGGGTAAGTTGTGGGACTAGAAAATTGTAAACCGAAAAGTGAGTTTCTTTGACAACTTGACCGAAACCAGGTGCCGATCGCGGCAAGCTGCGGGGAAGTGTGAAACGGTAATGAATATTTCTGGGAGTAGACTCACCTTGATCATCACGCATAATTTCATCTGCTTCTTCAAGGCGGTCCTTAGTCGCTTGGAGTTCCTCGATAGATTGCCCAGCGGTTTCAATCCCGAGAGCTTCTAGTTCTTCAATGAGAAGACGCTTTCCGGCTTTTCCTTTCTCGATTTCGGCTAGTAACCTTTGTTCTTCCTCACGAAAGTGCCGCAACCGCTCTTCGGATCTTTGCAATTCAGCCTCCAGTACAGGAAGCCCAGATTCTATTTCTCTTTTCCGCATGAACTTCTTCCGTATCGATTCAATACGCGTGGGGTCAAGCGAATCTTGCGATAAAACCGACTGGCTACCATGGGCACCGTTAGAAAGGCTTGGTTGGATTCCCGAATCCACTATCTTCTCGGCACTGGTGGAATGAACTATTGAATCCGGCAGGCTCGAGGGTGGTACAGCGCGTTTAGTTTCTATCGTTGGCTTGCTTTGAGTTTCTGGAGCGACGGAGCTGTTTTCGTCGGCTGAGGTTGTCGCCGAGTGCGCTAACGCTCCGGGTGATTTTACTCGATTTGCAGATTGTTTTTCTTTCTTGCGCTTTTCGTACTCTGCTATTCTCTGGCGCATGGCCTGGAGTTCCGCGTTTAGATCGTCTGGACCCTTCCCTCGGTTGCGTGGCTGTGGTGTAGCTGCTGCCGGAGTGGAACGATGGGAGTAGTTTCGTGAAGGGAAGTCGGATAAGGGGGGCAGATCTCGGGTTAGTAGTTGATTAGATGTTGAAGTTCTACCCGATCCGACGTAAGGGGATTCAGCTCCGGAGCCTTTTGGCTCGGCAGTATCATTGTCCGAACCATACATGAATTCGTCCTCACTTATGTCGATAATCACCTTATGTTGGGTGCTCGCCGCACTCTTTTCTTGTGAAAATTGAGTTATGTGGAGTGCGGGGCTCGGTTCATCAGTAAAGTCGGACGCCCTTGGTCGTTTTCGGGGAGCTCGTATCTTTGTCACCGATGGCTCAGTTGACGGGATGGAGTTATTATTATTAATAGAGACTTCCTGGGTTTTGGTAGGTTCAGAACTAGTCATGAACAATCCGGGGATGCGAGCGGTTGACGGTGGCTCGGGGGCAGGAGGGCGGCTGGGTAGGGGATGGCTTAGGGACGGTAGAGGCTGGGATGACTGAGATGGGGAAGTGGAATTTTGCGAGCTTCGAGCTAGGCTGCTGCTGGCCGGAAGTCGTTGGGCAACAGCCGGAACTTCAACCGGAACTTCAACAGCTGACCGGGTTTGACCTCTTCCAAGTCCTTGTTTTTTTAATTGTTCCATTCGTTGCCTAGCCAACTCCGTTTGGGCCTTATTCTTCTCCTTCGCCCGAGTCTCGCTGGTAACCTGGTGTGGCGACTGCGAGGTCGGCATTTTTGCAGTCGAGGCAGTATCGTTAGCAGGGACTGGGGGCGATTTTTGCAGTGGTATCGATTTCTTTGGGTCTTTAGATTTGGCAGGTTCTGCAGTACTCGGCGGCTTTCCTGCCTTATTTGCAAGCATTCGGGCGATTATATCCTTACGTTCCATGGGCTTGCTTGATTCTGTAGTGGGCGCATTTGATGTCTCTTGTGTCGGCTGGTGGTTCGGTACCCTGGGTGCTTCTGGAATAACTTCACTAGTTGGGCTTCTCGCAACGGGGACTGAACACGAGGCAGGGGTCGTGGCAGCCTCAGCGTCGGAATCTGGAACGACCAGCGGCTTTGTAACTGACTTGGGTTTCTCTTCTTTTGACTGATTAGACGTGGCGTCCTGTTTGTCTCGGGTGGAAGTAATTTTGAGTCCAATCTCGTCGTAAAGCCGTTTGAGAATAACTGGGTCGATGCCTTCATTTACAAGTTCATCAAATTTGATATTGTGGGGAGCTAAACCTAGCAACGCCCCCTGTGCTTGCACCCGTAGTTGCGCTGGGGACTTGCCATATAAGGGGTACGTCCGGGTTCCATTAGTAGGTAAGTCTGTTTTATCACAAGAAGCTGGTGACTGGACGGAGGAGACAGGCAATGATTCGCGAGACCTTCTCGCTTCTTCCATCGGTATGGTATGGTGGTCCCGAGAGCTTAATTTATCCTGGACACTCCCCCCATAGACAGCGAATGTGTTGGTATCTAAATCCGCTGCTCTCAAATCCTGGCCATGGATCCCAGCGGCCGCGATATTTGGCTGCGGAAAATGGTGCTTTCCTAACTTGATCAAATTTCGGGGGCCTTCTGGGGGCTGCTGATGCATGCGTGATGAATGGGGGAAGGGAGGTTGTCCTGCGTCATGGTCAGTTGGTGGTTGCCATAGTGTGGGAGGAGCGCAAATACCCTGAGCACCGTCACTATACCGCTTGACTTTTGTATTTGGCTGGTTTGGATATGATCCAGAAACATCCTCTTTCGGTTGACGGTTTTGGTACCCGTATGACTCAGGTTCTTCTTCTCCTATTTCTCCGTTGCTTAGTTCACCTTCCTCTCTGTCACCAAAATTCGTGGATTCCGGCGATTCCATTGGGTCCGAACCTTCGGCTGTATCGTTTTCTTTTGTTGGAGGTATGTTTTCAGCTAAGCCATTTTGTTGGGGTTGAGAGGCGCTGGCCTGCTGGGGAAAGCCCACGGAAGGGGCAAAAGCAGGTGCGTATGGATCTGGCTGGTAGGAAGCAGGGTGAAAAGGGGGCATGAAAGGAAAAGGTGGCGTAAACGGTATGGGCGCGTTATTATTACCCGAAAAAGCTGGAATCTGAGTGTTCGGCTTAAAGCTAGGGTTGTTGGTCGAGTAAGCTTGAGGGGGCGGGGGAATAAGGGGTGGTGGGTGGTAGGCATCGGAACCGTCACCTGGTCCTGACGAGGGAGGCTCTCGAGGCCACTGTTGAGAGGGGGTATAGCGACCACCGAACGAAGGGGTAGGAGGATAATTCGATGACATATTGAAGCTGTTCGTAGTTGCTGGTATACAAACAGATGGGATATCTTAAATCATGGGTGGGGTTAGGATGGGCAGCTGGTTGATGTTAAAGGGATCCTTGAAGCCCTTCTGTAAATGTGAGTTAAATCCGGCCCAAGTCGCAATAAAGCCGATGAATGTGTATTACGCGTCAAGAAAAGCAAGATGAGGCAGTAAATACTACTGGTCTCCAATCGTAACATCACACACCTTACAGGGGGTGGTTTTTGAAGTCGGAGGACGAAAACGGATCCTTTAACGGGAGCTAAATGGTCGATAACCTGGAGAGGTAGTTCATCAAAATAAATCTCCACATCAGGAAGACGTGCGTAGCGAGTAAATAGTATTGCTCAGAAAATGGGGTACTCGAAGCAAGAGTACGCCTGGTGTCGAAAGCAAGCCGTAGCGCAGAGAGAAGAGTCGGCGATGTTCAGGCGATGAAGTTGGGAGGAAGTTTGGATTTTGGATCCGGATGGATCGAGAAATTTGGGAGAACCCCAAAAGGAATAGTCCGGTCATGTGACTTTAACCGCAACCAGACTCTTGGCACCAGTGGTGCACGGACCACCGCAACCCCGGCAGCCGCAGCAAAGTAAACAAACACAGCAGCTTGGATGAAGTCACTCGGTTTCCACTGCCAAACAACACCGACAGTTACAACGATTGCACCAGTTACGACCCGCTACCAGAAAGGATTGTTCCTCTGGGATGAGAGGAGAAGGCCTTTTACTCATTTTTTGTTTCTGATGCGTTCTGTTCTCTCCTGTTTCGTTCGTTTCTTCTAACATCTCCAACCGCTCTAGATACATCACGACCTGGATCCCTTGCAAGACAGCTATATACACGCGCCATTGAAAGAACTAACTTGAACTCATGAGCTGTATCTGCTCTTAAAGTGAAGTGAACATGGCTCCCCTTCCACAGAGCCCTTCTTCTAGGCGTATCAACCCGTTCAGTCGAGGTTCTCCGTCGCCTTCCCCGCACTCACCGCAACCAGCTCCAGCTTCATCACCAGCCAGTGCCAGACCTAAGTCTGTTGCGTTCACCACCCCGGTTTCGACAGAGCAATATGGGCACAGCCGTAATGCATCATTCTCACCTATGAGCTCGGGGACATTTGTATCCTCACATACCAGACAGCGCTCAAATTCAAGAAGCAACTTACCAACTTCAAATACGTTTGCTCCGCAATTCATAAAATCGGAAGAGCTACGGAAGGGCGCTGACCAGATCCGTGGGATTGAGGGCGACAATGATTTTTCGGGAAAGAGATATGTCTGGCTAAAGGACCCGGAGAAGGCTTTTGTCCGGGGTATGGTGTTGGAGGATAACGAGAATGGTCGCTTATTAGTCCAATGCGATGGGGGCGGTGTATGTTGAAATGCTCAAGCCGGAATTAGAATACTATGGAACTTGCATGCTAATAATTTGACTTTTCTAGCAACGCGAGGTCGATTCTGAGAGCGTCGATAAAGTCAATCCCGCGAAGTTCGACAAAGCGGACGATATGGCTGAGCTAACCCATTTAAACGAAGGCTCTGTCGTTCATAATTTGCATACGCGCTACAAATCAGACTTAATATACGTAAGAAATATCTCAGTTTCTATGTTTATGCATCAGTGAATTGTATATTAATTGGAAGTTGCAGACGTATTCTGGACTCTTCCTGGTTACTGTCAACCCCTACTGCCCATTGCCCATCTACACGAACGAATATGTGAAGCTGTATAAGGGTCAGACACGGGAAGAAACACGACCACATATCTTTGCCATGGCAGATCAAGCATTTCGAAATCTTGTCGAAGAGGGGCAGAATCAGAGTATTTTAGTCACGTAGGTTTTTGGAGCGCCGCTTTTTCCGAGATGTGAGTAACTGACGTACGTATAGTGGTGAGTCTGGAGCTGGTAAGACGGAAAACACAAAGAAGGTCATTCAATACCTTGCAGCTGTTGCATCCTCCTTAGAGGGTCCACACGGCCGCTCCACCAACAAACAATATTCCAATCTTTCCCAACAAATTTTAAGGGCGAATCCAATCCTTGAGGCGTTTGGTAATGCTCAAACCGTGAGAAATAACAACTCCTCCCGCTTTGGAAAATTCATTCGAATTGAATTTTCACGAACCGGTCAAATCTGCGGCGCCTCCATCGATTTTTATCTCTTAGAAAAATCTCGTGTCGTGAAGGTTAATTCTCAAGAACGAAGTTATCACATATTTTATCAACTTCTCCGTGGCGCAGATAAGGAATTAAGGCAACATCTTCGGCTTTCTGACCTTGATATTGAAGATTTTGGGTACACGCGGGATGGAAACGATTCCATTTCAGGCGTTTCCGACCTTGACGAATGGAATGACCTTATGGAAGCTTTCGGTATCATGAACTTTTCTGATAACGATCAATTTTCAATTCTTCGAACCGTGGCTGCAGTTATGCATTTGGGAAACGTCACCGTCGCTAAGGAAAGCCTACGAGCTGACCAAGCAGCACTGACACCCGAAGGGTATGAAAGTGCTGCAATTGCTTGTCAACTTTTGGGCATACCAGTCGACCCCTTTGTGAAGGGCCTGCTTCACCCCAGGGTAAAAGCTGGGAGGGAGTGGGTAGAAAAGGTTCAGACCCCTGAACAAGTACGACTTGCTCTCGATGCGCTGGCAAAAGGTATCTACGAACGGGGATTTGCGGATCTCGTCATGCGAATCAACAACCAACTGGACCGAAGTGGTACAGCAGCTGAGGATAGCTACTTTATTGGGGTTCTCGATATTGCCGGGTTCGAGATTTTTGAGAACAACAGTTTTGAGCAGCTCTGTATCAATTATACCAACGAAAAATTACAGCAGTTTTTCAACCACCACATGTTCGTGCTGGAACAGGAAGAGTACGCCAGAGAGCAGATCGAATGGCAATTCATTGACTTTGGGAAGGATCTTCAGCCCACTATCGACCTCATAGAGCTACCAAATCCAATTGGTATATTCTCTTGCTTGGACGAAGATTCCGTGATGCCAAAAGCTACCGATAAATCTTTTACTGAAAAGCTTCATTCGTTATGGGATCGAAAATCCCCCAAATATCACGCTTCTCGCCTAAACCAGGGATTTATCCTCACCCACTATGCTGCGGAAGTCGAGTACTCTACTGAGGGCTGGCTAGAGAAGAACAAGGATCCACTTAACGACACAGTCACTCGATTGCTATCTTCATCAAATGATAAACATATCGCCAATCTCTTTGCTGACTGTGCTGATGTTGACGAAGGATATGGTGTGCCAAGGAGCCTGGTAAAGAAAGGACTATTCCGTACTGTTGCCCAAAGACACAAGGAGCAACTTTCGAGTCTCATGGCTCAGCTACACTCTACACACCCTCATTTTGTGCGTTGTATTTTGCCTAACCACAAAAAGAGGCCCAAGCTGTTTAATGGTCCATTAGTACTGGATCAACTCCGCTGTAATGGTGTTCTGGAGGGTATTCGAATTGCTCGTACCGGATTTCCCAACCGCCTTTCATTCACAGAGTTCCGACAGCGGTATGAGGTGCTTTGTCCGCGAATGCCGAAAGGCTACATTGATGGGCAAAACGCGGCTAAAATCATTGTTGAGAACCTTGGACTGGACAAGGCTATATACCGTATTGGTCTGACAAAAATGTTCTTCAGGGCTGGTGTGCTTGCAGAGCTCGAGGAGCAAAGAGATACCCTCATACGCGATATCATGACAAGATTCCAGTCTGTTGCCAGGGGATTTGTGCAAAGACGCATCGCAAACAAACGGCTCTACCGTACAGAAGCCACCCGTATCATCCAGCGCAACTTCCACGTTTACCTTGATCTCCAATCGTCGCCATGGTGGACATTGTTTGTACGGATGAAGCCGCTTCTCGGAGCCACACGAACTGCTGGGGAAGTGAAAAAGCGCGACGAACAAATCAAGAAGCTTGAGGAGAAGGCACGAAACGACATTGCAGAGCGCCAGAAATTGGAAGAGGAGAGGCGGCGGGCAGACATCGAAGTGCAGCGGATAACAAAAACACTTGAGAGTGAGCGGGCGCTAGCGTTGGATAAAGAGGAAATTTTCAAGCGACTCCAACTTCGGGAGATCGAACTTAGCGAAAAACTAGCCGGCGCGATCACAGATCAAGAGAGCTTGGAGGATCAAATGGATGAGTTGATCGCGTCTAAAAAGAAGACCGAAGAAGAGTTGGAGCTTCGGCGTTCGCAGCTTGAGCAGGCTGCCCAGATAATGAGTCGACTTGAGTCAGAGAAAAAAGAACTTCAAGGACAAATCACTCAGCTTGAGAACCAGTTACAGGATATTGAGGATAGGCACCAAAAAAGGGATAGCGAGGTTGACAAACTATCTCATGAAATCAAGATGCTCAATAGCCATCTCAGCTTAAAAGAACGGAAATTACAAGATCTCGAAGCTAAACTTCTTAAGACCGACCAGGACCTCGACATCAAGCTAGCAGATACGACCAAAGAGCTTCAGTTTTCGAAAAAACAAGTGAAAGACCTCATAGAAGAAAACAGATCAATACGCCAACAAATTTCTGATTTATCCTCCACATCAACCGGGTATGAAGAATTGGTCCGACGAAAGGAAGGGGAGATTTCCATCCTTCGTGGAGATGTGAAGAAATTTGAGTCGGAGAAGAAATCTCTGGAAGCGGAAAAGCAAACTCTTGCAAGCCGACACAGTGACATGCAACAACGGCTCCGTGAAGTCCAAGCGCAAACCGATGCTATGATGTCGGAAAAGAAAAACCTAGAACGTGAAGCCGCAGATGTTAAAAAGTTACTAGAAGCCAAGATCTCGGAAGATGCCGAGGCGGGACAAAGTCGCAAGATGCTTGATCAACAAGTTAAGGATCTCAAGGAACAGCTGTATGCCGTTCAAGCTGATCTTAGCCGTGAGAGACAATCAAGAGACGATGTACAAATGCTCGGTGAACATAAATATACCCAGCTTCAACAGGAGTTTGAAAATCTCAACGAGTCGAAGATTACTATTGAGAAGGAAATGTATATCCAGCAAGACACATTACGACGAGCCACCGAAGCGCGAACAGCAGCTGAGGCGTCTCGCAAAGAGTTGCAGAACGAACTTATCAAACTTCGAGAGCGTTTCACCAAGGTTGAACGCTCACATTTGGATGCCGAAACCGCAATTGAAAAGAAAATTGTGGCGCAAGCGGGCGAGCGGCAAGCAAGTTTACGGCGAGACCTTGAGGCAAAAACGAAGGAACTTGACGAAATCGAAAAGGAACGCGCCCACCTTGCTGCGCAGGTGCAAGACCTGACTCGAACCATGGCCGAGTCTGAAACATTCCGGATTCGTCATGATCAGCATAAGGAGCGCTTGGAACGCGAGCTTGTGACTATCAAAGGCAGGCTTACTGCCTCGGAAAATGACAACAGGGCCCTGCTTAACAAAGTCCAGCAAAAGAACCTTGACATTGCTCGCTCAAATTCCCGCGCTAGTGACTCCCAACGATTGAGAATGGTGCAAATCCAGAATGAGAAGACTCGACTAGAGGATGTCAACAAGCAGCTTTCACGACAACTGGGCGATTCTCAACTATCCATCACCGCGCTTGAGAAACAGAAGGAAAAGCTGGCTCTAAGTGTCGAAGATCTCAACCATGAAATTACCAGAGAACATAAGGCCACCCGAAGTGCTGAGAAAGCTGCATCAGCGTCCAATATTCAACTTGCTGAGGCGAACAGAAATCTTGAAACCGAAAGGCAACTAAGGACCCAAGCCCAAGCCAACACGCGGAAACTTCAAGCTTCAATTGATCAGGCGAATAAAGAGCTTCAAGATTGCCATCACCAGCTAATGCTTCTCCATAAGGTATTTAACCCAGAAGCAGACGAAAATCCCAGTTCCTGGGAAGCGGTCATACCGAGTTTGTCGAAAAGCGTGGACTTGGCGGCGGTGTTGGAGACGGTACAAAACAAACTTAGAGTTACCGAAGAGAAATCCACTCGCGCTGAAAGTCAGCTAGCTGAGATGCGTCGACGGCACGCAGATGAGATGGCTGAGCTTGATGCTCGATATTCGTCTTCCAAAAGGGCGCTGCTTGAGGAGATCGATCAAAATCAAGTTGCCGTGTCGCGCTCGCCAAATCATTTCAGGAAGAATTCGGAACCTGCCAAACGCTACTCGAATCCTTCCACGCCCAACAATCGTCGGTTTAATTTTAATGACGGTGCCAACGATTCTGGCCGATCTGATAGAACCGTGGACAGTGTGGCTTACCAGAAGCGAATGGATGCCGCTGCTGAAATTGAAATGCTTCAAAATCAACTGCAGCTCACGGAAATGCAGAATCGGCATCTTCAAAGTCAGCTTGAAAGGTCAACTCCGGGCCGGGATTTGTGGCAGGATGAGAGTCCCTCAATCCGAAGAATGCAACTGCTTGAGCGTGAAAATGGGCGCCTCCATGAAAAGCTTGATGACTCTGCCAAGAAAGTATCTGCGCTGGAACGCAGTATTCAATCTGGAGAGCTGACGCTCCGAGACGTCCAAGCCAAATCTCATGAAGAACTCTATGATCTTCTGAACTCTCAGGAACAGTCGAGAAAATCGCTACTCCAGGCCCACAAGAGTGCATTGGCTGATTTAACAGACGCCAAAGGCCAGTTCGACAAGCTCAAACATGCAAGGGCAAGCCTTGAGGTTGAGCTTCGGGATGCCACTTCTGAGTTGAAGGAATCACAGCTCGCCAGGGAACAAGATTCGGGTAGTCGAGCCCAATTACTCCAGGAGTTTTCAGACCTCCAAATCAGACTAGATGCTGAAACCTCCAAGGTCGTCGATTTGACCTCCAGCCTCGAACTCTACAAGAGTCGCGCCGATGAATATTTTGGGAAGCTCGAACAGGCCGAAATCGCTGTCTTGAAAGCCAGTCGTGCCGAGCAATTCGCCAAATCGCAAGCCAAAGAGGCGGAAGACACATGTGCGACAATCATGGCAGAACGGAAACAAATGGATAGCCTTGTTGAGGACTTGCAACGGCAAACGCAGTCTTATGAAGAAAGGGTCGAAGACCTCGCTGCTGATCTCGATGCGGCATTACAAGCAAAGAGGAGGCTGCAAAATGAATTAGAAGATTACAGAGGCCAGCGCGCCATGGACATTGAAGACAAGGAAACTTCATTGGAACAAACACGAAAGAAATATCAAATGGAATTCTCGACTTTGACAAACGAGCTCGAGATTGAGCGTGAAAATGTGCTCCATATCCGAGGGGAAAATGCTCGATTGCGAGAAGAGATCGAAGAGCTCCGGTCCAAGTGGGATGACGAAGTCCTGAACAGCTCTACATGGGCTAAGGAGAAGTCACGGCTGGAAATGACTTTGCAGGATGTATCGATTTCACGCGACGAAGCGGTTAATGCGCACAACGATGCGCAGAGCAAAGTAGTTACGTTATTATCCCAAGTCCGCGGTCTTCGAACGTCGGTCGATGACATTTCCGGTGAACGTGACGCGCTGCTTAAAGAGAAGCGATCTCTTGAAGCACGCCTCAATGAAGCGTCAGATCGCTTGGCTGAACTTGCACAAGGAGAGAATCCTTCGCTCCGCAACGCCGCTGAGATGGACCGCGAGCTCCTTGAATTAAAAACCAAACTTGCCCAACAGGAAGACTTGTCTTCGGCTGCGATTGGAAAGATGAGACGAGCTGAAGCCATGGCAACTGAAATACAGAAAGAAATTGTGGCCGAGCGTGAATCAACTTCTCAGCTCTTCAAGGAAAAGGCTGCCTTGGAGAAGCAGCTCAAAGAGGCGCAGTTGAAGTGCGTCGATTTGGAAACTAAGGGTTACTCCTCTGCTAGCCAGGATGTGAGGTTTTTGCATAAACGTATCCAAGAGGTAGGATATCCCTTCAAACTAACACGAATCACATTTAGAATATCCCAAAACTAATACACATATTTGACATAGCTCGAAACCCAGTTAGATGAACAAGAATCCAAGCGGAATGCTGATCAACGGTCGGTGCGCAATGTGGATCGCACTGTAAAGGACCTTCAATCCCAGATCGATCGCCGTGATAAAATGAATACACAGTTATCAGAAGATATTTCCAAGTCCCGCGACAAGATCGAACGGCTCCTCAAGACCATTGAGGAACTTCAATCAAGCGATTCTGAAAATCAACTCCAGGCACGTCGGGCTGAGCGGGAACTGCGTGAAGAGAGAGAAAAGTCTCTACGACTTGAGCGAGAGCTGGAAGCTTGGAAAGGGTTGCGAGTTGAGAGAGGCAGCGCAATGGGTCGTAGCGGGACTATGCCTGCATTGAGTGAAATTGGCGACCGATTCGGGGGAGGAGTCAATGGGAGTCGCCGAGGTAGTGGCGTCTTTGTCGGTCCGGGACCGAATGGACCTATTGAGGTTCCTCAACGTAAGTTGAGTAACTCCAAAGGTTTCCTTTGAGCGGTCGTTCTGTGCCCCTCGTTTTTTGTTTCGTTTGTCATTTTTGAAGATTCGTTCTCGTGTGTTAATTGAGTGGTATATTATATTTGCATGTTGGTGCTTATGGATTGCTGGGACAAAGCGGTTTCTGTTGCCATGAATTCATGAGATATGTGATGAGAAAGACGGGTAGTATGATTTTCCCAGGGAGCAGGCCAGTTCTTTAATCTATGTTGCGTTTCTTATTGTTAGCTGCTCCTTACACGGGGTATGAGATAGTTTTGCTTGATGGGTTATTGAATTCATCATATATGATTTTGGCGCATATGTACATAAATACCCTTCCATGTTAGAATTGAATTCTTTAGACTCGAATCAGAGTGTGTCATCGATTTCTTTGTTTCTTCTTTTCTGATCTAAGTTTTTTAAGTCTAACGGGTGCTTTTACCTCGAACCTGGCGGAAATGGGGAAGCTCCATATGCGGCTACGCTAGCTCGATTTGGCAAACTTTGAAAACATCCATGGATGCATCCAAGTTCGTCACTTAGCAACCACGTTGATACCCAACACCACTCCATTCTTTTTTGCTACCGTTCACCAATGTTCCTGGGCAGGAAGTACAAGCTGCTTACATTTCCCTATTTCCACCTAATTAAATCTACTGTTGATTCTAAGCTCATTTCTTTCACATACCGCAGCCATGGTAAGCCACCGTGTCGCCCCTTGTACTAGGGACAAATAGAGCAAAAAACACCCCGTGACAAAGCTAACTATACTCATATGAATCTAGGCTCGCAACAGCGAAAAGGCGCAGTCTATGCTCTTTCGATTCCGTGCAGCCCAAGCCGCTGATCTCGGGATCCTCGACATAGGACGCACTCGCCGCCCGAAGGCTATCACATCCGTCACTTCGATTCCCGTATGCGAGAAATGGCGGGGACAAGTGCTCAAAGAAATATCGCGCAAAGTCTCGCGCATCCAAGATCAGAGTTTGAGCGACTACCAGATTCGCGATTTGAATGATGAGATCAATAAAGCGATGCGGGAAAAGTGGATGTGGGAAGTGCAGATACGAAACCTTGGAGGGCCGAATTACACACGTGGTGGCGGGAGGGTGTATGATGATGATGGCCGCGAGATACCGGGTGGTGGGAAAGGTTATCGATATTTTGGGAGGGCGAAAGAGTTACCAGGTGTCAAGGAGATGTTTGAGGCCGCTGCAAAGAAACAGAGTAGGACAAGCAAGGAGGACGACGCTGGTGGGGGGAGAGTCGTCGAGATATCCCGGAGGAATGTCGATGCTGCCTATTTTGGGTATGGGTTGGATGAAGAAGATGGGACTTTATTGGAGTATGAATCGGAAAAGGAAAAGGAAGCTTTCGAGAACATGCTGAGGAGAGGAGAGGACGAGCCAGCGGAAGGGTGGGAGCCCCTGCCTGGAGATTGTGGGGACGGCGTTGGCTGGAGGTTGCCCACTCTCGAGGAGGTCCAGGAGGAGTTAGTAGATAGACGACGGCGGAGGCTGCTTGACAAAATTCTTTGATATTATGATATTATGATTGGATGTCGTTTCTAGCCGGTTGGCGTTTTTCATGGTTGTTAACCTTTTCATGTCGTCCTACATGCTCATATATTATTCTATTCGTTAACTGCGTTCTACCTATCTATAATTACATAATGTACATGTACAAGGTTCATCTAGAAAAATCGTATGAATGGGATTCCGGGATTCAAACTATCTCCATGTCCCCCATTTGCTCTTCCCTCTTGGCCTGTTTCGCTGCCTTCTTAGCCTGGTTAATGCTGCCGCCCATTGCTGCCAATCGATCTTGCTTCAGCTTCAAGGTCGTCTCCTGTACATCGTCCAAGATAAAAGCGCCAAATTTCCCCTCTCGATACCAGTGAACCATCTTCCTAGCAGCGGAGTCGAGGTCTATGGTTCCACCTTTGGCGAAGCATCCTGCTTTACCACCAAATGCCCCCAAGAAATGCATTATATCATTCGTTGGTTCCGAGTATTTCGCATATACCCTTGGATTGTTAAGGTTTATATGGTAAAGTAAATAGTCAGCCAACGTGATGGCTGGGATAATTTTGCGTTGCACGCAACCGCAAAGCGCAAGCTTTAGCATGGATTCTGGATCTGGCATGTATGGCATAAAGACTCCAGGAGTGTCGTGCAAATAGACTGAACCTCGAGTCCCCTCGAAAACCTTAATACCGGTGCTAACTTTTCTCGTCACGCCAGGATCCGCGCCGGTCTTGGCCGCTTTTCTTCGCTTCATGATATAATTTCGGAGGCTATTTATCAGGCTTGATTTTCCAATATTCGGCATTCCAACAACCAGGATTCGAGCACCAGTGATCTTATCTAACTGGAAAGGTTGCAGTTTGATCGCTTTTACGATCGGGGTGATAGTTCTCACGTCGAAACGGCTGGTAAAGAATGTCTTTGATGACGCGTGCCACCGTTGTATCATCTTCTCTTTCTATGTAGGTACAACCCAACATTAGTATATTAGGTTCTAGTGGGGAGAAGCCAACTATGTGTTTTAAGGACTGGTACTGACGCGCTGGTTCTCCAGCTTGAGATCGCCTCCAAGGTCCCGCTTGGTATAGATGAGCCACCTAGGTTTCTCACCTAAAGCTTCCTCGAACATCGGGTTGATTGATGTGGCAGGAATTCGAAAATCTCTGCATTCAATAACATGATCAATCGATGACAGCATTTTTTTCATTTGCTCAAGTCCAGCTTTATGATGACCCAAGAAATATGTGCGCGGAATGCTGTCAATTCTCGGGAACACCGCGCGTGGGACAAAAGTGGAGGCCATTGCGGCCAATATGTGAAGGAGAAACAGCAGACAAAAGCAAAATTAAAAGCAACAACAGGTACGTAGGTTCACATAGTAAGTATAAACACGCCCCCTGTATGTAGGCGAACGAAGGTGGAAGATGAATGACATGCTTGCTGCCACGCCTCTTGCGCTGTTTGCTCTGGGCACAAAATTTAAAAAAGCCAAGATAGGCTGGAATCACGTGGTATTTGCGGAAGGTGGTCCGTGCTACCTACCGAAGCCGAGCTGTCGGGAAGCCGATCAAAATGTGCCGTATCCAAACCCGAGAATACCTTCCACCGGTAAAAGCCAACGAAAGTCTGTTTCATAAGGGTAATTTTCGTTAAACATGCATTATAAGTGCTCTCCAACAACTCAATCGGGTATGAACCCTTTTTTAATATACTAGAGGGAGGAATTACATAGATTATAGAGAGGGAAAATGTCCGGTATGGAAGATTAATGGTATTTGAAGGGGTGGTAGGGCCTGGTAAACAAAACGAATGCCAACATGATCATAACTATACAACGGGTCCAAACAGTTAGGAACTCCGGTCAATATGTAAATAAATGAAGATCGTAAGTAAAGCCCAAAATTTATTATCCAGTTATCCCATCACCAGGGTATCTTCTAAGCATTTGCAATGTAGTGCGTGTTGTGTACTGCACAAGCCAAACATCCTCTAAACTCCCCAGCATCAGTATCCACCAAACCAGTATTCCTAAAAGTGCCAACAACGCGCGCCAAGTATGAATCTTTAGCATTGATTTAAAGCTTTGCATGCCGGCTGCTTATGCGGGAGTACGAACGCTTTATTTAAATCTATGCTCTCCATCCCTGCACGAAATCATGAAGACGGTCAATGACAACTCCAAAAATAGCATTCACGCTATCACCAATGAGCTGCTCAAAGTGGCGAATTGCCTCCTCTTCGCTCATTTCCAAGTGGAACCTCTCCTTCACCTTCAGCACAGCCTTGTCCGGCTCAACGCGGATATCGGGAATGTTTGCATCGACCATCAAACTGAAAAGGTTGAGGATGAGGTTTGCGGATTTCCGAAGGGTAGTATACGCAGTAAAACAATATTGTTTAAATAGGAGATAGTTAGGTGACGACGCTCCACCCATGCCTTCCACCATTTCTTTGCAGAGCTTCATCATCGGAGCAAATGGTTTCGGGTCACGGCCTAGAATGAAGCCAAAATCAGCGTGGAAGAAATGGCCGTCTGGTGCAATCAAGAGGTTGTCTAAATGCCTATCGCCTACACCTAGGAGGTAAGTAATCACGCAATAGCCAGCGCAAGATTTTATGTAGGTATCCATTGTTTCTTTGCGGACACCTAATGGCTCGAGGTCATCAGGATTGTTTGCTCTCAAATATGCAAGTATCGAGCCTTTGTATTTCGCCGAAGCTGCTGATAAAGATGTGGAGGGGATGAATTGCATCGCACCGGCATTAGCACCGGTCGCAATTATCCGGTAAGGAGTAAGTTTCAGATCTAAATTTTCTTTCTGCAAAAGCCGATCCATGAGACTGATGATTTGTATCACAAGCTGGTCCTGTCGAAGGTCATCTCCAACTTTGAAAATTACAGGGTATTTTCGTCCATCAGAAAGTTTGAAGTTGATAAGCAGAGGTGAAAGGGAGGATTTGAAAACATTAGAACCCTCAGCGAAGCAACCGGTGATCAGAATTTCTGGGTCCAGCGGAAGCGGAAGAGGAGGCTCAATGGTAGTAAGCTCGTTCTTAGGGTCCGTCAGAAACTTCTTCAGCTTTTCGATTTTCACAGCGCGGTTAACCCTTGAGAAGCGAATATCCTTCGCGATCTTAGTCAGAATCGTAATGAGTTCACCCTGCCGTAATAAAAATTTTCTCTGTTCAGGATGGTGTTTCTCTAGCTCCACCATGAAGTAATACTCAACGCGAGCGAATAGTTTGCGATGGGCGGAAATAGTGCTTGGGCCTGCATCGTCACACTCGACCATGAGGTACCAGTGAAAATAACTTCCAAGTAGTGGATTATTCGCAGCTCGCGTGATAAGAAAATTGGTTAATGAGGAATCTTGTGTTATATCTTCAGCGACTTCGTGAGGGATTGTCTCAAACTTTAAGGCTTGTACTAGCTGCAGGAGGTATAAGAGCAGTTCCTCATCGTCAGACTTCCTCAGCCGGTCTACCGCATAGGCGCGTACAGCTGGATTATCAAAAGTCGGCCCGAGAAGTTCCAATGCATCGTCCACATCTATCTCAGTCCACTTGGGGAGAATTTCCACGGCCTGGCGAGCTTCGCTAACATCTTGCCAATTGACCGACTTCACGAACTTAGTTAGCGCTCTCTTATCACGAGTGAGGTGATGTCTGAACTTCCAGACAAGGTCTTTCTCCTCGGAGTTCAATTCTTGCGTAGGTCCATATAACATAATTTCATTCAATTCATCACGGATCTTCGGATTTGGCTTGAGGTCGCGATCCATAATTCCAGTCCGGTGGCTACGAACTAGTCTCCGATGTTTGTCCTCGCAAGGGTTGCCCTTTTGACCAACCTCGGGGTCATATATTCGAATTATCCGATGGTCATCGTCGTCATTACCCGCGCCATCTATATCGGGCCCCAAACGGACTTCCGGTGGTGATTTGAGAGTGGAATTAGAGCCCGACAAAGGTTGTTGAGAATATGAGGATATCGGTGGCCGAGGATACTCGAAATCTTCAAAAACGACAGGAAAATCAAAGCGTGGGAATTCGAGATAGAGGACGAAGTTCTCTTCATCTATCCCATCTTCCTCCTCCTCCTCTTCATCATCAAGGTTATCTGTCATTCCATTGGTCTTCACTGCAACTTTTGCCCTGAGGGCTTGGTTGCGTATTGCCCTTTTCTTAGCAGATTCCTCGGCATCCAATTTTTTCTTTTCCACAGCTCGGAATACTAGCTGATCTAGCCAGTCAACCCGAGGTATCTCGCTCATCTCATGTTTCTTCAAGAGTTTTTCCAGGCGCTCTAACTCCTCTTCTTCCGGGGTAGGACCATGGTCTATATGAGGAGATAGCCGGCGCTTTTGCACCGGTGTGGACGGTGTCGTGGTATTCGAAAGCCCGTCCGCGGCTTTGTGCCGATAGATTTTGCACTTCTGTCTGCCTTTTTTCAGAGTGCCATCGTCATCGAATAATGATATGGTTGTTCCACCAAAAGGGACAGAATGGCCGTAGGCGTCGTTTCCGCCCAATGGTGACAGATCCCAAACGGTGATGGCCAGCTGGCTATTGGCCGGTGCATCTTTTATACATACGGGAATCGTAAGCCATTCATTCCATGTACGGGTTGTCTTAAATGCTTTATAAGCCGTCTGGATAGGAACCCCCAGAGGTTTAGAGCTAGCCCATAATTGCACGGTAATGTAAAGGTCTGATATCGGGCTCTGGTTCGATCCGAGGTGTCGAAGCTCGGGGTTCTTAATTAAGACGGAAAATGGTATCTGTTTTTGTTTCCCTTCCAAACTGCATCTAAAGAAGACAGTTAGTTATTGGGAACTGAAGATAGCTGCCGGATATCTCTGTTCTTGAGCCGCACTTACATCTTCAGATGGATCGGTAGGTCAACCTGCGCAGAAGTTGCAAAGGTGTAAGTATCCATCCTGACGGGCCAACTTCTCGGCACTAGAACCGTTCGTTTCTCTCGTTCTTCTCATCCGATGTTGAACTCCATCTTCGCAACCGCTGTCTTGATATAAGGCTCGCAAGTTGTGTCATCGATGGGACCTCGCTGTTGCTTGTCCGCATCCAAAACCCCAGCTACGTCAGGAGTTCACGTGACGCTGATTTAGGCTCGCCGGCTAAATATTCAGTTACGGCTATTTAACTAAATCCTCCTTCTTGAATCAAAAAGCAATCAATAGTGACAATCAAAAGCTCATGGCCGCTTCCATTCTATTTTTATTGTACAAAGGGCATAGACACACTTTAATATTCCAATTTCCTATTAGGAAACCGAACTTTTAAATTACTAACGTACTGTACAGCCTGTTACATTTACGTCTGCTTCTTCGCCGCCTCCAAATTCCATTCAAACAAATTGCGGAATATCTCTTTGCCTCCGCTTTCAATAACATCTCCGTGGCACGGAATGATCCTATCGAAATCCCATCCCTCAATAGTAGCTGCTGACTTTGCAAAACCCTTGCGATCTTTCGCTGACAAGAGATACCAGATAAACCGCTTTTGACCCATCGCGGGGGGTTTCGTTGTTTGAATAGCATTAAATATCTTTGTGACTAACCCCTGTGTGGCTGACTCTCCAGATTTCGAAAATTGCTCCGTGGCAGGAAGGTTGAAGAGCAAATCTGCTTCGATGAGGGTCTTGGAGGGCTTGTGTAGCAAGACTATCTCGCGGCTAGGGTGCGAATTGACATATTCGACATCGAAGTCGGCATGGAACTCATCTGATATTTTGAGAGTTCCCTTGTTGGCTGCGGTGAAAATGTGGTCGAATCCAATACCCTTTGTTTCTGGGTTCTTCTCACGTTTCTCCCTCAGGCCCTCTGGTGCTATGATCTGGGCGTTTGGATATGCTCCTTTCCAAGGCGTGACGAATATGTGATGTTCCATATCTGGAGCGATAATATATTTGACGTTGCCACCTAAGGAATCTACCGCCTGCCGGGCATCTGGTGTAAGAGCGACTGGGGAGAATACAGCTAGAGAGCCGCTCTGTAGACGGACTGCAGTGATTCTGTTAGCATATGTGTCGAATACTATTTACATCAACCCTTATCATCTGCTAAGTGCTTCATACCAATCGTACACCGTCCACCGATTCTTGCATATCCAAATCGGTAGAAAGGAACATTCAAGGTGATGATATCAGGCTGGACTTTCCGTATTACCATGACATCATCTGGATTCGGAGGAACCAATTTCGAAGTCATCGTGCTGAAAAGAAACGACCCAGATGCCAATTGTTTGGCAAATGGCCGACGGAAATCAACGATCTGGCGGAAGGTTTCAGGGTGATGTATCACCTGGTGGGCAACAAGATTGTGATTGCTGAAGAGTGGACTCGATTTCGCGAGGAGGCTATACTGATGGAAACAGCGTCTAATCAACAAACCAGGATCCGAAGGGATTAATGTAAAGTGATATGATGAGGATTGAACAATAATGCCACGGTGCGAAAAATATGTGGCGGCAGCGCTGGCATGTGTATTGGGAACTGTGGTTGGCCTGAGGTAAAACATCAATCAAACAACCACGGACGTCAATGTTCAAGAGGCTGTCAAAAGCAAACCATCCCAGGACTCACAAGCATGAAATAGCTATTTCAAAGCAGTCGTGACGTGCCTGGGAAGCGACTGGTTTCAGGGTTGGAGTTTAGTGATCTCTTCCTGGTTGTCAGCCCTGAATGACGTAGGTAACTGAATAATATGAGTGGTTTTGCCAAGGAACTTCCGCTGCTCGGAGACTTATTATTATTATTGACTTCCAGCGTCATTCACTTAACCAGCCGAATTGATCTCCAAAACAATATCTCCTGCAATCAAGTAGTTTTTACTCTACACGTTCAGGCTGACGCGGGTATGTGGAAAATTAAACACGCATCCCAACTCTACGCTTCGTCAGAACACAGGATAAGATGCGTGCACCTTGGGTAAACCAAAAAAATTTGCATGAAAGTTCAGAGTTCCAATGATAGTGCACATTTCAAACCGTGAATGAATTAAAAATAGATAACAACAGGGTAAAATCTATCATACAGGAAAATAAGAGGTATAAAGCTAGGGGCTGGCAACAATGCACCAAGAAATATAACACACAAAGAAATGTGATTTGCAAAGCGGGAATCAAGTGAAGAATAAATCACCGGGGAAATATATATAAAAATTACAGCAGACACTGAATAGGGAGGGTCTGGGTAGATTTTGCGGCGTAAATTGGTACTATTTCGCTTCTAGCCGTGCCATTCAGTAGCCTCTTCTGGATTTTCCGATTCCGTCGCCTCATCAATTCGATGCGGAATCAAGGGTTCCTGGATATCGAATACTTCGATTAGATTTTCCCATGTCTCGAAATCAAGGCTGAAAACGGTTTGGTGCTTTTTCAGCTTTTTAGCCTGCGCTTCAGACGGTGCAGCAGGTTGTGAGGGGACTAGAGAGGAGGAAGAAAGGTTAGCTGTCTATCCAAAAGCTGGACAACTAGTTTATAATTGTTAAAGAGCCAAGGTTCACTTACGCAGAGTAGGAAGTTGATTGCTATCTAGCGATATACCCACACTGCCGTCACGAACCAAGAAGC
Source organism: Blastomyces parvus (assembly GCA_002572885.1). Classification (NCBI taxonomy): domain Eukaryota; kingdom Fungi; phylum Ascomycota; class Eurotiomycetes; order Onygenales; family Ajellomycetaceae; genus Blastomyces; species Blastomyces parvus. The sequence goes on from PDNC01000002.1 coordinate 60,264, forward strand.
TGATATAGAAGAGATTCTCAACAGTCTGTCCGAAGGATTTTGGATTTATACAGAACCGGAATAACGGTACGCCACCGTCATCTGATATCGTATGTTCATGTTTACGTATCACCTCCTTGACGACGTCCTCCGAAACATCCGTTCCCATTTTGCAGAGTTCTTCGTTGACAAGTGCCTCGCCATGCGACTGGGTTTTTACCAGAAGTTCTCTAATATCAGTGCATATGGCGGTCAAGTTCGACACATCCTGCTTGTCAATGTCTGCCTCGATGAGGTCGAGAGGCTTGTCAAGCTGAGAAGGGTCCACCCGCTCTTGTCTCGCCCTTCTTTGACTCTGTTGCCGAAACCGTTTCTGTAATGATAGCGGCCCGAGTAAAAATCCAGAAAGAGACGGCCGTAGGTTATGGGGGAAGCAGGCTTTCCGACCAAGCCAGTCCCAGTTAAGGGGATCCCCTTCCTCGTCGCTGTCATCCTCCGTGGGATCGTTGCCCGTAAAGCGATGGCGCCGTCTCTGGGTGCTGGAGAAGGAAGGCTCCTCACCTCTGGGTCCTTGACGCATGAATGAAATACATTTGGACACAAACTCGTCCACGTCAATACCAGTCTCGCCATCGCCTAAAACCGCTTTCGCAGTGCGCCTATATGACAGATCGGCCGCCGACACGAGCAATCGGGAATCTATGGTGGCATCTGAGGTTTGTTTCACGGATTTATACAGCTCGTTTGCTTTATCTAGCGTGGTACGGATACCATTAGAACCCGGCTGGAGGTATTCCGCGCGTGAATCTACGAAAAATTGAATTAGTAAAAAACTCGCGCAAATTAATCCAAGCACATAAACTGGAGACGCGTCTCACCGTTCAGATTTGTTACAAGGTCTCTAAACCCTTTTCTGATCTTCCTACGTTCCTCTGGGTCCTGGTCCGGGTCATATAGATCCGTATCTTGGACATGTCGGGGCGGCCGTCGGGGTGTAGCCTGGCTTTGGCGATCTGAGACTCCTTTTTCTGACAGTCTTCGTCTCTTATTCGGCGCGTCTGCCATTGCCTGCGTGAGCTGTGTCGACTTGGATGCTAGATGGCCGGTTTTGCTTTTGTCTGATCGCCTCGCCGAAGTTCGATTCTCTTTGTCCGACGAAAATGAAGGGGACGGAGAAGGCGTGGCTTCGTCGGAGGATCTCGCGGCAGGGAACGCGGGGCTACCACTACGACTTGGGTAGCCTTCAGACGGCATTATTGCTTTTTCAAATAACTCAACAGTGGGCTGTCAAGAACGGGCGGCTGGAAACCCCTGGTCAAATGGCAAAAGCGGCGTAGGCGCGTACCGTCCACTGGGGCGGTGTTTCGAAAAATAAAGGAAAGCGAGAAAGATTCGAGGGCCTTGGGAATAAAGAAAGGCACTATCCGTACCTACTTCGAAATGAAGAGGGAATAATGAAAAGCTCACTCAAAACTCCTTTTGTTCGGCGCAAACAGTCCCAACCCTCGCTCCGAAATCCAAGCGCGCTGGATCCTCAGATCCTTGGACGTCCAATATCATTTCCGCTTCGGGGCAGACGCGATGGTCCGTGCGGGGCAATGTCACTAATGGACGACTTGTGAGTGGCTGACTAACCACGATTGAGTGGTGCTAACCAAGTCGGGCTTAGGCAAAGAGAGCGACATCTTGGTACATCAACATATCCCTCCTTTGCAACTTGCAAGAGATGCAACCCACCACCGCGCTTCCTTATAGGTGTTTACCACGAAGAAACCTTGGAACTTACGTCTTGCTAAAGCCAGGAGAGAACCATGTCTACACCGGATTTTCTAACAGGTTGGCACAAGACACAGAAGCCTACAGGCTAAGCTACCGGCCAGGTCCACTACCAGGTATCAACACCATCCGAATGGATTGGTCGACATGATAATAGCATCCATTCTCATCGGAACCCCAGGCGAGGGACAATTGCTTGTCCATGTAAGTTACCAGCATGGGGTTACTTGATTTCATACTCACAAGGATACTTGCAGCTGCAGGTGAAGAATCCATTATAGAAGTCAAGATGCAACCAACCTCCGTCCAAAGACGTTGGCATGTGTTTGCTGCGACCTTTGGGCCAATTATCCAATACTCAGGCCCCGACTTCGCCACGCCAAATATTTTCCTACCAAATTTATATATGGAGGGGAGTTGAGAGCAGCTCGTAGCGGGACTAGCGTGTCCGTCCTGCTGCTCTAAACTTTAAAAATTCTTTCCGCCCTGGAACCTGACCAACGGCCAAAACCCAGATGTGGAAACACACAAACCTTCTTTCAATTGGTTTCGCGCAAATATTGGCTATGGCTTCGCTAAGGATGCTCATGCACCCTATGGACCTCTCTTGTGCTGGATATCCATGCTGTATCGCAGGGATTGCTGCCACGACGTTGGCAAGCCACAGCAACTACGTCATCGTGGCATTCGTCATAGCAGTTGATGCTGCAGAAACACATTCGCAACAACGAATTTCTTACTCTTGCCCTGTATTATTATTTGTTGCGTTCCCCTACCCGGAATATTTGACAGCATCGTTGCGTCACATGCGCACTTTGATGAACTAACCCATTACAAGTTTTTGTTACTTATTCTGCGATGATGCATATAGTTCTGGGTGGTGCCATTTTTTTTTCCTGTTTATATTCTTTTCGTACACTTTTTGTTATTGAGAACCTTCAAATACCATTTCAAACCTTTTCACTTTGATCTTTCCTTTGTTGAATATTATTTATTAGGCTCAGACTCAAGTGCCCGGAACGCTACACTGATCAGCCGCATCAGCTCAACCATACCGCTACAAGCGACGCTAATAAATTGCTTTGCTCAATAAAGATATACCAACAATACACTGTTAACCACAATGCCTATCTTCTCTCGGCTACTTTCGGTCATCCTCCGTATTGGAGAGATTGGTTGCGCGGCTGTAAGTGATTCTCTCATATCCATAAACCCTGACGGCTATTTCTATCCATCCCATAAAATTACATGGTTAACAGATTACCATTCAAATTTAGGTTGTGGCCGGCATCGTCGGTAATGACCTAGCTCATTTTGATGACGCCGATTCCTTTCCGAACGGCCGGTGGATTTATACCATCGTAGTAGCAGGAATATCAATCCTGCTCGGCATACTCTGGCTCATACCCTTCTCTGAATCTTTTACATTGTGGATAGGTATGCATAGAACATATATACCTCCGTACTCTCGAACTATTTCACATCTAGTGATAGCTTCCGGCTCAATGCTATAATATTGCGCTAATCAACCAAAAATAGGGGACCTACTCGTATCATTCGCCTGGTTTGCCGCCTTTGGTGTTCTTGTGAACGCCCTCGACAAGATGAGCTGCGGCGCAACCTTCGATTGGGAGCACATTACGGACGGCGGCGTGTGCGATCGTTGGAAAGCTGTGGAAGCATTCAGTTTTATCTCAGCGATTCTGTGGCTGGTTTCTGCGATTGTGGTATGTGATTCATTCTTCTTCTACCTATCCTTTTCCCTAGTCCGCTTCACCATCCGATAGTTGCTAAGGCGTAATCTTTTCAGGGCGTATGGTTTTCTCATCGTACTCGGGACCGTCGTCCCGTGGCTGGCGATGGGCTTAGAACGTAAGTATTTCTTTTGTACTTTACACAATCCCGTCTTGTTTGGTTAAATATTATGCGCCAGTACAGTACTAAGAACTTATACGGTAGTGGCCGCCGCGGTTTCTGGGGACGCCGTCATGCTGTCTAAGCGACCCGCTTCGATATGCTCGACGAGGCGCATCGCAAACTGATCAAGAACTACTTAAATCAACCACGGATCCGAGTCAATACTTATTGGCTTATGTTTCTCCTTAACATAACTGACCTGGAATTCTTACTTATATAGCAATTTGCCGTCTATGCCCAGTCCTTTCTTCACTCTTGCTCCAATTCATCTCTATCTTTCTTACCGCCATGTCCCCCCTTTATGTTGAATGCTGTGTAATGGATCTATACCCACCCTGTCCTAGCGACGCTAGCCCTTGTTTTCCTCATGATTAATGTTCATCTATCTTTATCACTATTTAACTAATATACCCCACTCCCCTTTGACACTACACTCTTCCCAATCTCGTCTTAAATATTGCTAGCCTTCCAAGTTCAGGCCATTTGTAATATCAAATCAGTTATAATTCCCCAGTCCAGTTTGACACTCGAGGAGGTTGGTTCAATTCAATTGTTCGGACGTCTACATGTACTGTAATAATCTCAAGTGTAAATGCAATTTTGTTATTCGTTGATCCATAAATCTCATTCCTGCAAGGTTAGAAACTATCGTTGTGGTTTGATAAGGTTGTGGTTCCATCTAACTTTATGGCATCCGGGACGGTTCGTCCCGCTTAACTTGCCGATATCTTTGTTCCGGCGCGTCCGTACCTATAGATATGTATTATGTACTGCACAGAAAGCCGTTAGTCCTGTGTAATGTACCGACGTTTGAGTAGACTCAGTTTCTTTGCGCTGTGCGCACCACGCAGGAACAACTGGCCATCTACGCGCTACCGTCGTTCACAAAGTATTTCGGATTCCAGCGCACGGAGCCGTATGGAGCAAATATTCAAAAAACCTTGGACGGATACTTCCTCATGTTCTCAAACAAACGGGTATTATACGTTGGGGATGCAGGGGATGGAATGGACATGCGATGAAGATGTGCACAACATTTACCCCTGGTATATTCCATACACAAACACAGAACAAACACATTTTTAGGGCCAACCCGGCCCCTTACAGCTACTTCTCGCTATTCCGACGGTCCCGCTCCGGCAAGACCTATTCCTGAAACCTGGAGCCCAGAATCTTAACTTGTGCTAACAGGTTTGCAATTCCTTCCTACCTCGCTTCCATACTCATACTATACTTGCGACCCCAATACTAGGCATCACACAGGCCTATTTTATCGAGCCACAGCCAGCCGCGTCTTGGGTTCCGCCCGCCCATCCGCCGCAGGACTTTCGGGAGAAGATCTGCTTGTTGTCATTTTGCGGGTGGTGAGGGTCTACTAGACGTTTCGAATATGCATTGGGTATCCATTCAACGCAGCAATTTAATGCCAACAGGATTGTCCCCTGAAGGAACTTTGATGAACAAGCAGGAAAAAGTAATGGAATAACTTTGACGGGACGTAGCACACACTACATATATGCCTCCTGGTGCTGGCTGGCAAAAGAAGCGTATGCGACAAGGGGTATATAAGACACAGTTTCAAAAAGAAGAGAAAATATTATAGGGGAAAGATACGGGCAATATCTGGAGCATGTCGCGTGAGAAAGCATCCAACAATATAGGTATTATTTTTTACAGACAAAGACAAAAGAATAATGGAAACGGCGCCGGCATAATTGCGCTTCGAGAAAAATCAAGTAAAAATATAGCTTGGAATACAGCAGTGAAGAATGGAAGCCATAAACCAAACCGCCCGAGGAAGGAGGATGGAAAAAGAAAGGGAAAAAAAAAAGAAATCCAACAAGCACCAAGAAAAGGGCTGTGGAAAAATAACCACGAAATGATGCTTAGCGCTTTGCCTTGATCTTCGTCGTATAATCCTTACATTTTACGCTCTCAACGCGGTTAATGCCGCCATCCCCAATGATCATTGCAGAAAGTTTCCCACCCTTGACACAGCCTGTATCTAAACCCTTAGTGTACTTCTTCAGGGCAGGAGAACTGTGCGGATCATGCCCGTATATCACAGTTGTCGAAGGTGAATACCGGTACTTCTCTCCTGCTGGTGCAGATTCTCGAGATGCGGCCAACATGCTTTGATGTTTATTGAAGAGCTGGAAGATTGAGAGAATGTTAGTCAACTTGTTTGAAAGAGAGCACAATGTGGGACAGTATGCGCCAGGTGATTTTAAGAGTCGGATTGAGACGCACCTTTGTCCAAGAGACACCCTTCGACGAGGCGCTGGGAACATGGCTTGAGAGATCAATAGTTCGCATGCTCATGACGGTGGAGGGGTCTTGGTTCTCCAACTCAACGCCTGGCACTAGGCCACCATGCACGACCACCACCTCTCCCATGCCTTTTATCGATCCCACTTTCAAGATCACAGGGCATTTACTCAACCAACCCGCCTGCTCGTCGTTCAATTCTCTCGCAAGGGTCCGTTCCTTAATACCAGGTTCTACGTCATCGTCCCCTTGATCTGGCTCATTGTCGGAGGGATGCTCATATCTAGCCGGACCTGCAGCTTTGATATCGCGCCGGGTAAGAAGGACACGATCTTCATGGTTTCCTCGGACGCAGGAGGCACGATATTTGCGAGCGAGATCAACTACTCCCGTGCTCTTGGGGCCTTTCGCTATCAGGTCGCCCGTGAAGATCAAATGGTCTCTGTTCTTGGGGTCGAAGTTGACTTTTTGTAGAAGGGTTTCCACTACACGTAGAAAGAGAATAGATAGAGTTAGAACCACGTCAAAATTTACTTAAAAGCGGCTGCTTTTCAAATCGAACATTTCAGGGACCTCACATTCATCCAAACAGCCATGGACATCACCTATCACAATAACTCGTTTTTGTTGAGGGCTATCTTCGTTCTCGCTAGGTAGCAGCGCAGTGTCCAACGATCTCAGATATACTAGGTCATCGAATTTTGGCAGGGCATTGGACCCAAACCAGCCCAAAGAAATGCCTCTCGTTTTTGGGTCTAGCGCTCTTGATAGCGCATGATGCTCCTTTAAGCGTGGAGAAAGCAACCCCACCCAACTCCCCAGACATATCCACACCAGAATAACATATACGATGATGTAACGACGGACTCGGGGAGCGCTGAGAAGAGTGAAGAGGCCGTTCATCCAGGCAGGCCACCATTTGGAGTTATGGGCCTTCATATTTGGGCCCAACTTGCTGTATTTTCGTCTTGTGGCCGTCCAGCCATTTGTCACATAATCGAGGAGCGGACGCCGTGGCTGTCGTGGGTAGGAGGAGGAGGATGAGATAGGGGACGGCATCGGCCCGATCGAGCGTCGGAGGCTTCGGCTCCCGCCGTCGTAGACGGTTTCGCGCCAAGGAGACTCCGCGCGCAATGGGGTTTCGGCGGGCGGACTTTCGTCGTCTCTTGTTACACTGTCGGAATCGGGCGTATTCTCGTCGACAGGCTCAAAGCCGGATCGGTGGATAGGCTTTGGCCTGTATCTCGAGGAGAGACTTGGGCCATTGAGCGGAGGTTCATAGCGAGACATTCCCCGGGGACAGAGAACTTCAGTTCAACAGTCCAATCACGTGTCCTGGTTTAAGCTCTCCAGCTACGAGCTATGACGTCGAGGCGATAAAGGTTAGTTTCTCGAGCTTAAAATAATCCGTTCAAGAAAATGATCTGAGGGCAGGACTTTCGTGGTTTAACAACAGATAAATACAGTCGTTATGCAGGCCGGCACAGCTGCGGTTATATAATAATAAGAGACGGATTTGCAACCGGTCCATGTCCATGTCGATCGGCTGCGATTCCTCCGAAAGAAAAGCCCCCGTGTTTGGTGTCAGACGCTGTGATGTCAGCGCCTTCATTTTACAGGCGGCGCGTCAATCACTGGGAAATCAGCATTCCTCTCCCCTTGGAAGGCAGGGCGAAACGAGGGCGGCGTTCAATCTGCAGCCAGAACGCTGACCTTACAAGGTACACCCACGAACCTTGTATTTTAAACTTCGGCGGCGGCCTCTACTACCATGCAACCTCTTGTAAAGGTGCCGATACTCGTGTGAGTGCATGGAATCGGAACAAGTTGGTGCAGCATTCGTGCGCGTTCAAAAAGCCTCATATCAGGTGAAGTGTGGTGATATGATACTCGAAAAAGAAGGTTAAGATATGTCCATACGTTTCGAAAAGACACCAAGATTCGATGTTGCAAGGCCTTACAGACACAATAATTAAATTACATAGTGGTTATTAAAATGCGCCTTCTACTTGGCAACTAGGCACAAAATGGACCTTATCTGCGGCTCGGATTTCCTTTGTACAGTGAACTTGGCTTACATATGTGTAAAGCCTTGACCACTGGCGACTGATTGCTTCAACGGAAATTTCGGAGACATACTGGACTTGGTGGCCTGCCCGAGAATGGAAAAGATGTCTCATAATCACTTCGTTGCAAGGTGTCCCTATCTCTGGTGTCTGCTCCATTATCGTTTGCTGGAACCACTTTCGCACCTCTCCCCGGCGGCGTGCACACCTAGGAGAACCGAAAGGGAAATGGAAAATCAGATATGTCAGGTTCGGGGTTCAGCAAACATATGCTGTGCAATTCATAAGCGTCGATATGCTCCAAGGATCAATGAAGCTACAGCACTACCACAGGACGACTGCCATGCTGATGTCTTACAAACAATATCGGACGCTCGACTAAGAAATTGGGTTGAAACAGCTTTGCTGGTGAGCGCGATGTTCTTCAAGTTTGTGGCTGAAATGATGCCCGCAAGCGATTGTAGCCCTTGTTGAGAAAAGTATGTAGCTAACGAAACTTGATCATTTTCTCCACTATGTATCTTCGCCAACGACAATACCCGATTTCGCATGGTGATGAGAGCTACAGAGCCTACGAAATCTTCAATCCCTTCATGCGCAAAATGCAAAAGAAGATTCAAACTAACTTCCATGTTATATACTATTCATTCATTCTATCTATACCTTTCATAAACCTCTTGCTCACGTATCCGCTCCTCTACCTTCTGAATCACTTTCTCATCATACAAGTCTTCGACGGCCTTGCCGCCCTTCAGGACCTCCCGTTCATGTCGCAGTGCCTCCTCCTTGGTCATGCAGACCAGTTCTTTCAGGTCAAGCCGCGCTCCCCTTTGCCCTTCCTTTTCCCAAAGCGGATCAGGCCCAAACCCATGCTCCGGCCGCTTCCAACGCACCAACATCAGCCGCGTCGACAAGCCGGTTACGACGCTCTTTCCCCTCCACACTTCTTCGATCAGGTAGGCGATGTCATCTTTGTTAATGGGTATGCGTAATCCGACCGGGTCTTGCCCAGCTTCGGATTTCGCTAAGCGCTCTTCCATCCCCTGCAGCGCTCCCAAAATGCTATCATACATCTTTTCTCGGCCTTTGGCACCCGCGTTGTACTCGTTGGGGTATCCAGATATTTCACAGATGACGTGGTTGGCGAGGGTATATCCAAACACAGCTGGCATTGTGCCAATGACGGGAAGTATCCGCACACGAAAATCGGGGAGAACACCAAGTTCACCAACCTCCCCTTTTGCAAACTCTTCCTCAGCCAGCGGGAGTAGCGAAGCCTTTCCAGGTCCGGGTTTTTCGGTAGAGAAAACCACTGGGATTCCAGAGCTGACTCCGAGGGCCTTCAATCGACGCCGCGTACTCCGGGAGAGAGGATCTTCTGCACTCGCAGAGATATCACCTATTGTAATGCGAGTAGGATCGGATTTACACCCAGCGCCCATGGAAGAAATGACGGGGATATTGTGGGAATGGCAGTAGTGAAGGAGAGAGACCTTGGACGAGATATTATCAATACAATCCAGAACGAAGTCTGGCTTCCGTGTCTCCTTGTCGCCTTGCATATTCCAAGGGCTTAGTAGAGCCTCTGCGGCGGCCTCGCTATATAGTTCATCGCGGCAGTCAAATCGCACCCAAGGCACTATTTGCTCCAGCCTTCTCCGTATACATTGAACTTTTGACGTACCGACATCTGAAAGGGTTGCAACGGCATGTCGATTTAATGATGAAAGGGTGACCTGATCAAAGTCTATCAGACGGATCCGGGACACTCCGGAACGCGCCAGAGCGGCGGCAGCATGGGAGCCAACCCCACCACATCCCACAATGATTATAAAGGAAGATCGCAGTTTTGTTAGTCCTTCGTCGGTGAGAAAGACCCGATTTCGAGCAAGTTGCTCTAGAATCAGATCTACAATTGGACCAAAAGTGGCATTAGCATGTGATTGGTATGTTAAGTGAGCCAAAAGTCCAAACGGAGTAAATAAATTAAAAAACAGCATACCATCATCATAGTCTCCTGCTTGGGCTCTACGAGCGAGAGCGGCACTTCGTATATCTTCTTTACTGAGCTTCGGGGGGGTTGCTAGCCCAAATGCTGTAAGCTTCACTTAGACCAGTCAGTCCAGCATCACAAACCGATATAGAAGATATCTAAGAGCAAGCAGGGTACCGGGGCCATCCCCTGGTCAAACTGCAACGTAGGGAATCAAACCTTCTGTGTTGTGTGTTGTTCATCAAGGTCTGGGATTGAGGCTTTCAGTTTCTGCACCGCCGCCTGTCTCTTCATTGACTGATAACCAAGGATGACACCAGCAACAGCTGCACCGGACAGAACTGCAGCACCCGCCAACTGCACATAGGGCGAGTTTGTCTGTCTTTGAATCCAAGCTGACATTGTTTCTAATTTCCCCGGGGGAGTTGTTTTCGTCCTGTTAAACTGCTCCGGCTCCTCCTCCGATGAAGAGCCTACGGAGCTACTATAGTCGTAGACTTCTCTGTAATGGTGACCTGGCTCTGACTGCGGTTCATAAAACCCATAATCCATCACTGGATGTTAAAGCGCTCATTTTGAATTGTAATGGTAAAAAATTGGATACAATCTCTCTGCGATCCCGACAAAAAAATGTTTCAATTCACGAATTCCTTCCTGCCCAAGCTCAAGCCCGACGTCAGATGGTCATGTGATTTGCACTATGTGGTGTATTCGCTTGCCCTAGCGCACGTGACCCGCCTTAGAAGGACTTCGCGCTAACACGCGTGTCAAACTATTCCAACCTCAACTTCTCCTCCCCTCCCTTTTTATCCTCCTCCAGACGACCGCGATAGGTGAGAAATACCCCTGGATATGCTTGTTGTTTGCGAGGATTTGAGATGCTGACTGTGAGTTCTTCCCTTCTCTGCCTCTTGGTTTTACTTTCTGTTATGCGTCTCAATGATGATGACTCTCACATTGAGCTATCATGAGCTGTGTTGCCTGGCTCCAACAGCTTTGTCTTCATCCCCTAAGTTCTTTTGACCTAGGTGGAAGAAGCAGTACAAGGGCAGTGCATCAGTGATTGATAAAAAGAACAGAGATCTTAGAGACATCTGCTTTTCTGATTGTCTTAGCTTGGTTGCCTGTTTGCTGACTCTTCTCTCAGATTCCCTCGCACAGCAAACGATCGACGCTGGCAGGCCCTTGGCTGTCCCCCCCTAAGTGGCCGGGTTGAAATTGATTCTGATATCGTGTGGATGTGTCTCAGGTAACGAGGCTAGTTGAGAGGTATGTTGCTGTGCTTCAAAACAACAACTTGGTTAAGCCAAAATGATTCCCTCAAAACCACTATGATGACAATTAAGTTGCATACCCCGAGGGAAGAATGGACTAGATTCCATCCTGTGCTCCGTATGTTCGCCTCATGGAAGGTAACGACGTTGAGCATTGCCTATGAGGAGCATTTAATTTATTGTAGTTTTCAATCTGATATGGAGAAGAAGCATTTTCAATACACCGTTTATTGTGTGATAATCTCAGCTAACGAATCCAATCTTAACAGTGTTGAAACTGAGTCTGCCCGTCAGCTTTTGCTGAATCAGACCATGACTAGTACGCATAAAGTGGCCACCCCAGCCGACTTATCCTGGTCATCGATTCTCCGACGAGGCCCTGTTTATGTCCCTAGATACTACAATCCCCGGGCCCTGAAACGCGAACCACTTCGTTAGTAAGGGCCTGGGAGTTGTAGCTTGTTGTGTGGTAACTCGAGGCCGATGTGGGTTCCATCCTGGTTGTTTGCCTGACCAACGTTCGGCGACAATGCATTCAATTGCAAGCCAGTTTGCAGTGTTACTGGACATGCTCGTGTCCGCGCTACTTAACATGGGCCCCTCCCTCGGAGTAAGATAAGAGACGAGAGTCCGAGTCGAGTTGAGTGCCATCCCGGGCATTTACCCGGTTGCTTTCTGCAAACAAGTCATCGTACATCCAAGGGTGAAGGGTAGTGTCGAAGAGACGATCGTTGACCTTTGTCCGGTAACCCTGACTTAAACCTGCGGAATAACATGCTCTGGCGCAGTTCGCGTAAATGGAACCCTCACTCGCAGAACTCGTGACAATTGTGTCTAGATAAACCGGTACCAGAAGTTGCGCATGGCCACGAAAATGACACGAGAATGACATTAAGATGACATCAGAGTAACATGAGAGTGACACCCTCGAAGCCGTAATGGCCACGAGAATGACACGAGAATGACTCAAGAATGACTCGAGAATGACATGAGAGTAACAACTTCGAAGCCGTAATGCGCATGTTGGAAAATCACATGCTTCGGTATCTGCGCTATCATCCAGACCCTTGCTCACTCAGATGACATATTGAAGGTCTGCGAGCGATAGTTGGTACAAAACCATGAGGACTCGCTGCCATTCCTCACGCACAAACCGGTATGCACGCTAGACCCAGAGGAGGAGATGCTGGTGTCCTAAGAGTCAAGCTGGTCGGATTATATGTGGGCTGTGGGCTGTGGGCTGTGGGTTGTTTCGTTGTGGGCAAAATTGCAAGACTCTTAGACTTCGCCTGTCCCTCCTCTGCCCCGTCTCGCATGGGTGGCGTTTTGAAAACTACTTTAAAAAAAACCTCTTCCCCCCTCCTCTCCCCCAACAAAAAAACCAAAAAAAGATATCAAATATCAAAAAGTCCGCTCCAAAAAATAAGTCGAAGGTCCAATGACGAGATTGACAAATGATGTCTTTCAAACATCGGCAAAGTTGCAGGGTATCCGGCGAGAATATGCTGCAAAATTATGATATTTTTGCTTCATTTTTATTGCATGGAAATCTATGAGAACTTGAGAGCTAATCTGAGGGCCTTCGCAATTACTTACTTCTAATTGGTTGCACTTCTTGTCCGTTTCTCGTCTTCAGCCGTTCTATTTTCAATTGCTCCTGTGCTAGTCTCCGTCCGTTACTCTTGTCCTGCGGTTGATATATGCTTCACACTGTCCTGATCCCAGCGTCCCGTGGCTAGGAAAGATTGCGTCTATACGTAACACTTTTATACAGGCTACGATACCTCTGGCTGCTCTAGTTCGATTCACTGAGGTGTAGTTTTCTTCATGTCTCCGCAGCCACTTCACAGTGATTTACCATACCTGTACCCTGCGAAGCCGTTTCCCGTTAATGCGACAAAGCTGCAGAAACATTTAAATGAATCATACATAATATTCCATCCGCCTGACAAAGTAATGATTTCCATTGTAAGGGCAACATGACTACTCATGCGCCCATCGTCTCGCCACTTATAGTATGTCTGTATATATCACACAGGGATAAAATGTTCCGCAAAATGACAAAACTATAGACACCCTAAGCCTGGGGGGAAAGAAGAGACCCCCCGGGGAAATGTAAGGTGCTCTAATGCAAAACCCAAGAATTCAACGCTCGCAACATAATACCCATAAAACACACCCAGAAACTGTACATACAAAAGAAAACAGGACAACATACACAAATATATCAGATATATTATTAAAAAAAATTCACTCCAAAAACCTCCCCACCCGCCCCCCTATATTCTCCAAATCCAACAAAAACGTATCATGCCCAAACAGCGACACGTCCTGTCCCAGCTCCACATGCTCCACCCGCGAGCTCCCCGCCGCCTCCAGCGCCTCGGCAATCTCGCGCTGCTGCCATGCCGGGAACAGAATGTCGCTGGCCACGCCCATGACTAGGATCGGGTGGTTCTTGAGCGGCGAGAGGCCGAGGATCAGGTCTGTGGGCGGGCCCTGTTGTTGTTGGGACTGTGATTGTGCGGTTGTGTTTGTGCTTGTGGTTGTGCTTGTGGATGTGGATGTGGTCTGTTGTTCCTCATACGGCTCATCCGGCAACGTAAGGCTATGCGACGGCTCATTCACCGCGCGCCCCTCCCTGACGACGCGGCGGTGCGTCTCCGCCCGGCGCGCGGCGGTCTCCAGCCGCTGCGCCCGGCCCAGGTCGAACAGATCCATCGCCTTGGATACATACAGCAGGCTGTTCGCATCGTACTCGAGCGAGAACTTCTCGCCCGCGTGGTCCAGGTAGGTCTCGATGAGGAAGTCAGGACACAGCGCGGGCTGCTTGCTGGGGTCCGCGCGCTTGCGGCCAAAGCGCTTCTCCCACTCCGGCCCGCTGCGGTACGTCACCGTCGCGATCTCGCGCGCCAGCTTCATGCCCGAGTGCGGCGGGATGGAGTCGTAGTAGAAGCCGCGCGCCCACTGCGGGTCCATCATCAGCACCTGCCGCTGGGTGTGCCGCATCGCGATGCTGTACGGGTGACTGCGCGCGCAGCCGCTGATGCTGACGATGCGGCGCACGCGGCCTGGGAAGAGGACGCCGGCGGCGAGCGATTGCATGCCGCCCATGCTGGCGCCGACGGAGGCAGCGAGGGTGGTGATACCGAGTGCGTCGAGGAGGCGGAACTGGGCGCGCACCATGTCGTCGAGGGTGAGGATGGGGAAGCGGGTTGCGTAGCGTTTGCCGTCTGAGGGGTCGATGGAGGACGGGCCGGTGCTGCCGTAGCAGCCGCCGAGGACGTTGGTGCAGATGACGAAGTATTTGTTCGTGTCGAGCGGGGCGCCGGGGCCGATGAAGCGTTCCCACCAGCCTGGTTTGGGGTTTGCGTCGGTGCTGTGGGCGTGCGAGGAGGCGGAGAGGCCGGTGTGGAGGAGGATGGCGTTGGATTTGTCGCTGTTCAGGGTGCCCCAGGTTTCGTAGGCGATGGTGAATTCGGGGAGGACGCCTCCCCAGTCGAGGAGGAGGAGGTCGGTGGATTTGAATTCTTCGTGGCTGCCGGTTGTGTAGGACGGTTCGGGGCCGGAGCTGAGGGATCGGGTGGAGAGACGGGCGGATTTGGCCTCGAGGGCGTCTAGGCAGGGGAAGGAGAGGGCGGGGTTCGAAGAGGAGTCTTGTTGCTCATGAGGTTTTGTCGAGAGCGGTTCTCTCTCCGCTGTTCTTTTGACGCTGGTCGCGGCTTGGGCTCTGCAGGGAGCCTGTGTATGAATGGACGGGTTCGTCGGGGCTTGAACAGCAGGTGATGGTATGTATATTTGTCCCGACACCGGTCTGTAAGGGAGTCTGCACACCTCCGCATATTGAGGTCGAGCAATTGCTGGTCTCCACGCAGTCAATCGAGCTGCTGCTGCTGCGGCCGCAGCTCCCCTCGAGCCCGCCATGACAGCAGATCAGAAAAGGAGAACAATATCAGTTAAACAACTTGATTGTTGTAAAGATGTTAGCACTACTCAAACGAGAAAAGAAAGGGCGAAAGACAGATGCACAGATCTATAGCAAATGTAAAACCTTTCTCATTCTCCTTCTCTCCAGCACGATATATAAATCACACTTCATATACAGAGACACAAGACAGCAGCATCGACTTGAGTATTTATTTGTCTTCTGGGAGTCAGTCCGGGATTTCCTTTCTTGGAGACGTTTTCGGCGAACGTTATTCTGCCGAGTTGGGTGAGTCGCGCATTGCATCATCATAGGGCGCGGTGATTGGCTGGGGCGGAAGGCGGTGAGATTGCTGATTGGTAATGCGGTGACTTGGGCCACGTGATGTCCGCTCGCTCGGCGAATTCAGTTGGGTTGAAAAGGGGAAGGAGTGCCTATAGATGTATAAATAGTTAACTGCTAACCGTAGCTATTAGAAGCCTGCAGGTCCCATTGTCGGTGATGAGTGTTCTTGTTCTTATTAGATGGGCCATGGGAATAGCATGTTAATAAAATATTGTTCATAGAGAAATATATTCTGCTGCAGCTCTAATATAGACACCAAAAAACGCAGTACGGAGTTTTCCGTACCAGCCCGCCAAATACAACGAAACCATTAAATAGTATGTATATATACAATGCCAAAAGGGTATCCATAAAATGTCAAACCTCACGACGCAGACGGCACAACAACCCTCGCCTCCAACCCCTCAATCTCAAGACCTGCCACCCACATACACCTCCCTCCCCCTCCCCCTTCCCCCCCACAATCCGCATGGAAAGCAATCTTCCCCCCGTCCTTCGACACCGACGCGCCGCCCGGCGCCACGAGCCCAAAATCCCCCGTCTTCAACAACGGCCGTTCCGCCCGCACGTAGGGCCCCTCAATCTCCCCCGCCGTCGCATACTTGACATCATACGCCCGCGTATTCGCACAATGGCTCGAATAGAACAGGAAATACACCCCGCGCGCGCTCCGCACCAGAGCCGGCGCCTCAACCAGCGGGCCGTCCTCGGCCTCGATGCGGTCGAGGATCTGCACCGCCTCGCCGTCCCGCCGGATGCCGTCCGCTTTCATCTTCTGGAGGAGCAGCGGCGTCGAGCGGAGCGGGGGGATGGGGTGGGCGCAGTCGGTGCTGTCGCTACCGCTCTTGTAGCGGTTCATGCTGGTGCCGTCGCCCTTGTAGACGAGGTAGATGGTGCCGTCTGTGTCGGTGATGGCGGACGGGTGGGTGGCGCCGCCGTACTCGGAGGGGCAGGCGAGGTAGGTGCCTTCGGGCTTGTAAGGGCCGAGCGGGTCTGTGGTTTGTGAGACGGCGACGCCGATGCAGTGGTGGCGGCGCCAGACGTCGAGCTCGCCGGAGTAGTAGAGGAGATGACGGCCGTCAGCCTAGAAAAGAAAAGTTGTGCTGGTTAGTCAGATGGTCATCACTGCAAATAAATTAAAATGAACAGCCCAACACAAGTAAAGTAAGGAGATAGTAAAAAAAAGCTCACCCTCGTCATCACATCCGGCGCCCAATGATCCCTCCTAGTCTCCCACATAGCCACCTCAGGCAACGCATCACGACCCGTATGCACCCACTCGCCAAAGAACCCCCCATCATCCCCGCCCACCGCCATCGCAATCGGCACATGAAACTCCGTCCCATCATCATTCGCAGTCGGATTCGTGCCAAACGCATACCACGTCCCGTTATACTCCAGCAAGCCCGGATCCGGGAAGTTAGCCATCACCTTCCGCGGCGCGGGAGGGTCGGGGGGCTCGGGGCGTTTGCGGGAAAAGGAATGCTGGACGAGCTTGTAGGCGCCTATGGCGAGGAGGACGGCGAGGATGATGGAGGCGGCGGCGATGAGGAGGCGGATAAGGAGCGCGCGCCGGCGGCGGCGGTGATGGAAGGATCTTTTTTGAGGGGGTGGTGTGTTATCATTGTTATTATCTTGTTGTTGAAGGTCCTGCTCGGAGGGTTTGTGCAGAAGAGCTTCGGAGGAAGCGGAGGAGATGGAGTATCGGGGCGGGGGTGATTCAGGGCGTTGGCTTGCCATTGTTATTGATGTTGTAGTCTCGTAGATAGTTGTTATCGATTGTAGGTTCTACAGTATGGTTCAGGGAGCGTGAGGGAGGGAAAGACGACTCGGGGGACAGGGAGGGGACTTCATCGAATGAACAAGGCGCGTTTTCTCTAACAAAGTAAAGATTGAGCGAGTGTGGTCGTGGGAGAATGGTGTATTATTGTATATCTGTCCGTAATTAATATTGTCATCGCGAGGGATGGGGGAATATCCATGGATATCGCCTGATGAGGTTGTTTTGGGGTGGTTTGATTTGAAGATGAGCAGCATCATATACCCGAAAACTAGTGATGAGCTGCCTTGCTTGGCTGCGAACTAAACTCTATTGAAAATTTTGTCTGCCCCAACTACAACAACAACACTACTCAACCAGTCAATTAGAGCTGCTTAACATGAAACCACAAGTACCTTGATGCATTAATTGGACTCTGTATTTTCCAAGGCGGTGTTCCTGATAAGCAAATCCTCTGTGATATGTAGCAATCAGCATGTTTAGTTAAAATCCAGCCACAATGCCGCGAGACAAGAATGAAGGCTCGGCCCGTCAGAAGCTTAACTTTTACTTCATTTATTTACATTTTTATTTGTCAACTTAGGTTTACTTTGAAAAAGGTGAGAGTAGAAATGAAGATGAATGCAGATGAAAAGAGTTGTTTCTGCTTTATCCCTGAACATGTGGTTGCCAAGAGATGAAAGAAGAAGAAGAAGAAGAAGAAGAAGAAGAAGAAGAAGAAGAAGAAGAAGAAGAAGAAGAAGAAGAAGAAGAGGGAAATGAAAAGAATGAAGAAGATATATTGATGCTATATCAAATTGGTTCCTCTACCAAACAATTGCAGATATTATTATAATAATAAAACTGCTAGTGGAACAGGGAGATGGGATTAATTTATGAAGCAGGGTTCATGCC
This sequence comes from Blastomyces parvus, assembly GCA_002572885.1. Lineage (NCBI taxonomy): Eukaryota > Fungi > Ascomycota > Eurotiomycetes > Onygenales > Ajellomycetaceae > Blastomyces > Blastomyces parvus. Next base: position 78,481 of record PDNC01000002.1, read on the forward strand.
GGTAATTCTATTTTAAAACCAGAGAGTAGTACAGACGCACATAGCTATATGCTTTCTGTTTGCAGCCGCAGATGCAGATGCAAATGCAAATGCAAATGCAGGTTTAATTTTAGCTTGAGTTGACCTAATCCGAATCAAGAGTGCAGATGAAAGCAGAAGAGAAAGAGAAAGAAACAATATCTGCGATTGAATATATATACGTGTATGTACATGTGTGAAACTGCCTATGTTTCTTTGATGTCAGCCCCCCCACCCGGCGGTTAAATTCCCCAGGATGCGGGTTTCAACAAAGACCGTTCTGAACCGGGGTAAGAGACATATTGATGACGAGGCCTGTTCTGCTGCGTATATCCACAGCGGGAAGCGCGACAGCATCTGTGTCATGTAGCTTATAATAATTATATATATATATATATATATATATATACGTATATTTCTTTCAGCAATCCATGGATATAGCTCTAATATCTCTCGCCTTCTGCAACCAAATCCCCCTGAAGAACATTCGCTGATGACATCATCCCCCGCCAGCCAATCACATCCCTGCAACCAGACAGAATCCACCGCGCAGATCCGTGTTTCAGGTCCACACTAGGCCGTAACTAGTCTAGCGCCAGCCAGCTGCGGCAGGGATCGGCCCCGGAGTTTGTGCGGGAAGCTTGCAGTAATAGAGTGACCTCGAGTGACTTCCGGCACACGCGAACGGCGGCGGAGGAACGGGGTACCGAGGTGTATTGTTGTTTATTGTTGGGGTGACATCCATGGATCCATTAATAATTATTCCAGGACGTCAATCTTCAACTTTGCCGCAGACAGTGTTTCGACCAGGGGCTGCTGGGGCTGGGGTTCTTTATCATGTAGTGTGATATTATCATTTCTCTGGTTATCACTGCAGAGAGAGTGTATCTGTGTATGTGTGTGTGTTGCTCTCATGGACTTCCCTCGTGGGAGCTGTCGATCGCCGGGGACAGCATTGCAACGTCCAGCACCAGCGCAGCGATCACCGCCACCAACGCCGACGCCAGCAACAACACCACGCATCCCACGCGAGAATCCTCCACATCCACCGGCTTTATCTTTTTTCTTTTTTTCCTTTTTCTTCCTCTTCTTCTTCCTCTTCTTCTTTTTCTGCCTGCTCCAAATCTTGACGCCTTCTTCTCTCCTCGTTTGATATCATCCTAGCTATCCTACTTGAGGGGTCGGTTGGCCAATATACCAACTCCTTCTCCTCCTTTGTGGTGGCCTCCCTTTTCTCTCTCTCAATCTTCGAAATTGCCCATGCCCATGCCCATGCCCATACCATAACCTATGCGTGCTTGTATCGCCATGCGTTGGTGATTGGTGAGTGTGGTCTGGAAGGAGGTTGTTGTGCTGGCCTGAGAGCTTGTTCCTCGATTTTACCTTTGCATCTCTAAACCTTCGACTCCTGCCAGCAAACTATCCAGCAATCCAGCGGTTTCTCGCTGTTTCTCCCTGCCAGCTTCGGGTTTAAGCTTCAGGCCTGACGAAATAAATCTTCCCGCTCCAATCCTCCTCGGTCTCCTCAAATCACAACCCCGGATGGTTGACGGGAGCTTCTCCACGGCTCGATTTGCGCATTCCCCCGACTCTCTCCCGCACCAACACCAGCTGGTACATATACACATCTACACCTACAACTACAGCCGCCATGATTACATTTCGGAGATCAATAGCCGCTACCGTCCTCCTCCTCACTTGCTTCTTCCTCCTCCTTTTCTCCTCCCATTCTAGCTCCAAAGCTACCCTTCGCACGCCGCTACCCCCCGCAACACACCCCAATCCAGACCCCGCGCAGCAGATACCCGTCGCCGCAGCAGAGGAACAAGCAAGACACATCCAATACGGCTCACCCGGCTCATCCGGCTCTATATCAAGCCCCGGAGTCCATCAAACCCAAAATCCACTATCCACCGATGACCTTGCCCGGAAGCCCCTCCGCGAACGACTCCGCTACCAATTCCCCTATGACCTCCAATCGAAATTCCCCGCCTACATCTGGCAGACCTGGAAATACACCCCCGCCTCCGGCGACTTCGAAGAGAAGTTGCGCGTCTACGAAGCCAGCTGGACCCAATTGCACCCAACCTTCGTCCACGAAGTAATCACAGACGAGGCCGCCGACCCGCTGCTCAGATACCTCTACCCCGCCTTCCCCGAGATCCTCGACGCATACCGCTCGCTGCCCCTGGCCGTCCTCCGCGCCGACTTCTTCCGCTACCTCATCCTCCTCGCCCGCGGCGGCATCTACAGCGACATCGACACGCTCGCCCTCAAGCCCGCCGCGGACTGGCTCCCCAGACACGTCGACCGCGCCACCATCGGCCTGATCATCGGCATCGAAGCCGACGCCGGCGACCGCGTCGACTGGCAGAAGTGGTACTCGCGCCAGGTCCAGTTTTGCCAGTGGACCATCCAGGCGAAGCCCGGCCACCCGGTCCTGCGCGACATCGTCGCCACAATCACCGAGGACACGCTGCGGATGAAGCAGGCGGGGGTCCTGCACATGGGCAAGATGGACAAGTCCATCGTCGAGTTCACGGGCCCCGCCGTGTGGACGGATGCCGTGTTTCGGTATTTCAACGACCCGCACTATTTTGAGGGCGCGAGGCCGCCGCATGGGCGCAATGTGACTGCCATGGACTTTTCGGGCATCACGGTGCAGAGGAAGCTGGGCGATGTGGTTGTGTTGCCGATTACGAGTTTTAGTCCCGGGGTGCGCCAGATGGGTGCCAAGGAGCCGGATGATCCGATGGCGTTTGTGAGGCATGCGTTTGAAGGTGGGTTTTGTATTTTTCTACCCCCCCTGTCTTTTCATCTATTTATTCTTCACCCCCCACCCCCTACCCCCTTTTCAATACCCCTGAACCATCCCTTGCAACGCCAACAACAAACAATTCTAACGCAAAAGAAACCAACAGGCACCTGGAAACCAGAACATGATCGAGCCATCGGCCGCCCGCCACGTGCAACTTCTACACCCAAAATAAGAAATGAACAGCACTAAAATGGTATTTTTCTTTTTTCAACAAAAAATGTACCCTCCACCGGAACCAAAGCCGTTCCAACTAAATATATTCATCCATCTACCCACGGGACCCAACGAAAGCCCGCCGGTAAAATCCCCAAGCCTTCCACAAGGCTACGTATTCACCCCGGTTGAGGAAATGGGGATACCGGAATACGAAGTCGAGAGAACCAAATCCCTTTCACCGCCGTCATATACATATATTTATATTTATATATAGCTATATGCGCCACGAAGCATACGCAGCAACGGGGCGAAGGCGGTAAAATAAGGAGAAGAAAAGATACCAAAAACTACACGTGGCTGCAGCTAGCCGGCGGGCCAGGTTTAATACATGATATGATAAAAATCGGCAATGCACTCGGGCATTCGGGCATTGGGCATTGGGCATTGGGCATTGGGCATTGGGCAGCACATTGCACCCGTCCTGCGTTTTTGTCCCTCCCCCCAGATGGTGATGGAGATAATACCAGTGGAAGAAAAAAAAAATCCGACCCAGCTGTGCTAGCTACCTAGCCAAACCAGCAGCGGGCAGGCGGGCACGCAGGCAGCGAAGCAACCAGAGCCACCCACAAGCAACCAACCAACCATCTTTTAAAAAAGGATGATGGATAGATTAACCACCGACATGGAATGGAATGGATCTACCTAAACACAGGACAATTCAACCCCAAGCCCAACCCGGGCCGGGCCCGGCCTCATCACCGAACGGATCCGCTCCACTCCGCTCCGCTCCTCCCGCGCAGCGCAAGAAAGGAAAGGAAAAGAGAAGATGACAGAGAGAACTCGTGCAAAATAGTAAAAAATAACGCTGTGCATCGACACCAATACCAATGCCAATACCCAATAACCGCCGCCCGCGCCCGCGCGGTTATATCTCATACTCATACCCATCCCCAGACCCATACCCATCCGCTTCCCTTCCAGGGATATATACAAATACAAATAGTTCATAATCTACGATCGCATTCCCTTTCTTCCTTACTGCAATACTGCAATACTCAATACTCAATACCCAACCGAACCCGCTTGCCGTACCTTATTCCCGCTTGTATCCCTATCCCTATTTACTCCTACTCCTACTCCTATATCCCCGCCTGTATATGTATATGTATATCTCTACGTCTCCGTCTATGTATATCTCTCCGTCCGTATATGTATGTATATAAAATTTTACCACATTACTATTCATCCCCCCCAAACCCCAAACCCCAACCTCAACCCGGGGGGGGGGGGGGTGATAATCTCATGTTTCCATCCATCCATTCCATTCGATTCTGTGCTTGATAGTACCCAGTACCCAGTACATAGCCACTTATTTTTATTTTCTTTTTATTCACTTATTCACTTGGCTTGCGTTGAGCAGGGGCACATGGCACAGCGCGGCATGGCATAGCATAGCATAGCATAGCACAGCAGTTTATCGCGTTGCGTTGAAGGAAAGAAAAGGGGCCGCGGGGGGGGGGGGGTTCTTGAGGTGTAGAGCGGGGAGAGAAAGCTGGGGGATAAGAATGACATACAGATTAAATAAAACACAGGGAAATTCATTAGATATATAAATATATATAAATGTTAAAAAATATGTTTACAAACAGAGAAGAAAGGAAAGGGAAAGGAAAGGGAAAGAAAAGAAAAAGATTTGAATTGGAATTTTGAGTTGAAAAATGTATACCTAGTACACCCATTTCAAAAGTATAGATAGGTGAAAAACCATCCACCTGATAGACAACAAGAAGCTACATAGCAATCCTAAATTGAATACAGCCCCTCGGGCCTCAGGAGAGTGAAAGGTGGGTAGTGTGGGTGGAACAGAGATGATTTTCTTTTTCCCCTTCTCTATGTGCTGTGTTGTTATGCTGTTGGGATCGTGGTTCAAGGAATGAATAGGGGATTTAGAGTGGAAGGGGGGGCGAGAGGGGGCTGCGAGGAAGAAAAGGGGAGGAGGACGTAACGGCAGTTGGATAGATATTATTATGTGAGAGGTTATATATATATATATGTGTGTGTGTTTTTGATGTTATCAAAAGATAGGAGAAAAAGAGGAGTTAGTGGGGGAAAGAATAATAATAGATAGATAGATAAATAGAAAGAATCATTTAGGCGGCCCCTTTCATAGATAGATAGATATATATATATTATGGTATGCTTGAGTTCAATAAAACGCTGTAGAGAGGGTTCCTGGTTGGTAGGGGATACGGGGATATGGATAATGGATATTAACAAAGAAGGGGGGGGGGTGATAATTTGATGGAGATGGATAGGTAGATTATTAGATAGATGAATGATTTAATGAATATATGCATGGTTGATGCGCGGTATGCATGGTCGGGGAGCGGGGGATAATGGGTTTCAATAGCTTGCAACCAGATCATGCCATTATTAATGGGGAGTAGAGCGTAAAAGGGGTGGCTCCTAAAAGAAATTGAAATATGCATGGTGCAGGATCATGCGCGTCTCGACAGCTATACAGTTGAGAGTGGGGGGGCGATATGGTTGGTCATATGTCTATGCTAGATGTCTGATCTTCCAAATCGAGGATGGATAGAGAGGGGAAAACTATTAGACAAGGAGAGCAAGTGGGGGAGGGAAAGGAAGGGTACACTAGTGTGGGTATACTGAGGATGAGGAGTTCCCACAGGTACTCTAGGTGGAATTGAAAGAGGGGAAGAAATAAACGATGGGTGTGAAGAAAGGATTTATCTACTAATCCGGGAAACCTCCCAGCATTGTCCAAAAGTCCCAGCTGCCTGCATGGAGTAGCGTCCGAGAAATGGCCCACTTGCCCCGATCATTGTTTTAACTTAGAAATTCTTGAACATATGCTCATGTGAGTCTCTCATCTCCTTCGTATACGGAGCAAGCTGCGACGGGTCTGGCGGGTCCGGGTAGTCCTCGAAATTACCCGCGTCGATCGGGGAATCCACGCGGGGAACTATGGGCCCCTTCATCCGCCGGTGGTAGATATCATCCCAACTAACCCCCTTAAAAAACGGATGCTGTTTCACTCTGGCGGATCCCCCCCGTATATGACCCAGGCGCTCGGAGGGGTTCGTTTTGCATAGTTGAGATACAATATCCTGCGCGGCTGGGGGCATGTTTACAGGAAACCGTAGACGGCCCTCGACAATCTGCTCGTATATGCGCATGGGATTCGGGTCCCAGAATGGAGGTTGTCCGACTATGAATTCGTATATCAGTACGCCCAATGCCCACCAGTCAACGGCTAAGCCGTGGCCGCTGTTGTGGATGACTTCAGGAGCGAGATACTCTGGCGTGCCGCAGAGGGTGTAGGTTTCCCTGCTCCATATCTCCTTCGCGAAGCCGAAATCAACGAGTTTGAGGTGGCCATCTGCGTCAAGCAGGATATTTTCTGGCTTGAGGTCGCGGTAGGCGATACCATGGACGTTGTGGAGAAACTCAAGAATCAAGACGATTTCTGCCGCGTAAAATTGAGCAGTCGGTTCAGAAAACCTCCGCGCGCGTCGTAAGAATGTGAAGATCTCTCCGCCTGGGCAATATTCGAGCTGAATACTTTGTAAGTACTGTACAATGCAACAGATTCCCCGTAGAGAAGTGAAAACAGAAACGTACCAACATATACAAGCTCAGATCGTCGGAGAACGTGGCGACCAAGGTAGTAATGAAAGGGTGGCCAGCAACAGCAGCAAGGGTTTTGATTTCATTCCGGACATGCTCAACCTGTTTCAGCTTGATAACTGAAGAACGAAACACGTTTGTCAGAACGACCAGGTTATCCATGCTGCAAGGGAGGAAGATACATGCACATACCGTCCGCTTTATGAAGCACCTTGAGTGCAAATGGCCTCTTCTCATTGTCTCTGTACTTCCGGAGGCGAACCAACCATACTCGCGCAAATGTACCTGTGTCGAATGTATGTGCGTTAATTAGCATCTATCGCTCAAGAGATACAGTACAAGACATCCCATCCACCTGCCCACCAAAGTCCAACCCCGCACTAGCCATTACACCACGCCAATGCTCATTGCTCATGCTAACGCTAAAATGTGAATCCTGCGCGCCTACTTACCTGTACCCAGCGTCTTCAGCAGCTCGAAGTCATCCAAACTCAGCTTGCTAGATGGTATATTTAGCTTACTCTTCTCCCGACTCTCGACGATGTCCGGCGGGGTTCGCGGGCGGGAGGCGGGAGGCCCCGGGACACAAGGTTGTGGTGGTGTTTTCTTTTTCGGAAACTCGAGGCTGATGTTATGCTGCGGGGGGGTTTCGGCGGCGGCGGCTATGTCGAGGTCGATATCTGACTGCCGGTGCGTCGTCTGCGGGGTGGCCTGCTGCTGCTGCTCATGAAGCATTTCCGCGGCCATCTCAGGAGCAGAGAGGGAGCATGTCCTTGGGCGCTATAGCCTGACTTCTATTGCGTCGTTTTCGTCTTCTTTGCAACGAGCCGGCAGCGCGGGGGAGGGGTATGGAGGGGCAATGGCAGTGCATGCAACTCAAATTGGCGATAGAGGCTGGGATGAGTGGCGTAACGGACTAGCTGAAGGTAGGGCCGCCATTGACTTGGGGAACTGTGGTAGGGGAGGAAGGCGAACAAGAGATATGGGGTGAGATGGAGGTGAAGTGTAACGTCGAAGGTCAAAAGGTGGGAAGAATGACGGTATAGAAGGGGTGTGAGGTGTGAGGTATAAAGCAATGTATGTACTGGAGCTGAGCTGCCAGGTTCGGGGCGATCGCAGGGTCTGACGTCGACGGGCGGCGAGAGCAGCCGGCGCCAAGCATCTGCGGCTGGGAACATCATCAACAAACTGCAGCAGGGTTTGCCAGCAATCGCAGCAAGAAGACTGGAGATAGCGATGGAATGCCGTGTATACGTTCTATGTTTGTATCATCGGAGGTTTGGTAATTCAGACGTCTCTTGTCATATTGTTTGGATCTCATCATGACTACGCGGCGTATGCTGGGATAAAATCATGTCCGCAAATGGCGGGTTTTGAACACATCGGACATCCCTTTCCCTATCATTGACAAAGGCAAGGCAACAAATAAATATTCCAGATTCCCACCACAAAGGCTCCCCTATAGCGCACCTCTCAAACGGGATAGTAGTGTGTATCTATAAAACATGGCAAACCAGTAGCCACTGTAGTAACCATCGTAGCGGCAATTCCCAAGGTAACTAACTAATGGCAAAACAAAAATATGCTCCGATCCCTGAAATCAATCAAGCATATACAACAAACACGTAAAATACATTTTCCATCCCTCTAACTCTTTGAATTTAAGATCAGTGCGACGATCAAGCTATTTGTATTGGAATAGTTAGTTCTCAAGCTCAGTTCAACGGAGTACGCATGAAGAGGACTATCCATACCCGTATAAGCCCAATACTTCACCAAAAATCAATATCAACACCATCCCTACGAACACGCGTGACTGCTGCATAAAACATCGCACACCCTATAACAAAAAGAATGGGGGTGGTTAATTATACAATCATACTCATGGAAGGGAAGCGATGATCCGCCCCAGGATTCTCATAACTAACCGCGTCGCCGACAATGCCAATAGTGTAGCCAGCCGCAAGTCCCGCAAGGCCCACTGATAATCCTGCTGCGAGGTGCATGAAACCGCTATCAAAGGTAAATAGGTCAGCATGAAGCGGATATGTATGCATATTGCAAGTGTGCAGCGTACGTGTATAAGCTATAGGTCTTCTGGGGTGGAGGGCCTAGGTGGCCCGCAATAAGCACCGAAACTACCAAGCCGTAAACTGCGATGATACCCGCCATGACCACGGGAATTAATGACTACCCCCAACGAACGTATCTGTCAGTATAAGAATGAACGTAACATGCCCGACCAAAAATCGAAAATATGTATTATAGATAAGACTTGCCCTCATAATCAGATCCGATCGAAAGGTTCCCACACCGGCGATGCCGATGCCAGATTTGGCGGTTCCATATGCTGCTCCTAGTGCTGTAGATGTGTATGAGTTTTGTGACCTGTTGTTCGTGCGTGCAAACGGGGTATTATCTGATAGGTTGTGGCCGTAACAAACGTACATCCAAATATCATCTGAGAAAGGTATCGTCAGCTATTATTACGGGGAAGCGTCGAAAAAGGTGGACGGAGAGCAACTCACAGCCGAAGCGATGCCTGCCTATATATGGGGAGTATGGGTTAGCTCGGAACAGTAGATACTACGCCAGTGACGACATGGGGATAATGATTATATAGATATACTTACCATCCCGAAGAAGGGCGCAAACTTGGGCGCCAGTTCACTGTCCGCCATTTTGAGTCGTGGATGGACAGCACTGGGTATAAGTTAGGGGAGCGAATGGGCTCTTGTCCCCAGCGCTTTCCCTGCTCTCAGGTATGAAAACAAAGAAAACACGTTCTTATGGTGGTTCTGGTATATGTTAGAGAGGATATGGCATAGCACAGCATCAGTCGAGTGTCAAGCATCTAACCCGCGAACATACTGTACATACATGCAGCTCTATATCCAACTCCAGATGGGAAGATGCGAGGTGAGTACGGCGGAAAACAGCGCCCACTATGGCTGTAACGCAGCGTAATGCCCATACGGCGCGAGACCGGGCACAATTCCATTCCCCCGTACCGTAATCTTTCACGCCTAATCGAGTCGGCGCGGGTGGCTTGGGCTTGGCGGGCGGGGCTTGGCGGGCCTAACCGCATGCGGCAACTGTACCTAACCATCTGCCCCGTCGACGACACTCCATCATCCATTCCACTTCCCATCCTCCTCACTCTCTCGAGGCCGGTGACTTCGCCTATCCCCCCCTCTGGCCCCTCCTGTCGCTGTGTTGGATCTCTAATAATTGCTCTGTGAGCTGCGTCATTCTTTCACCTCTGCTGTTTGCCAGCCAGCCATGAGGGTGTGTGGGCTATGACCCTCTCGGTTCCTCGCTGCGATTGTTGCGTCCCACCCTTGCTCGCCTCTCTCCCCTCCGCCGCCTGCCACCCCCAAACCACCCAAACCGCCCAAATAATACCTACGTCTTCTTTCTTCGATTTCTGTCTAGCCCCGGTATATGACCTGGGAGAGACTCCTTCAACCCAACCCGATTACCGTGTCAAACGCAATACCCAGATCTAATCGTTCCCCCCATACTATCTGTTCCTTGGCTCCCACTTTGTCTGTTGTCATTATATCTCTGTCATTCTCGTGTTTATTGCGGCCTTTAGCTTGGAGTACTAGGTATTGGTAGCACTTCGATCATGGCAGATTTAGGTGCTCAGCAAGGTCGCAATTACCGACCACCGCCCCAGTATGGGCATGCCTCCTCTTTTCAGCGAGATGCCGCTTATTCAGAGATTTTCGGCGCGAACCCGACTGGTCGTGCCCAGACAATGACTTCACAAACCCCCCCGTTCGCTCAGGACCGCGCACGCACTATGTCTTCTCATACGGCGGGTGAACCGTATATGCATCCTCGAGCCGCTCCTTCGCCGGCGCCGCCGTCGCAGATGCGTCAGCCTCCCAACGGATACGGACCTCCTCCTCCTCATCCAAATGGATATAACAACCACCGCCCTCCTCCGCAATGGCAGCCAAATGGCCCCTATCACCATTCTCAACCGCCGCCTCAGAACCTTCCCCGCCCTTACCCGGGCCGTCCGCAATACCCTCAGCCACAACGTCTGGATTCAAGGCCCGGTCCAATGCAACCACCTTACCCAAACAAAGTTCCTGGCAGGCCTCCTCCTCCCCCAGCACTGAACTCGGATCAGTATAGATCTCGTTCCATGGCCAGAATGGGTGGCCCTCCTATGTATCATCAACCTCCTCCCCCAAGTAACTTCAACCACACATCGGCAAACGCGTTTCGACAGCAGCCATACCACCACCCGGGTTCCATGACTCCACAAGGCCGGGTTGTTCCGGAAAGGCGTGACGACGAGCGCTCCATGTCCATGAGTTCTTATACTTCGAACCATGATCATGCCCAGACGATCAATTCAGGACGGATTGTTCCAAGCAGGCGTCGAGAGTCAGGCATGGAAAGAGATCGAATAGAACAGCCGCTTGCAGGGCAACCCATTTTAGAACAGGGTATTCCTCCCTCGATGATCCCCGGACACGATCCGCATGCTAGAACAAGACGCCCGAGCGAAACGTCGATCAGCTCTCGCACATTTTCCATGGCGTCCACTGTCGCCCCGGAGCGAACTAGTAGCATGCCTGGTAACGCCGTCGCGCCTAAGCCGGCGAGCCAACCCAATCCCACACCACATCACAATCGTAGATCTCCTCTCGTCTATCCTGCTTTGCTTTCCCGGGTGGCGACTGTGTTCAGAGAAAGGATCTCGGTTGGGGAACGGCTTAAAAACGATCTGGCATACACTAACGCTTTTACCGGTGCTGAAGCCGTCGATTTGATATCCTACATTATCAAAACGTCTGACCGTAATTTGGCCTTATTGCTTGGGCGTGCATTGGACGCTCAAAAATTCTTCCACGATGTCACTTACGACCATCGACTAAGAGACGCTCCAGGAGAGTTATACCAGTTTAAGGAAACAATGGGCGAAGAAGATCCCGTTTCCGAGGTCAACGGCGTCTTTACCCTACTTACAGAGTGCTACTCTCCAACATGTACGAGGGATAAATTATGCTATTCCATTGCCTGCCCAAGGCGACTTGAGCAGCAGGCACGGTTGAACCTTAAACCTCAGCCCGGATTAAAATCATCCGCGTCCAAGGGAAGCTTGCATGATAATGATGACAACGATGACCAGAAACTGTGGATCAATATGGTTCCTAAGGAAGTTGCTGACAGCATTGACGACCGGGAGAAGAAGCGTCAGGAGGTCATATTCGAGATCATGTATACTGAACGTGATTTCGTTAAGGACTTGGAATACTTGAGAGATTTCTGGATGAGGCCCTTGCGGTCTGCCAACAATACTAACCTTTCTCCGGTTCCGGAACACCGCCGGGAAAAATTTATTCGAACGGTATTTTCAAACTGTTTGGAAGTCTTGGCTGTTAACTCTAGATTGAGCGAAGCCCTGAATGCTAGACAGAAGGAATCCAGTATAGTGAAGACAGTTGGAGACATTTTCCTCCAATTTGTACCACGTTTCGATCCCTTCATCAAATATGGTGCTAATCAGCTGTACGGAAAATACGAATTTGAAAAGGAACGAGCGTCGAACCCTGCATTTTCCAAATTCGTTGACGAGACTGAACGTCTCAAGGAGTCTAGAAAGCTCGAGTTGAATGGGTACCTCACCAAGCCGACGACTCGATTGGCAAGATACCCGCTGCTTTTGGAACAAGTTGTCAAGAACACGGCGGATGATAATCCCGACAAAAAGGATATCCCCAAAGCTATTGCTATTATTAGAGATTTCCTGTCACGCGTCAACACGGAGAGTGGAAAAGCCGAGAACCATTTCAACTTGGTGCAACTGAACATGGCCTTGAAGTTTTCGCCTGGAGACTACGTTGACTTGAAGCTTACGGAGGAAAATCGAGTGATGTTGACCAAGATGGCTTTCAAAAAGGGTCCAACTGACTCGGCTGAGGTTACTGCATATCTATTCGACCATGCAGTTTTGCTGGTTAGGATCAAGGCAGTCAACAAGCGAGAAGAATACAGGGTGTACAGAAAACCTATCCCTCTTGAACTTCTCGTTATCACTCAGATGGAAGAAGTAATCCCGAAACTGAGCCTTGCCAAACGCCCCTCCGGAAACCTCATTGCCAGTGCCAAGGCTGTCAGCAGTACCCCCAATTCTTCCAAGGACGGCTTTCCCATCACGTTCCGACATCTCGGCAAGGGAGGTTACGATCAAACTCTATACGCAACTTCCTCGACGCAGCGGAGGAAGTTCATCGAGCTCGTCGGTGAACAGCAACGAAAACTAAGGGAAAGGAACAGCAACTTTTACTCCAAGACCATCCTTAGTGAGAAATTTTTCACTTCTGTTAACCGAGTTAACTGTTTGGTGCCTATTGGTAAGCATATCCATTTTTTTTGGTTGTATAATTTTGAAAGACCCTTGTTAACCATGAATTCTATGTAGATGGCGGGCGAAAATTGGTCTACGGCACCGATAGTGGCATATACATATCCGAGAGATGGCCAAAAGACAAGTCAGCTAAACCACGGCGTGTCCTTGACGCCAGCGGTGTCACGCAAATCGACGCCCTTGAAGAGTACCAGTTACTCTTGGTGCTTGCCAACAAGACTCTGAGCTCCTATTCGATGGAAGCGCTGGATACCAGTGAGAATCAGAATCCGTTGGTCCGTCGGCCGAAGAAAATCCAAGGACACACCAACTTCTTCAAGTCTGGGATTGGGCTGGGGCGACACCTCGTCTGCTCAGTGAAGACATCTGCCTTGTCGACGACGATCAAGGTGTATGAACCTGTGGAGAATCTTGCGAAGGGAAAGAAAAAGCCGTTGAGCAAGATGTTCCAAAGTGGCCAGGATGCCTTCAAACCCTTCAAGGTTAGCTTTTTGTCAATAAATTATACAAACCTTTTCCCACATTTCCCTCCCGCTAATTTTTTTTCTATTTCTAGGAATTTTACATTCCCGCGGAATCTTCATCCGTCCATTTCTTGCGAGCAACGCTTTGTGTTGGTTGCTCTCGCGGCTTCGAGGTTGTTAGTCTAGAAACGACTGAAAGACAGTCACTCCTAGACCAGGCCGATACGTCCCTCGATTTCGTCGCTAGGAAAGAGAACGTGAAACCCATCCACATCGAACGGATGAACGGCGAGTTCCTCCTCAACTATAGCGACTTCTCCTTCTTTGTCAACCGCAACGGCTGGAGAGCTCAGCCGGACTGGAGAATAGCTTGGGAAGGAAACCCGGTGGCATTCGCGTTATCGTACCCGTACATTCTCGCTTTCGAATCAAGCTTTATTGAAATCAGGCACATTGAGAGCAGTGAGCTAATCCATGTCATGACGGGACGAAATATTCGGATGTTGCATTCATCTACGAGAGAGGTATGACTACGTTTCCTGTTTTTTCGTATAAGAGTACCTATTCAGCTAACGCTCAATTCTCTCAGATTATATATGCCTATGAAGACGAAGCAGGCGAAGATGTAGTGGCTAGCCTGGACTTCTGGAATAAACCCGCGTAAGCTGGCTAAGCGGCAGGGAAACCTAGAAAGTAAGAAGAGAAAACAATCACCAAAACAAACTACCAAAAAAAATATTAGCTTTTTTTAGATTCTTTTTCTTGCCCGCCTATCTGCCCTGGATGATTTTCGACGAAGGTTCCTTTCAAGCTTTTGGTCCACAAACATTTTTCAAACTATTTTGTCGTCTTAATTATTTTCGATAGAGGTCCTATGTACGAATTCTCTTCCCCCCTTCCCACGCAGACTCACACGTACAACCATTGGCGAAAATACCCACGTTATTTCTTGACTTAATTCTATCCTATTTCTTGTTGCTACTCATTACTTCGTCTTCGTCAATTTGAACCATTAACTTTTTCCTCATCTCCCATACGTCTTCTTCAATCCAGCTTGTGTTATTTTCCACAATTTTTTCTTATTATTTATTTTCCATCTCATTTCTTTTCGCCCTTTCGTTTTCACCCTTTATGTTTTTTTTATCCAGCTCCCTTATGATCTTATTCTACCCTTTGTCCACTTTTTTCTTATCAATTTTATTTCGACTACTACTTCCCACATCCTGTCCTCTTTACCCGCTAGATGAATTTTACTATCTTATTCAAGGGTACCTATCTCATGAAGTCAACCAGCCTTTTTGTCCCGCTCGTCCCCCATTTTGTTTTGGCCGTGTTCCCCCGCAATTCTTTTTTTTTTACACCTGTTGTGTCTGCGTACGTGTGTACATTTCGCGTGTGTTATGTGAGCACATTTATGTAATTTCCGATAGTATTTGCTACTGTTTTTTTGTTGTTTGCTTTGAGGCTTTTACCGAATCAGAAATTTTTTATATTCCATTGATTTGGTTCAACTCTTGATGAGTATAGTATGACTTTTGACCTTTTTTATATTTAAAACTAAGTTATTCTTCATACATTTGTTATTCCTTTTCAATTGTTGGATTGGTTGTTCTTTTCTCTCTCTTTTTCTTCCCCCCTCTGGAAATTGGGCACTTTATTTCTCTCTCCGTCTCTTCCATAAGTTATCAATGATTTATTTTTATTTTTCATGACACTAACTTCTCAAAATATGCTGCCGCTGCTGCCGCTGTTCTTTATCATTCCTGAATGATGTTTTTATTCGATCAATGTTCTATCTATTCTGAGGGTTCAAGTAGTTGTGTAGATTAACCACACAAACGATTATCCAGGAGCAAAAAACACGTAGTTAATGCATCCATAGAAATGATTTTGTGAGTTGCCAGGTTGGGTAAGGTTGGTGAATGAAAATGAAAACCTCTGGTGATATTTTGCTTGGTCTGTTTTGGTCTGTTTTGATTTCTTTTGTCTCATAGAATGTGTAAGCATATACATAACTACTTGAAGATAGGAGTCGTATATTTCCTATGGCGTGGCAATATACTGTGCAAAGTGTGGACGTCAGGCGTCTTCCTAGATGGAGGGCACAATATCACATTTGTTCATGTCCGTGTGATCGATGATTGGGAATTGTTCCAGTCCATCTGACATATCCTTCACGATCGTCTCTCCTCGCACTGCTGACTTTTTTTTTTAAAAAAAAAAGAAAGCGGTTAACAAATGTAGTCACTTGGAAAATTGATGAGTACTCGTTTCTATGAGTAAAAAAGCTATCTTTAGCTTTAACTATTTTTCAGACCTGTAATTCAGCCAGACCCAGCAGCTTGATACAACGAAAATCAGATGTGGTGAGTTATTTACAGAAAAGAAGCGCGTTGTTCTGTTTAGTTATGCCTTGCCCTGTACCATATGCTTGAAAGTTCTCAAGCGCTTAGTTAGCCCCTTGGAATCTATCGATTCAAAATACATCTTCTTCGCCCGGTCGTTGATGTCCTTGACAAGCTCCGGCTTCAACTTAGCCTTCCGATCAAAAGTGTATAGCCCGTTGACTTCCTGTTCCACATCGACACTGTTTTTCGTGGATGAACTCGTCAGCTTACGTTTTGCATGCTCGTATATTCGAACACATATATCCTCCCATCTTCCATTTAGATCGTCACGATTTGCAGCAGGGCCTGGGATCAAATACTCACATTTGGGTGTACACAAATCCACAGCAATGGCCACCGCTGACGACGCCCATCAAGAGCCTTTCCAACCTAGCAAGCAGGTCTGCGGGGTCACTTGCAGTAGTATAACCCCAATCACCGTCGCCTTTTTCATTTGGGTTGCTGGGTGCGATGTTCACGCCGCCGAATTCCGTACACATAACTGGCGCCCCTTTTCGGTGTCTACTTCCGCCCACAAATACATGGCGGCCCCCTTTCTTATCGAGTATACCCTCCATAGTCTTGCAGATGTTTGCTAGCGCGGGCCCGTCGCTGTAATCGTGGAATGTAGTTAAGTCGTCACAGACATGCTCCCAGCCGCAGTTGTCATTGACGCTTCGGGTCGGATCCAAGGATCTGTAGGATTCTTGTTAGCAAAACGTAGCCAAGTAAATAACAAACGAGGAGAGGCTATCCAGAGGAATTCGACACACTTCGTCATGTAGTAAAGGCTGTGGATATGGTTCTGTTGTTGAGCGTTATCCTTGAGCTCAGGGTAGCCCCAGGATTCATTGATCGGGGTCCAGGTGACAATGCTAGGGTGGTTGATATCGCGTTTCACTGCTGCCATCCATTCTTCGTCGAACCGGTCCATATATGTATCGTTAAACTCGTACGCGTTTGCCATCTCCCCCCAAACGAGAAAACCAAGCCGATCCGCAAAGTACAAGAAGCGAGGATCCTCCACTTTTTGGTGCTTTCGACAGCCATTGAAGCCCATGCTCTGCGCCAATTCAATGTCCTGCTTGAGCGCCTCTGCAGACGGCGGTGTCATCCCAGTTTCCGGCCAATATCCCTGATCGAGCACCAGTGATTGGAAGAGTGGGTGACCATTGAGTCTGAACGTGTTATCACCGGTGGTCCAATTTAGCTCGCGCATACCCGTTGTCGTTCTGACTTCGTCCAAAAGCGTTCCTTCGCCATCGAAAAGATACAAGGCAACATCATAAAGCAGTGGATGGTCGGGGGACCACAGGGCAACCCCCTCTAGCCAGGTGGTATGGTCGTCGAGAGGGGAGGCGCTCAATAGGCTTGCAGGCAGCTTATCAAGCTGCTCACTGCTCAGTTTGGTACGGGCGGTACAATCCACGACGCTGGAATGCTGGGGAATGGAGATCTGCGAAGTTCTGTCCACAACTACTCCGCCGATGGAAACCTGAAGCTTGACGTTGTATTTATGCCCAGCTCGCCGGCCAGCTACAGCAATGGTAGCATGAAGTAATCCGCCATTGATGTCATTCGACCTAAGGATAGTTCCGCTGCTACTCTCCGCGATTCTAGCACGCGGCACGCTCTCCAGCCACACAGACTGCCAGATGCCGCTAGAGGGTGTGTACCAAATTCCCTGGGGCTTCCCAGCCCAGTACTGCTTGCCCCGGGGTTGAGTCAGGTCATACGGAGAGTCGCGAACACGAATGGTTACCCTTGCGGACTGTTGTTGAGCATTGACGAACTCGCTCAGGTCCAGATCAAAAGGCACATGTCCGCCTCTATGCTCGCCAACATACTGGCCATCAAGCCAGACCGTAGCTTCATAGTCGACTGCACCGAATCTGAGCAGCAGGCTGAAACGTTTGTCAAGCTCTGCGGGTGTGCGAATGTCATCGACTAACCGTTCGTACCAGATGACTTCATGGGACTCGCGCTCCCCGATGCCTGAGGCAGGGGTTTGGAAGACATAGGGTACTATAATCTCCCGTTTTTGTAAAGTCTTCCCCGCGCCGCTCTCCTGTCCCGCAGTCACGGCAATTTGTTCAGGGAGACCTTGCCGATGCCATCCATCTTGCAGGCCGACGTCATCATCATCGTAGAGAAAGCTCCAGGGACCATTGAGTGATTTCCAGTTGATGTCCGGGCGGGTGAAATCTGGCCGTGGATACTCCTGCATAGAAGACGCCATAATGGGGGTATTCACACAACTTTGGGCTGGCTATTTAGACCAAGGGGAGAAATGTTTTGACGCTCCTTTTTATACAGGTCGATTTGCCTCGATTATGTCATACACTGACACATCTCTCATGGACACCGCAAGAAAGAATCTCCCCCAACTGGCTGTGAACGAGAGGTTGAAACAGGTTTGATAGAGATGTTCCAAGGTTGCTTCGAGCGGGAAATACCCCTCCTTCCCCACACTACCTTTGCCTAGGTACCGGATTCATCAGTAGAATATTGGATGCTAGCCAAGGCAGCTAATGCATCTTTTTGAATTGCGGTTCAGATTGCTATGGGCCAGAGTAGCAGCCGTAGGGCGGTTTCAAGTTGACGAGGGGTAGAAGGAATTGTTAGGTTGAGCATGACTGGAGCTATGTACTTCCATGGTGGGGCAACGGGGGGAAGAAGCTACACGCCGTTTTCATAAGATAGAGTTATCTTATATGCTCCCTTTTAAAATGGCGGGGTAAGATATACTCTGCATGAAGAGGTATCCGAGGTAGAAGTTACTGAGAAATACTACCAATCCTTGAAGGAAGCTAAATGTGAGGAGACAATAGGGAAGGGGTTTTATAGACAAGTACATGGCAACACCGTCGATTGGAACACCTTTTCTATATAAGATGAAGCACGCAACAGAGTTTAATCAATTCTGCTCCTATTCATGGCGCACAGAGGAAGTATATTCGAACAGAAGTGGTAAGAGAAACCGCTAGCGACAGGATAAGTAGTATAATAGTTGATTGTTTTGATTGCGATTTGGCTGGCTAGATAGAGAATAAGAAGCCGGTCAAGGGTAGTGAGAGCAGCTACAGAGGGATTGATATCGCTGCTGCTGGTTAGTTGACAGATATATTGCGGGAGTAGCTTCTTGAAAATTGGTGGGGTATTGTATATCAAATAACAAAAGGGTAGGAGGTAGAAATTGTCGGGTTTCTCGAAAGAACTGGGCATGATATGAGAAGAGGTAATTACTTGATATATGAGCTGGAAGGGATAATAGCGAGGGGGAAATGAAAGGAAACGAAGGCAAAAGAGCGGCGGGGTCAAAGATGCCTGCCTGACAAGGCCGAGAAATAGGTTTTGGGAGGTTGTACATCACTGAACAAGAAGCAAGAGAACAATCAATGAGAACCGTTTAGGGTAATGTAAAGAGTTGGACAAACGTAGGAAATATAGCAAGGCCAAGGGAAAGGGGAAAAAAACAAACCGACAATACAATTCGAATATTAAAAGCGTGCTAACTTTGCTATTTCGCCCTCGCCCCTTCATGTCACCCCCCTTTTCCCCCTTCCCTCTCTTGCAAGTTAGGAAGGAAAACAAAACCAAACGAGGTACAGCAAAAAGGAAAAAGAAATGAAAAAAATGAAAAAAAAATAAGGAAAAGAACATGGTAAAAAACAATAAAGGAAAAAAATAGACGCAAGTGAAAAGAAAGGCTAATATGGGAATAGTCATTCAGTAACTGTATTCAGAGCAAGATAAAAAGGGGAATAAATAGTAGAGCGGGGTAAGGGGAAGGGGAAAATAGAAAAGAAGGGGAAAAAATCTCTCTGTAAAAAAGACAGCACGAGAAGATAAGGTATAATTAAAGGAAAAAAGAACTGAAAGGAAGGTACAAGCGCCAGCAAGAATACCCAGGGGAGCGGATTTTAAGAGAGAAACAAATGGTGTGATATCTGGTAGGCGAAAGTATATCAGCTTTTCCCAAACTCTTTTTTTTTTATATATTTTCCAGTTTGTTTGCCAGAGGAGGGTTCGATGGGCAAATTTTGGTAGGGCCAGGGTCAACAGAAACGAAAGAATTGTGAAATTAGAGGCGGAAGTGTAGTGAAAAATATAAAAACAAACCCCAACCAAGCCAAAGAACGAAAAACCCGAGAAAAGGGTTTCATAGGAGGACTTTTTCTTCTCTTGGTTTCTCCTACTTTCTACTATCAGAGATGTTTCGGTCGCGCTCATCCGCAGTTGCCATCGATATGTTAGGAGATGTCTTATTATTAGCGGTAAATCAAATCGCTAGCCACTCCGGCCATGTCGCTTTAGTTGGGTCGTCGGTTGCTGTTGACTTGTAATCCCATCCTACCCTATGCGTTGACCTCGCCATTCAGTTCATCCGGGTGCATGTGGTTGTGGTGCTCGCGTTGCATCCGTGCTTCAATCTCCTTCAATTGACTCTCACGAGCGAGGAGTTCCTGTCGCTTAAGCTCAATCTCGCGTTGCACCTTGATCTCGATCTCTCGGAGTTTCTCCTCCTCTCGGCGAAGCTGCTCCTCCTTTAGGCGGACTGACTGAGACGCAAGGTCTTCAGGGTTCATGGACGAATCTTGGTTACTGTAGGAGTTTGTTAGCGAGCTACTGAAAGGTACAAAAAGAAATGCATTGAAGGATAAAACGTACGTTCCAGCGCCACCCTCCACGCTCTTGCTGAGTTTCTCGGTACGATAGTTCTCGTAGAGGAAGTCGTGTGTGATTTCTTTCAAGTCTGCAAGATGGCTGTGCAATAGAGCACTGCGAATGGCCAAGAAATCTGAGTGACGAGGATTATCAACCTCGACCACGCCCCATGGATATTGTCTCGCACGAACTTTGCGGCCGCCAATCTCTAGAACATCCTCTGAGCCAACAATGGCAAAGGGCATCAGCCCTCGAAGCTCAGCGTTCTCCTCAACGGTATCCTCATCATCCTCTTCAATGTCATAGGGGAAATTGTACACAGGAATGCGATAGTGTTCAATATCCTCCATAACAAGCTTTTTCGATTCTGCCAATTCAGCGGGCGTTAGCGAGTCAGCCTTGCCAATGACGGGGATGACGTTGACGCGTGGTGAGAGGCGCTTCATCAATTCAATGTCGAGTTCTCGCAGGCCATGACCAGTTGGCGTGATAAAGTACAACAGAGCATGCACACGGTTGTCACGGAATCGGGGGTTACGCTTGATCCTGGATTCTTCAGCCAAGATGTCATCATATTGACGCTCGAGATATCCGACGATTTCTGAGAAACTACATTATGTGTATATTGATTAGTTCGCGTTATCTAAAGGCCACTAGATCGTTCTGGGGGGAGGGATTATCTTATCACACCTTTGTTCGTTGTCAATTTGGTCACCAAAGCCGGGGGTATCAACGATGGTTAGCGAAATGCGGGTGCCCTCCTCGTCCAATTCGAGTTCTATTATAACCAATTAGCCTTGGAACGAGTCCAATTGTCATTGATCAAACACGTATTGTTTATCGTCACTTACCAACGGTGATGGGTTTGATACGGACGCCTTCCTCGAGGTGGGCATTTTGGGCGTCGTCGGCATCTTTCCCTTGGAGAACTTTCTTTCCGCAAAGTGTGTTTACAAAAGTAGTCCGGCCTAATAAGGAGACACAGGTGGGAGTTAGCCTAACCAAGGTAAAAAGGACAACACGTAGAAGTGAGAACTTAGTTCAACATACCTGTTCCGCTGGCACCGCAGACCATCAGACAGAATTGAATTCCTTTTTTAACATTCTTCTTCCGACGGATCTTAATCTGGTCATATCGCCTGTCAGAACGCAGCATTGTCACGATAGAATTGGGAGGGGAAAAGAGCGCAGTAGACAACACGCCAGGCAGATGGAGGTGACAAATAATCAAACAGCCTTTGAATAGGGGAAGTGGAAGAGAGAAAGACTTACGGCATTGACAGCAGAAGACATGGTGGATTAGATTGCTGGTGATTTCGAAGGGGACGGACGGTGTAACGGGGGTTTGGATGGGAGAAGACGAGCGGACCGGATCTCCAGCAAAAGCGAGAAGATCAGGAGCAAAAAAGCAAGCGGGAGAGAATGGACACGCAGCAGAGACAGAGGCAAAGACAGGAGAGAGAGAGAGGGAGAGCGACGCAGCGGGAGGATTGGGACACAGATGTCACTGGAAAAAAGGGTTGAAGTCGAGATGGTTGCTTGAAGCAGTAGGGGGCGTGCTTGTTTTCAGAAGCGAGTGTTTTTGGGAGCTGGGGTATGCTTACCGCCCCAGAACGCTGCGTACGGCCAAGCACCACCCGCGGGCGGCTGTAATGGTGTATTCTGAGTACACTAGCGGTAAATCGCCCAGTTAAGGGGCTCCGTGCTGGCCTGTATTGTTTGTTGTATTGTGTTTACCCAGTCTGGCAGGCGGCGGCTGTATCCATATGGATATCCAGTACCAAGGTTGGAATGGACGGTATGGTTGGTACCAAGGTAATTATGCTGCTTTCCCCCTTTTCATCCCGCCGATATTGGCCAATCAGAGGAGTGCACTGGGCCAACACGTGATATAGATCATCCCCTCCTGTACTGTATTTATCTTCGAAGCTCCCTCAGGCTGCGTACGGTGCCTGGATAAATTACCTGTAGGCAATCCGTACATGCAATGCACCTTCCTTTCGATAAACCCCAATCATGGCAGGACAAGAATGATGGTCGTGAAACATCAGGAAACCAACTCAACTGGTTCCTGGTGCAATCCATGGATGTTTTGGTTGGCGTATTTTTGGATACAGGAAAATAACCCGCTAGTACCTGTTTGGAAATCTAGTCCAAATTAGGCTAGTCAGCACTTTGCTCGACCAACCTATTCAGTGATGACATAATAATCCTTCACGTGATTTCAGCCGCCCCCGATCGGGATTCGACTCGGAGCTTGCCTGCGGGAGCTATTAAGTTGGGACGACGACATCGAACCGGCGCTGGTATGAAAGCGACATTTGTAGATAAATCTCCATTTTTTCAAACAATTATATACCTTCACGAATCTTCTTTTCCCTCCGATTGCATACTACAGATCTTATCGTACTTAATATTCTGCCCCCATTTCCCTCTCGTTCGCCTTTTCCTTATTTCTTCTAGTTACGCTGTTGGATCGGTACGCTCAATAATGTCATGACCAAACCCACCGCTTTCTTAGCCATATCAGCCAGCATAGTTTGCTCCCTACAACACCTATAGAATTTGCAGGATGAATACCAGACAGGTTATAGATACGTCGACAGGCCCGGTGTCACACTCGGCCGCTTTTAACTCGGACAGCTCCTCGTTCTCTGTCGGACTCGATACCGGCTTCTGCGGTATGCCCAGCTCTTCCTGACGATCATCCGTCCCCCGAGCTCTATCTCGTACTATCCATGATATCCCTGTGAACTAACAACGATGTCCATGTATGTGTTTACATAGTTTTTAACTCAGAGCCATGTGAACTCAAAGTTTCAAGAGGTGAGATATTTTTTTATACATCTATCTTTTATCTAAACCACTCTGGTCCGGTTCCCCCTCGTGCTGCTTTGGTGGAAACCTGTTACATATTTTTTTTTTTTTTCATTCCACGTTCCCTCTTGTATTGAATATCTTCCCCTATTTGTGTCACCAATATACAAGCGCCCATACTCAATAACAGTAGATTTCAACGCAGGTATCGGGGTGGTAGAGATGCTGGGCCAGTCTAATTATCTAGCTCTGGTGGGCGGAGGCCGGAAGCCCAAATTCCCCCAGAACAAAGTGAGTGTTTAACCCAGTCTTTCTGCACATTTAAATCTTGAATATTTCGAATTTTTAGTACCATTGTCAAATATATATGCATATCAACTGAGTATATTAATCCCTTTTCCCCTCACTACAAAGTTGATTATCTGGGACGACGCAAAGCAGCGGGCAGTCATCACGCTCGAGTTCCGCACTTCTGTCCTGCACGTCCGGCTCTCCAAGTCCCGCATCGTCGTGGCGCTACACAACAGTGTACACGTCTTTGCCTTCTCAATCCCCCCGCAGAAACTATCTGTCTTTGAAACCGCAGATAATCCCCATGGCCTGATCTGTGTAGGGTCCAAATTGTTGGCTTTCCCTGGAAGATCCCCCGGTCAGGTCCAGCTTGTCGAACTCGAGACGGGGAATGTTAGTATCATTCCGGCTCATAGCTCGCCATTGAGAGCTATCCACCTTAGTCCGAATGGTGAGGTTTTGGCGACGGCGGGCGAGACCGTAAGTAAACATAATTATCCCACGAGAAATATACGCTTTGAGGGAGAGAAAGCAGGCTAGAGCGAATGAAAACTAAAGTTTCAAAACGCAGGGAACGTTGATTCGAGTATTTGCCACAACAAATTGCGCAAAGATGGCTGAGCTCAGGCGAGGCGTAGATCAAGCGGAAATATTTTCCCTGGCTATATCTCCCTCAAACACACTGCTGGCACTCACGTCAGACAAATCTACCTTGCATATTTTTGATCTCCCGCATGCTCGCAAAGATACGCCTCCGGTGGAAGGCGCAAATCAGAAATGGGGCATCCTTGGGAAGCTCCCTCTGCTCCCTCGAGTGTTTTCTGACATTTATTCGTTTGCAAGTGCTCATTTTGAAATTGGTGACGAGGGTCCCCTTGGTTCTGCATATCTCCCTTCGCTGGGTTCCTCGCTTGGACGACCATCGAAGGGGGTCATTGGATGGACTAGCGAAACGACGCTTCTGGTGATAAGTGCCGGGAAAGAGGGGAGGTGGGAAAGATTCGTCATTGGGCAGGGTGATGATGGGAAACGGTATTGCGTCAGAGAGGGCTGGAAAAGGTATCTGGGAGGTGGTTGAGAAGCCGAACATTTTACGGGCTATTCAGAACACGCTCTCTCTTTTATTCCTTTTTTTCCTTCACGAGGAATCCACGGGACGCTTGGGTTCACATGGCAATTCCGGTGAAATTTAACACGGCGGTTGGTAAACTGGATGAGACAACGCATTTTCCTCATACCGTGGATCCGAGGATATATTTATTGGCATATACCGCATCATCTGAGATCTAGGCGAGACAGTGTCGTGGAAGACCTTCCAGCCCTGGAAAGAAATCAATATTCCCTGGGTACTGGATAACCTTTCGAGTTGGATCGAGAATGTTATGGTCACTTGCAACCAAAATTGGATATTTTATCAGGGTTTGCTCCCGTATTGGACACGAACACCGAAGAGAGTCTTTCTGCAGCCTATTATCACGGAACAATCTCGTCTCCAGGTCCAAAAGAGTCATTTCAGTCGCGATCTCTATCTCGATGACGCCTTCGTTCTCTCGACCGCGATGGTGACCTTGACCTTTCGCGTCGTGAGGACTGTCTCCCACGCTCCCGGGAATGTGAACGATCGTCCCGAGGTCTTCGATGGTGAGAGCGGTGGTGACGGTGGCGATGGCTATGTTTGGCTTCTTTCTCGGTGCTATCACCTCGGTGCTTCTTCCGGGTGCTTGAGCGCTCCAAAGCCCTAGCTACCTCTTCCCTTTTCTCCTGTATTAGATATTCCTTCATGGGGTCTTCATCATCATGCTCTTCTATAAGTTTCTGTAACTCCTTCTCCTCCTTCAATAATGGCCTTTGTTCTATCCTCCGATCTTCCATATCAGTATCACTTTCGCCATGTTTCGTAGTTTTCCTTCTGCCCCCTTCTCCACCATTACTATCTCTCCTGGACTCTCTAGGTCCCGTCTCACCAACGGCCAACGTTTCAACATTGTCTTCCAACCCCTCCTCTTCCTTCCTCTTGTACCTTACATGGTCTACTCGTATCATTCTGCCCAGAATCGTCGCCCCGCCCAAATTATCCACTGCCAAATCGGTACTTCGCTGATCCTCATATTTCAGAAATGCGAACCCTTTGCTCTTGCCCGTCTCTTTGTCGCGCACTAAGTTAAGATGTACCGGCTCGCCATATTGGGAGAAAATAGTTAGGATATCACCTTCGCTGAGCTCGTAAGGGAGGGACCCGATATATATGTAGGCTGTGTCGCGGTAGTCGGCATGCCATGAAGCTTCTGGAGGCCTATTATTTAAACGCAGGCAAAAAGGAGATTCATTAGCCGGGTGAGTTCGTATACTTCGGCTGAATCGTATACTAAATAAGGGAGATGAAGGATCACACGAAGCAAAAAACCAAGAAAAGAAAAAAAGAAGAGAAAAGCCTTACACGATATTTTCAAGCTCCCTTTTGTTCAGCTCTTGGATCTGACGGATGGCGTTCATTGCGTTTGGACCAGATGGGGACCAATTCACCAGTGTGCTCAATAGCAACACTAATTAATCTTCTAATGGCTTCTGTCGCTCTAGGTTTGTAGAGAATATTGATTGGGTAAATGGCGCAGGAGGAGCGTCGGCGCAGGGTGGAGTTTTCGACTTTCGGAGGTGGTTGGAGGAGAATGCTGAGGAGATGTTGCGGCGAGCAAAAAACGCGTGACATCAGGTCGGACTGGATGGACAGTGAAGTGAACCAGGGGAACCTTGAACCTTCACTTGTTTATTTCACGGCCAATCGACCCGCTTGAAGACAACTTGCGATGAAGCATTTTCTGGACGCGCCAGTGTCATCTGAGAGGTAGTATAATATTTACGCAAATGAAGTATCGATCAGTCTAGCAGCTTCATCTCTCCTCCACTTTGGGTTCCACCTGCGCCCTCCAGCCTGTACTTCTCTCCCTCCGGTGCCGCTGCAACTAGAGTTCTCACAACTCATAGTTTCTCGAACCAGTGCGATTTTATATTTGTTCAAGCTCCCGCGAATTGTGGTTTTCCCTCCTCTCCTGTGCCTGCGAAGTGTTGGCATGGTGCCGTCAGCATGGTTGGAATAGGACAACGGTCATCAATTCTGAGCCAGGGGAGCAGGCCGTCGAGCAAAGATGGCGCAAAGAAAAACATATGGTCGTCGATGCTTGATGGGGTAGCAAGTGGGAAACGGTTGCCGGAAAAGAATTTACTGGTTTTGGGTGCGTGTTTCCCCCGTCTCTGCACTTGTTTCTGGATCTTCGCAAGTAAACGCCGTGAATGGAGACCTCATGGATCATGCAAACAAACTACCCCGTGCCTTTCTAATCCTGGTTGGACGCTTTAGGAGGTACGCCCGATAGCCAGAGAGAGTTTCTGGAGACGCTGTCATCGAACGAGTCCGATCCTAGGGTGCACTCTGATCGTCAAAAGGGAAGAGCACCTCCCATTGCCAATCAGTTCGCGCTCGGGTACACTTATCAGGATGTGTTAGATGCGGACCAAGAAGGTATATAATTAAACACCAAACATATCTGCGCAGTTGGGTATATTTTTTGACTAACAACTCAACATAGATATTCTTGCTCGCGTTTCAATCTACCTACTGTCTGAACCTTCGTCGTCTTTCGCACCATTGCTCAAACCGCTCATAACCCCGAAAACAGTACCAGAGACGCTGATAGTGATATTATTGGACTGGGAAAATCCTTGGACGTGGGTTCGGCAGTTACGCGAGTGGCTTCGTCTCTTACGTTCCGTGCTTTTCTCCCTCGATGATGAAACTAAGGTGGTAATGGAAGAAGTCATGACAGAATGGCGAGATCATAAACGAGGTGGTGATCCAGCATCTTCAGCGGGCGGTGGAATGACAACATCTGGTGGACCGGTTACAATCCCGCTTGGCCCTGGAGAATGGGATGAAGGTTTAGGGATTCCTATGTGTGTTGTTTGTCAAGGCGTATGTGAAACCTGAAATAATTCGTTTTCTACTCACTCGAATTTAGGGGCTGCTACTGACGCTATTATATTACTGTAGGCAGATAAAATTGAAAAGCTGGAAAAAGAGCATGGTTGGAATGAGGAAGAGTTTGACTTTATTCTGCAGTTTATGAGAACGATCTTGCTAAAACGTATGGTTTTCCTTAAAACTCTCACCTCACGTACATGCTGACCATCCTACGCCTTTATAGACGGTGCCTCGCTCATATACACAACACCATTCCTTGCCAATTCGTTACAGAGCTTAATCCACTCCTCGCTTGGGATTCACTCGTTACTAAAGAGACAATCCCTAAAACACAATGTCATTGATAGAGATAAGATATTAATCCCGTCGAACTGGGACTCATGGGGGAAAATCCGAATAATTAGAGAAGGGTTTGATATAGAAGGAGTTGGGACAGGCTGGTCGATCGAGATTCAGGACAAGCCCAAACAATTCCAGGGAGTATCTGAGACCGATGGTAATCCCGATGAAGGAAATGCCAAAAGCAATCCTGAGCAAGAAGATATGGAAGACGGCAGTAGCGCCACGCTCATCTACGAACAAACCGTACGAGATCCGAAGCGGGACCTATCCATTGCCCGAAGTTCCCAGGATGGAGGGGACAAGGCGATCGAAGTTGAAACGCAGGACATGCAATCCTTTTTATCCGACCAACACCAGGTTCTTGATCAGCTCAAAGCTGAAGATGAACAGCGAGACAAGCAGTTGCGCAAGGGGGGCTTGCTTAAGGATCAGGAAAATAACATCTCCATAGACGAGCCCTCTCGTGTGAATGAACATATTGGGCCCGTGCAGTTTAATATGGGAGGCATTCAAGTTGATGCAGACGATATGTTGAGAAAGCTGAAGGTAAAACCCATTCTCTCCCCTCCAGGCATGAATCCCAAATACCCGTTTGGCTAACTGCTTCATCTACCACCACAGGAACGAGAAGCAAATCGAACGCCAGTTCGCAAAGATACTTTACCCCAAACACCCACAACTTCCCCGGGAAGCGGGACCGGCGACGACAAAATGCAGAACCAAGCCCTTGCGAGCTTCTTTGCCGGCCTGGTCAACAAGAAAACAACCGGGAGCCCGCGTCCGGGGCCGACTTATTAATTTGTTCTGGGATATATAGCTTCCCCACTTGTATTCGATTTTGTCTTGTCTTTTGAAAGATTTTCCCTCATTTTCCTACAGAGAAGCAGCCATGTTACGACATAGGTAAAGCTAATTAAGGCGCCATGCTAGGGGGGGCGTGTTACTTGTCTCTTACCCCCTTGACGTGCTGCTTACCTGCCTGGTCTTTGAAGCGAAGCTAGATAATGTTTGTATTGACCTTCCTTGGTTTGTTAGAAAGTTCACATAATACCCACCCTTCGAGTACTTTCCATACGTTTTTTCATACGTTTTTTCCCCTAGTCATCTGCTTCTCTTGATTTTGCTATGTATTGTTTACCGACACCGTATTACCTTCCTCAAGATTAAGGCCCCACTCAATACAAGGGACTCACCACGAATAAGGCTTGCACGCAAGAAAACATTCTGCTCTACAGGTAACGAGGAATAAGAAAACCGTGGTGGAAAACCCCATTAGTTGGGGCCAAGCCGGATATATATATATAGCTAAGAATAAGAGTGTGATATGTATATACAATTAAAAGAGAGGGGACAAAAATATCCGGAAGGGAGAGAATAGTTTAATTCAAAAAGGTCTTGAAATAGAAGTGTTCCCAGGCTGAAAATGTATTCAGAATACACACACCTACATCGGGTTGATATGTTTGTACGCTGGCAAATTAATTATTAGGCCCAGCATCAATATCCACCACTGGCACAACCGTGTCGGTTAGCTTAACAGCCTTGGGGTTGCTTGCCTCAATACCAGAGTATCTGTTAACCCAGCCGAGAACCTGCTGATGCCACACCAGGCTGTTCTCTTTGCTGAGAACCCAGTGGTTCTCATCTGGGAAGTTGAGGAAGCGACTAGGGACACCCCGTTCCTGGAGAATGTTGAACAGAGAGAGACCCTCAGCTACAGCGAGACGGTAGTCAAGATCGCTGTGGATGACGAGCATGGGGGTGGCGAATTGTTTGATATTTTCAGGGGCGGAGGGGTCGAAGCGCTCGTAATTCGCGCGGGCGTCCCAGAAAGTGCCGTTGAACTGTTATTTACATGTTAGGACCATACAATGTACGATGAGCTTAAGGTGATAGGGATTATATGGATTCTGTGAGCATTGGTAAGGGATAACGTACCTCGCGTTCCATAAACCAAAGTTCTTCGGTGGCGATCTTGGCTGCTGCAACGAAGGTTCCATCATGGGAAACAAGAGCTTTGAACTTGCGACCGAATGACTTCCCTTGGATCCAGTTGACCATGAAGCCACCGTAGCTTGCTCCGAGAGCAACACCATTATCGGTATCAATATATTTAAAATTCTCCTTGATATACTCCCAACCTTTGACAAGGTCATCATAGGGAGCTCCACCTGTAGAAAAATAATACATTTGTTAGCGGGGGAGGTCATGTTAAAAAGCAATAGCTGCATTTGGCGGCCTAATCTTACCCCAGTCGTTCTGAATTCTGTCACAAAGTTCTTCTCCGAATCCGGTGCTGCCCGTGGGATTGAGAGCCACCACAACGTAGCCTTGATCCGCAATAACCTTGGGGTTCCATCTCGTGCTCCATGAATCTCCCCATGATCCTTGGGGTCCACCGTGGATAAGGAAAGCGAGTGGGTATTTCTTAGTGGGACAGAAACCTGTAGGTTTCACAATCCAGGCGTGAATCTATTGGGCCTGTTAGCTAAATATCGGCAAGTGTGGATGTAAATGACCAACCTTAGTCCAGTTTCCATCGTAGTAGAACTCATCGATATCATGAGGCCCCAAGCCCTTCAATTCCGGATCATGTTCATTTGCAGAGAACAGAACTTTGGGTTTGTTATCAGGAGAGGCGATGGTATAAATGGCGTTAGACCAGAGAGTAGTTGTGGTGGTAAGAACGGAAGTTGAGTCCCCGAGGAAGTAATAAGCGCCAACAATACCGTGGTCTGTGAAGTTTTTGGGTACATAATCTGCGTCTGCATCGGTGGGCAGAGTAAACAATCTACCACGAGCTTGATCCTCTACAGACATGTATAAAGTCTTTCCGTCGTGTGTCCATTTAAGGCTGTCTGGGGACCTATCCCATTTACTAGCAAGGCTGACAATCTTGCCTCCGTCCAAGGTGGCAATATAAACAATTCTGCGGTCAGACTCGTAGTTGATTTCCTCCATTTGAAGATATGCGATCTT
This sequence comes from Blastomyces parvus, assembly GCA_002572885.1. Taxonomy (NCBI): domain Eukaryota; kingdom Fungi; phylum Ascomycota; class Eurotiomycetes; order Onygenales; family Ajellomycetaceae; genus Blastomyces; species Blastomyces parvus. The sequence continues at coordinate 109,439 of PDNC01000002.1, forward strand.
CTTGCTATCGGGGGAAAAGACGGGGCTGGATGAAGCACCGAGGATGCCATCAGCAGCGGCGGAACTCTCAGGTCCATTGATGGGGACAGCAACCGAAGACCCGTCGTGAGGTACAATGAAAATATAGCTAGCGGTGAGGTTGGCTTTGGGAAGCTCTGGAGCTTTGCTCATGAACGCAACAGTCTTTCCATCCGGGGACAGATCATAGTCGCCCGAGCCTCCAAATGGTGGAACAGGAGATTCAGCATACTTTACGGGAGCAACAAGGTTGTTGAGCTTCCCGTCGAAAGTGTACTCATGGCCTCGTTTTTTCTCCAACGTTCCGGAGAAGACGGCATTGAATTCGGTAGTCAACCAATAATCCCAATGGCGAGGATAGAGACTATCGTAAATGCGAGCGGAGCTGAGTTGCTTCTCTGCCTGCTCTTTGTTGTAAAGTTTACCATCACCTGTTGATTGACCGGAGGCTACGAACTTGATGTCGCCTGATTTGGTAGTCACAGTTTTGAAACCTGACAGGGGGCCAGTAAACGAAGCGACCTTACGACTGTAGCACCTGTTAGTAGTTACACTGGTGGCAAATAAACGTGGCCGAAAAAACGTACCCTCTTCCAAAATGTTTAACATCAGAAGTCCATAGGTCAACCCCACCAGCCTCCGAGCCGGTGCCATTGACATAGAGAATCTGAGAATCGTTGTCCCCTAACCAAAGGATCTCCGAAACACTGCTATCATCGGTCAGAAGGCTAATGTCTCCTGTTTTCAAATCAAGTAAATTCCACTCGTTTTTGACGGTATCGTGTTTTTCGAATGAATATTGAGAGACGTGAAAAATAGCGAGTTTCTACACCAATCAATTGAAGTCAGAGAATATGAAACCAAATAAATAGATCTATGACCACCGAGCAAATGGCTTAAGAAGGGAAAAAGAAATGAAGAATCACGACTCACCCCTGATGGATTCGGGACCGCTTCACCTCGTCGAGGAGCCGAGATGAATTGCCTATACACCCAAATTGTATGAGTATGATATATCAAAGCCAAAGAATCATTCAATCAAACCCAACGGATATTGCAAATAAATGAAGCTTACTCGGGGTTCATCGCAAGCGCCGATGACATCAGCGCTGCGGCGGAGAGCCATGATAAAATAGCCATGTTGGGCGGCCTCGCTCAATTAGCGTTTGGATACCCAGAGCTGATTAATCCCAGAAGTAACGAGCTCAATATTGAGAACAAGAAGAAACACGTCACGACGCTGGCGGCAGGGTCATATATTTATGTTCCTGGGCTGGGAGTCCGGATCTCCGCCCACTGGTCTGGAGACACAAACAGGGACCTCTGGCAAAGCATCTCGCCTAACCCCAGTTTTACCCGTACTCCTGCTTGAGACCTGGGGATGAGGAGTCCAGGGTTATGGGTACCCCTCTCTGGGGTGGCATTTCCATGCAAGGACCTCCCCCTTGCGGACAAGCTTCGCGAAGGCTGGATGATGTTCTAATGCGGAACCTGGAAGCGCCTGCAGCCAGTCGGAGATAGGAACAAGACGCAGATTCCCCATTTCCCGCCCACAACCGCAGGCCAGCTCTTGCCAGCCTGGGCGCAGACTGGTTGCCATCGTTCTTTCCAGCCGGATCTGCATCATCACTTTGAACCTGGTCTTTTTGGGGCAATTTTGGACCAATAGGATTGTTGTGCACCTTGCACTCCACCCAGCCCATGCAAACATGCGGGAAATGGCGAAAACACGAATGAAATGAGAGATATGGTGACATCGATGGGCTGATGCTCTTGTCTTTGTCTGTCAAATTCTCCTCGGCCTGCAAAGAAAGAGCCTTCAGCCTTCCACCCAAGCCCCCAGGCGTCGGCTCGATCATAATACAGCGTAATTGGTTGTCCAAGGATCTGCACTTCGGCCAGTGGCTTACTCGTCCCCGCAAGCTTGTGCCAGACGTTACAATTGCCAAGCTTGCACACTAGGGTGGTTAGTCTCGCATTTGATAGCATTCTGCTCCTGGGGGCAGAGGTAAATATTAGCCAAAGATACTGTTCTCCTTGTTCATTCAAAGGGACTTAATAAAGGTGTCCCGGCGGGCACTAGAAATTTTCGAAAACGTCCTGAGAAAAGCAGGCGACTCTCGGCGGTAAGTTTGCCATAAGAAATGGCCGATACCTTGCCAGGGGATCTTTTACACTTTGGACTAGCTTCTGATCGGCAGGATAATTAAACCCTGGTTTCTCCGTAGTTTTAGCGTGGATGGGGTAACTGACAGCGAGGGATATTATCACCCCCAAAAATGGCCAACATCAGTCCTCCGAACGCCACCCACTGATTCAAAACATTCTTGTGAGGGGAAAACTCCGACTCAGAATATCCTGATCCCTGGGAAGTGGATTCCTTTCTGAGAGGCCGTTCCCCACGGGTAAACTGTCAGGATTCGAGAACCCCCTTGTCTAGCCAATATCGAGTTGCCGTCCGTCTTGGGGGCTGTTCAAGGAACCGCTTCGCCAGTCCCATGCGAACCGATGACACTGTGCAATTTTAAGAATAATAATATCCTCAAAAACGGTGGGCGCTGATTCCCCCTGAAGTTTGGTGAAACCTCCTGGTCAGCTAATTTTTGTCAAGACCCTGGCATGAAGTTGCCAATGGAAACTAAACGGAGTAGTACATGTATATCATGAACGAGTATTGATTGGAGGTGAGACAAGCAGCAAGGCATCTCTGGCTCACCTTCAATGCTACGATGGATGTGCAATACATGGACTATCCATGATGAATGTCAGGAGAGAGATGTCATGCCCACGTGACACGCGGCGCAACCGCAACATATCAATGGCGCATCTTCTCTCCTTCTCTCAGATATCTTTCACTTCCTCCGTCGGTGTTTTGGGCAGCGGGAGGACTGAGCAGCGAGGACGGGCTGCTATGCGGAAACCCCAATGCCAAACAGACAACGCATGCTAAGGACCCTCAGACGGGGCATTCCCCCCCACCCCCCCCACTACTAGAAGGATCGAGACGTGTGGTGGTGGTTCGCGCTCTCATCCTCAGGCGTATCACATGTTTGTACCAATCCCAGTGGTGCCAGTCACGACTCACGAATTGATTGAAAGCTGGAAATAATCGAGCTACTTCTGCAAGATCCCCCTAAATCTTGCTCGCGATGTTGTTCCTTCTAATCGCTTGACAGGGGGACGAGGGGAACTGGCTTCGGGGTGTCTCGGCGTCCCGTTGAAAATCCGATCTCTCATTTCTTTAACCTTCTGAACACGAGCAGCTACAATATTCCCTGTCATCGCCAAAGGATTTCCTCTTGCCGAACGCTAACGTGATGCTGCCTCCACTGGTAGCCGACTTGGCAATCAAATTACTGGCCAGAACTTTATCATGAGCCCTGCTTCCCCGAAGGCAATCACCTACCTGCCCGAAAAGATTTGTTGCCAATATCTATCACCGCGGAATGGGAAATGAAAAATGCGTCGCTATCCTATCTATCTCTGCCGTAGATGGGCTTTATTTGAAGGGAGGATGCCAATTTTGCCAAACTTAAGAAGAACAACGTCTTCAAAACGGTCCTCGCCCTGCCGAGCCGGCACGGGTTGGAAATGTGGCGTGAGCGAAGTTACGTTGGCCGCGAAGAGAGCGGGCCTTGGGCCTCATTTTCTCCTTCCATATCAATTTCACTCCGTTTCATCCGGCCCTTAATGGGAAACCCCGGATGTTGACGGCCCACAGTCACTGTTCAGGAGCCAAAATATCGAAATTCGCCATACGCGCCATGGCACGATTCCTATGGACTACCTCACATGGTGGATGCCGGCAACGGAAAATGCACAACTGATGGTTTACCTGAAAATAGACTTCTACAACAGACTTCTTCAATCTTATCTTCATCCTGAATTGCAGTTCTCATTACGTACAGCGTCGATGGTGGAGTGAATTGATGCAAGCTACTGCGTACCTTATTTCTGGTTTTGGAAATGGAAATTGACTTCCAACGGAAACCAAAGTTGCTCGGTGAATTTTGCTAAATGCTCAATATTAAACTGCAAACCAGTGACATTCCCCTGGAGGTACGGTAGACCAAGGCCTTTTGAGGACAACGGTTGGGTAATCAGGAATGAGGGTCGACAACGGTTTGGTACCGGATTTTGGGTCCATCTCTTTCCCACGTCTAGGGTTGAAAGATTGGCCTTTGTAATGCCCTGTCGAGGTGGCATTGGAGTTCTTTGGGATAGGGATAAATGACTGGAAGATTAAAATTATGCTCTACTAACCTTTGTCAACAGATCTGGAGCAAATCCCACATTGTGACACTCTACCGACTTCATTTTCTCTACGAAACGAGAATTTCCCTAATGAGCGTGCGACTGGAGCCAATTGTTTTATCCCTCCAAGAAAATAATGTGGTATTTGGATGTTTTGTTTTCCTTTCCCCAGAGGCGCTTTTTCTCTACCCTGGGCTTGATGTCAGGACCCAAAGAGCACAATCAATTCTCGGCAAACACAATAATTACCGACCTTTCTTGATCCCAGATCGTAAGTCTGTAAGAGGAACACAGGTATTCTGCGTTAACCTTGCGACCCTTTCCCATACATATGAGCACACGATTTACTCTGAAAATAATTTGTACGCGGAATCCCCGTGGGATACGATCCGACGGCAAGCTTATCCAATGGACTTCTATATCTCTCGCACTCCAAACTTTAAAGGACTTCCATCAAAAATCCTTTGCCCTACATGGGGTATATATTTCTAGATGTTTCATATATACTGAGTCTGTGTTTTGTGATAACATATATCTACATATAATATAGCTCAGCTTGATCCAGTACTAAGAACCATGTTGCTTAACTCTCCGGATAACCGCCAATGATTCCTTGAGTCTTTGACGATGCTATTCTATGGCGCAAGACGAGAAGTTTAGAAATAGTCGTTATAATCAATTGCAGGTAAATGGTGCCCCTGTTAGCTAAAGTCGAACATTGAGCTATGAATCTGGAGTGCTGGATTCCGGATGCAATGGCTGTTGAGGTTCGGCAGACGTCCGTTTCCTTCGTAGTGTGGGTTGATTCATTTGTTGCAGGTAGCCCTGTAATCATCATCACGGAGGGGCTGAAAGCACCGTATTCCCCAGCTTATATCAATTTCGTGAACGGTTTTATTTCTCCCCTTTTTTTTAAGAATAGAATCGTAAATAAATGTTGTTGATATGGCGGCTTAGTGTAGGCCTCGGCAAAAATCCGTATGGGTTATCTCCCGTGGGGTAACTAAAAACATGGGTTAAATCCTTTCTTATCTCAACACCTGTGCAATATTGAATACATTTAGACATATACAAATCAATTCAATACTCTTATTGAAGCTTTTAATTCGGTTATCAAGAGCAAAATAAAAAACCAGGTGAGAAACATATCGCAATCCAACAGGGAGAAGGTGTAAATAGTTGAAAACCCCACCATCCTCTCGGCAAAGCCAGGCTCGAGCCGAAAGTTCCTATTAAAACAGGAAAGGAAAACAGAAAAGAATATACGGGGGTAGATTAAGAACCGAGAAAAGGAGAGAAAAAAACATGACCGACCTCCCCTCCCCTCCCTTCCACTTCGCAGATGGCATCGCCAACCTCCGTGACCTGGGCGGCTACGCAATTTCGCCTACTACCTCCGTGCGGCGCAACTTCATTTTCCGCTGCGCTACTCTATCCAACACCACACCCGAAGGCGCAGACTTCCTTACCAGTAAACTTGGTATAGCCACCATCTACGACTTCCGCTCCCTCCCCGAGTGCGAGCGCTCCCCGTCAATCGACATACCAGGAACAACTCGCCGCCACGTCCCTGTTTTCAAAGACCAGGATGCAAGCCCCGAAGGCCTTGCGTTGCGCTATAAGAGCTATGCCTCCTCTGACGGACCGCAAGGATTCAAGCGCGCATACGCAGAGATATTGAGGGCCGGAGCTGCGGGAGGAGCGTTTCGTGCCGTGTTTGAACATATCCGCGACAGGCCTGAGGAGCCGTTGTTGTTCCATTGTTCGGCTGGGAAGGATAGGACGGGTGTATGCGCCGCGCTGATTTTGCGGATCGCCGGGCTTCGGGATGACGAAGTTATTGGGCGAGAGTACGAGCTCACTGAAGCTGGGTTGGGTGAGTTGCGACAGCAGTCTATCGATAGGATACTAGCTCATCCAGCCTTCGATGGTGGCAGGGAGGGGGCGGAGAGGATGGTTTCAGCAAAGGCGGCGGCGATTGTCGCGACAATGAAGTGGGTGGATGAGAAATATGCTGGGGCGGAGGGGTATTTGAAGAACGGGATGGGATTTAGTGATCAGGATATTGCGGCAATAAGGAAGAATTTGGTAACACAAGAGAAGGCGATCCTTTGATATGTATACAGGTTTTGGGGACTGTGATGACTGACAACAACTACAACAAGATGCGATTGCAGGTTAATAGATGAGATAGAAAGAGATAGAGATGGAAGTATGTTTTGTACATATATACACAAGAGGCATACAATACCCAGAATAGAATAAACCGACCAGGGAAAACGCATCCTCAGGGCGTCCAGCGTCATGAATGAATGTCCTCCCATGTCAGCAACATAATCGGAGTGAAAATCACCAGTTCTCCCAAATAGCGGCAGGGAGAACTGTCCTCATAATAGCCCAATGGCCAGCAGCGCTCTGAGAGTGCCACCGTACCAAGTCTCCAACATGACCTTCTGCAAGGACTTCCTGTTGGCCGTCCTCGGCTTTTGCGAAAGAAGCTGCGTTAATTTCAAATTGAGGCATCAGATACGCTTCCCTGGACTTGCTGCCGAGAAAATCTGCTTCGGTAGGGTTTCGGAACTCCAAGGGTGAATCCGTCAGTTTACAGAAGATAACCATGTTGGTAAAATCGCCTTCGCTGGTATCTGTAGGCGGCTCGCTTTCACGGAATATCCGGCAACTTGGGAAAACAGCCTTAACCGTTCGAACAATAAGGCCAGAAGAGGGGAGGGTCAAATCCCCGGCGTAGTTCTGTCGAATTTTGGGTCACTGTGTCAGTGGAGCTATGCGAAAAGTATCAAGAGATAACACGAGAATAAACTAACAATAGCAATAACGCCGTCTTCCTTCAGAAGCGAGCGGAGGCCTTTCATAAACTCTATCGTGAACAAGCTAATTGGCTCTACTCCGCCAGTAAAAACATCGTGCACAATATAGTCAAATGTAGGGGCCGGAGTCGCTCTACTCGCTTCATGTACAAATTTGACCGCATCTTGTATAACTGGCGTAAAGTTTTTTGGGAGGCTGAAGTAATCCTCAGCAAGATGGTATACGGCAGGGTCTATCTCGACAACTGTTGTATCTATACCGTGATTTACGAGTGCGGTGGGCGTTGTACCAATTCCGAGGCCGCTGTGTTTGAGATTAGCATAAATCATACTAGCAAGGAACAAAAGCGATCATTTACACAACGAGAGAATTAGTCCCAGGACCTCCCCTCCTTGAACTTCCATCATCATTTTTGATCAGCCTCACCGCCTCTAACATAGTAAAAATCGAATATATAGGCTCTCTGACTTCCGGATATTGCGCGTTAGGCATTTCGGTCCATTCTCCGCCTAGGAGGCTATGATCACACCTCATCACCCTATAGTGCTCCTTGACGTTCTCCAAAACGGAAAGGTATCCCGTCAATGACTCCTCTCGGTGCAGCAAAACAAAATTTTCCGCTTGTAAGGTTGAGTTCAAAAGTGCTGTTGTGTGCTCGAAGGGAAAGTGCACATTGTATCCACACGAAAACAGCAACGGTGGTAACGCGAGCAATAGCCATTTCGACGGGAGAGAAATTGCGTAAAGGGACGCAGTTAAAAGCTGCAGCGGAATGCGAGCCATCATGGCATTTTTGCCGATATATCCAGGCAACAAAAACCCAACAAACTTTTGGAGAGTGCTAAAGAGAATATATGATCCAAAAAAGGGTCCATGATTCCCCAAAAGCTCGCCGTACCGCCTCAAATCGGCGTCTTCAAGCAACATAGCTACTGAAGCTATAGACAAAAATACCAAAGGGAAATATGAGAAGAGTTCCGTCAGGAGAGGGCCATATAAAACGCCCAGCTGGTCGCTTCGCATAAACAGGAAATACTGAATGGTCGGGATTGTAAACGCCAGCACCGGCAAGATGTTCATGATCTTTTTGGATAGTCTTTTTCTGATTAGGTCCTTTCCGAACCATCCACAGAGCGCAGCCACCATCATCCCCCGCTGGTGGAAGGCAACTGATGGGACGGATCCATAGACCGGCGAGAGTGTCAATTGGGATATTGGAGAATAGGCGGCCGCAAGCACCAGAAGCAGAATAGCGAGACCAATCAATTGAATAGTTTTGAGTGCGGAGAGGGCTCGATTCTCGGTGTCCTGGGATTGTGAGGGTGGTTTCCGTTTATCGTCCACTTTCTGAGCGGACTTGCCACCCAATGAGGGCGATTTCCTAGATGCCATGGCGGCGTCACGAACCTAAAAATATATTTAAAAATAGTCCGAGTACTTCTCTCATCTATGGAAGAATAAGGGCGATGAACCTAGAGCAGGAAGACTTCGATAGGTGACAGGATCGAACAGGTCTTGAAACATGAAAAAATTATGTGGGGCATGTGCCGCAGAAAATAGCTGAAAGCTAACAAGCTTGGCTTCACCAAGAGATTTGTATACCGGAGATTGGCAGTATACGGTATAGAACATTCAGACCAGGCTGGAGTTAGAGACAGCAGAATAATCTATTATGAACATCCTGACGACAAGCTTGAAGCTGGGATGGATATCGATATTCTAATCAGGCTTAGCGTCAACTGGGTTGGTCCGGGCGTAGTTAACGCCGGAGCCGCAACCTTATTGCTATTATTAACCGCGGGTTTGGGGCAAGATCCATCATTGCCGCCCGTACCGAACCACATTCAGCGCCACTTTTATATTCGACCTCTTCACATAGGCAGACATTGCCAAAGCTCACAATTTTCTCAGAACTTTGAGGAAAGCCCACCTGGAAGGATGTGCTTGGGATGCCGGCCACAATGCCATTCTTTCCGATGAATACAGGCACCTATGTGCAGCCGCATAGCTGCAACGGTCAGACAGAACGACCGGTTCAAGAACCACCACCTATAAATCGCCCTGCCTCTGTCCAAGTGAAGAATCGCCGGAAACGATATCTCGATGCGCACCCAGAGTACTTTTCTGCGGCTCTTGAACTAGCCGGTTAGCTTTTATTTCTTCCTAATGTTACTTTATATTCGTCGCTAACAGCTTTGGGGATAGACCCCCTTCTCTACGACCGCCTGATTAGACGCTTCCAAAGTGCTACCGAGAGGGAAGAAGAGGGCCGTGCTAAGGGATACTCTGGGGTACTTGAAGCCGATCTGTTGAGATCAGAAGCTAAAATGGAGGCGCTGGCGCATCCCGACCCTAATGCGACCGTGACATACACCCGTGGTCCCAACGGTGAGATTCTCGCCGAGGACCAGGATGAGATACCAGAAACGAAGGAAGAGGGCGCTGAACGGTGGCGCTGGGAAATGGAGCTGCGGTTCCTGAGGGGTGCAGATCATGAGTTTGATTACAACACTGTTGATCAAAATGAGGAATATGATGACTGGAATGAAGAGCAAGAGCGGTATTTCGACGACGAGGAACCGCATTTCATGCTTGATGACGACAATGAAAGCCATAAAAAGGAAGAATTAAAAGGTGAAACTGGCATTCAAGACTTTTAAGATCTTTTGATGCGTTGCCACTGCGCTTGTACGTGGTTGCCCATTTTGAACGACTCAAGGGCTAAACGCCAAGCAGCGCCGTGGTTCTCAAAGCGCACCTTCCTTAAGAACCTGCTGCACATTTACCTTCGGAGCCCAAAATAGCTTGACAGAACACCGCGGTACTGCTGTGTCGATCTGACAATCTCCTCCATTGCAGGGGGTTGCTAAATTTTTTTTTGTCAGCTGAAGGTTGTCTTGGATTCGGCACAACGCACAAGCCCCGGTTAGAATGCGGGGAAAGCTCACAACCCAGGGCACAAGCGGCACATTCGGGAGTCCCCAGTGTTATCCAAATATCCTGCTCCATATTATTTCAATCATTCAACCGTCCCGCAGATGACGTTTCCTGTGATCGCTAAATAGCCTTTATTCCAAATATCTGTCTTGTTTCCCCATCATGTTGTTTCAGCGCGGACAGGACAAGGACGGTGGGGATGTTGGCCAGGTGCAAAATACAGGAAATCCCGAGATGGGTGGGAAGCCGCTTGTTTGTGTGATATTTTTCTTCGCATCGCAGATGTCTCGTCACATCCAAACCGCCAGAATCCCTCCAGGCGTGGAGCCACCTAGCGACCAATCTGGTCCACCAAAGGTACACCGTCTCGACAACCTCTTATCAGAGGTTCAGGAACATGCAGATGCGAGTCCACTTGTCACGAAATTCGAGACTCTTCCGGTTGAGATGGCTCCTCCCGGCCGCCCACGGGGAACAACTCGGGAAGCCATGCACGACACCCTGTTGCTTGCCAACTTCAAGAACAAAGAGGCATGGCGAGAATGGATTCAGACGAAAGAATGGCAAGATTTTATGCAGAAGACAGAGAGGGAGGGTGTTTTCAGGCGCCTCCCCCATGTCACTTGCGCCAATAGCTTGAAGGGTTTGAGGAACCCTCTCGAGGTCCTGATGGCCTAAACTGGAAGCAACTCCAAACAATGGTATGTTTACAAATGAGCCCGTTTTCTGTCAGATGGGATCTCAGAAAATGAGGAGAGGAAGGCTAAAAGAGCGAAATGAAGACCCGCCGGTACAGATTGTTACAGGAGCGAGTTTCACATTGTTCTAACAAGCTCTATGGCTTTGTCGTTCTTTGAGCGGCCTCGGAAATGACTCAGGGAACGTCTGAGGTGTCTGCTAGAGGATTTTACCCCGGCATTTACTGTGGGAGAAGGGGATGCAGCTTTTCCGTTATGAATTTTGGTGTCCGTTTTATATACCTTCTCCTTCGTTCAACCTGGAGGCCTCAAACGTTGGTCCGCGCATTTCAGCAGTGAGGAGCCGCACTAAATTGCGCATGGGGCTCCTTTCTTTTTTAAGTACAAGACATAAAATATGACGGACAGATCTGGCAATGCCAGGTTCTGACCTTTTTACCCTCCTACTCCCAATCTCGCGAAACAGCTCGCCAATTTGTCGCCTAGATACATACGTGCAAGCGTGAGGGCGACCATCACAAACCTAATCTATGCCATCAAAAAGCCAAGAACAACAAAAAAGCGTCGCTATCCTAAGCCTCACGAAGGGCAACCACCCATACACTGGTTATTTAAAATTTCAAAGATTCAAATATTTCGCAGACGCTGCAACCGTATGGTATGGAATCAAACGGTGCCGTGACCATACCGTAAATACGCCTGACAGCCGTTACATACACCTCCATATTATTCCCTAACGGAACAAGCCGAGCCAGAAGGGAACAAGCACGAGAAAAAAGCAATGAAAATGGAAGTTGGGGATAGACACCAAAGTGGCAGTTGGCCCCGTGGATCCCGTCCTTCCTCCCACCCGCCGCTGGGTCTTGGCGCCCTGATCGACGCGTCCCGGCCTTGGCGCTTGGCGCTTGGCATCGATTTTCGGCGCTTGGTATGTTTCTCTTGTGGAAGTGTAACCAAGCGCTATTTGCTTGGCGATGCTTTGTTTGCTTCTCCTATCTCCTGGGCTGGTGTGACTACGTATTAGTTACTCCGTCGATATGCCGCGGCTGTGTCAATAGAAAAAGAGGAGGCACCGAGTGAGCTGTTATGCGCCTTGTGGATGATGGTTCGGCACAGGCCTGAGTTCTCAGCTCAAGCACAGGTTGTTCAAGTCCACGCGCGACCTCATGAGAACTGGGAACACTGCTCGCTCTTCCTTCTACCTCCCCGTCAGTGTCGCTAGCTATTGGATTTCTTCCCTGGTCTGACAACCAAAAGTTAAAACCTCCCACAGCCAGCTAACCATTCGGGCACCAATCCCGGCGGGGCATATTCTCATTACACTGCCAAGTATGTATGTATATCACGCTCCCTTCCCAGGGAGATAAGATATATGTAGTTATCATTCGATGACATGAGCTTACGCAACTTGCGCTTTCCCGTTGACTGCACGCACCTCACACGGACGGGCCAAGAAATACATGGGCGCATGCTTGCTCAGCGCTCGGCTGCTGCAGGAAGAATTCTTGAAAGCCTCTACACTTTGCACAGATGACCGGTTTCTTCCGTTTCGCCGGCGAGTCTCATGTTAACACTAACCACGACTGGCTACACTTGGTATGCGGTTGGCGAAGAGGCGCCGCAAGCAGGACTGAACTGAACCAGAAATAGGGCTTTTGTTCTATCGCGGCCCCTGTGCTTGGTGTAACTTATCTCAACAACTTACACCACAGGGTGGGTTGCGGGATTCGGGACCTCGGCTTGGCTTGTATGTATACGGAGAAGGCAGGCTGCCGTTCTTGATCGATGCACCATCTGCAGGATGGCCAGAAGGGATGAACAATTGTCAATCGGTGATGACACGTATTGATAAAGAAAAAATATCCCACCCAGCTCAGAGCTGACAGCAATAAACAAAATGAATGCCATGCATGTACTGCGCAATAATATATACAGTCCTGTGTTCGAATTCCAGAACGTCCCAAAAGATTTGCCAGATCGGCATAAGTTTATTTATGCCGTCATATCAAAACCCGCCTTGCCTGCTGATTGTGCGGTTTGATTGAGGTCAGACCGCCATGCCATCCCTCCAACTATCTTCTATACCCTGCGTATATTTTTTGGAAAGATGAAACCGAAATCATGGTCCTACAACGGGTCGTTTAGTTGGGCAAAACAAAGAGGAAGCAGAAGGAGGAGGAGGAGGCCTAGTAACCTCCAGATCATTCAGGCTGTATCAGGCGGTGTCAATGTGCATGTCGCGTTACCTCTCATTTCTCTTTCAATCCCCCCCACACACGCCATCTACAACCAACAGAACATGGGCCAAAGGGAAGAGATAAAGCTGGATCTGCAGATATTCTCTGTGAGTCGTGGAGCAACAGAACGCAGATGATGGGCAAGATGATGGTGATGATGAGGAGGATGATGAAAACGATGACGCTGCATAGCTTGGCTGCATAGGGGTCTCTTCTTTTTTTGGTCGTTGCTGCTCACTCTCCTCCGTACACACGGCTGATTCAGTACGGAGTATGTGTGCCTTGTGTGGCACACGACCACGACCCGACTACTCCGGACTGGAGCGAGGGAAACAACAATTCACATTTCACTTTGCCAAGTCGCCAAGAACGGCGGAGAATCAAAAAAACAAGAAAGAAAAAAAAAGAAACCGGGTGGCCGGCGGAAAAGGCACTACAAGCCGGTGATACCTCAGACTACTAAGCACACTCCCGTATGTTTTCCTCCCCTCCGTTTCTCCGCCAATTGCAAAAAAAACTTGGCGAGAAAGTAAAAAACCAATATAATGCCTTCACGAGGCACGCCCGCACCCGTACTCGCTCCAGCTCCGGATCGACAGTGCAGAGCCAAGAACACCACAATGGTCGATTTCTTCGTTTTCCCACCTCCAAAAAGAAGGAAACGGAAGCTGTCCGACTGCGCCTCCGTGCCTTACGTGCCAACATATATGATAGGATGGGGACGGACACAGAACTATGTAAATAAAATAAGGTTAAATAGCCTAATTATCGTCTCTGCCTAGCTGTAGATCATCACACCCCGTTGCGTTGGCAGCCACCACGCCAAGCAACTCCAATAGTTTGCAAAAACTATGTATGTAGCTACGGCGCCCATATGTAATATTAATTACCAGAGAGCTCTGCCAAGCCAAGTACGGAGTATGGAGCTGCGACTTCGTTATCTCATTATTGATAATTCTCTTCTCCGCCGGGGGTATGTACAGTACATATGTATGGACGCGAGTTCCCTGGTCTTGGCATTCCCCTCTGTGCGCTCCCGCACACCGGGGAGATAAATAGGGGGTGGACAGAAATAGCCCAGCCCAGCCCAACACAGCACAGCACAACACAGCACAAGCACAGATGGGGGGAGGCGTGAATGGACCCCGAGGACCTCCACAAGCATTATCATCATCCATCATCATTCATGATCATACTCTCCCCCCCTATATCTATTGCCCTACATAACCCCCCTTTAACCGGAGCCAACCGCGCCAAGACCCGAAAACACAACGCCCCGATCTACGCCCGGGGAGACCTCCAGAACCCCCCCCCCCAAACCCCCGTTACGCGCCAAGGGAGGCTTGGAAGTTGGAGGCGGGACGAGGCGGACGGAAAAGGATAGTAAAAAGATAAAAACCATCATTCTTTTTTGCTTGCATTCGTTCATTCCAGTCATTCATTAGGTAGGTTGTATATAGTTAATCACAGTCACTCAGCCATGATATCTAGTTTAACCTGAGTCAATATTTGAATATATATATATATATGTATATATGTATATGTATGAACAGTACCTGAAGCAATAATATAGCACCGACAAACATAACAACGATCTCAATGTATTATTAATATTAGATCGCTGGGGGTATTCAATAGTCAAGGAGACAAAGGGGGGGTGAAACTGGGTTTGTGTGTATCGTATCTCAAGGAGGGAACTGCGTGGAGAAGAGAAAGAAAGGAGGAAATGACTCAAGCAGGTTAAAAGAAGAAAATACACTGGTAACTAACTAATAGTGTTTTCACTGCTAAACTTAACTGATGAATAATTAATTACCCAGCCCAGGTATTAATTAGACGGGGATAAAAGGATTTTGAACGGGGTATGAAATGAAAAAAAGAGAAAACAACAAGAAAAGGATACAAACAACGGTGGGGGAAAGGGTGATTGATGGATGAAACAACCCTCCCCGCCCTGAATTATGTATCAAAAACAAAAAGAAAAGAAAAGAAGACAATACATTCTCAAATAACGCAAAGCACCAATCAAATAAAGCAGCAACCTAAAATCAATCGATAGACTGGCTGGCTGGCTAGTAAAAAAGGGGGGGGGTAGCGGAAAACGAAGAAGTAGTAGTAGTAGTAGAAATACGATCAATGGATGGCCATTCAACACAAAAGAGGCAGGCAGAAAGAAATTCCAGGTTAAGAACGAAACAAGCCCACCTATCACGCCGCCATGTATATTATATGTACTGTACCGAGTTTCACGCAAGCGATATCAATATCAATATCAATATGTAAAAATGAAAAATAGATAAATAGATAGATAAAAAGTAAAATGTTTTTTTGAAACAACATTTGTGGGGGGGGGGGGGGTTTAAATGGCATGCAATGCATGATGAGAGTTTTTTAACTCAACGCAGCGCAGAGCAGAGCAGAGCAGAGCAGAGCAGAAGAAAAGACATGAAAGACAAAAAGCCAACCCTGCACAAATCCCAATGCAGAACACCAATGAAAGCAGAACAAAAAGAAGTGGGCAGAAGGAAAGCTTCACTGGAAAAGCAAGAGACCCCCCACGCAATGTAATGGTAAAATGGTAAAAAGAAAGAGAAATAATCATTTTCAAGTTTCCACCCACCCCCCCTTGCTATCATCTATAAAGGAACAGGAAGGTGAACCACAATTTAAGAAACATGTCTTTCGCACGAAGACTAAAGAGCATCAGTGATCGGGGATAGGAGGGTCGAGAGAGTTTATTCTAGGAGAGAAAATCGAGACGAGCTACAACAGGATGAGTCTGAGTCTCGAGTCCCGGCGGGGAGGAGAGGAGGCCTTTCTTTTACTGATATCCATCACCCATGTCGAATCGATGTTGCGGGAGCAGTCTCTTCGACGGAGGGAAATGGTTATGCGTTTTCTGCACCACCATCTTGCTCGCTAGTTTGTGGCAGCCGCTGCTAGCGGTATCGATCGAAGTGACGATCTTGTCCGGGTCGACGGGCTCCGGAGCGCAGCATTCGATTGCTTTGAAAAAGCGGTCTTGCATGACCTCTTGGATCGTGGCGCGTTTAGCAGGGTCGGGATGGAGCATCTTTAGAAGGAGGCGTTTGAGGCCGAAGTATTTGAGACGTCGGAAAAGGACACCGCACTTTGGATATTCGTCCTCTGTGATGGCTCTGTCCGGATTGTCCTTTAGGAAATTATTCCAGCCCTTGAGGAAATTGGCGTACTGGATGTATTTGCTATCAGCCGCTGGCCAGGGGCTGCCACGATACTGAAGGCATAGGTAGACGATGGCGCATGACCAAATATCAAGAGGGCGAGGGTCATATTTATCTGTGTAACAAACAGTCAGCGGCTGTAAAACTTTCCTAAAAAAAAAAAAAATACGCAGGCAAGAAAACATGAAAATCTCACCCTTCTTTGCAAGGACTTCCGGGGCAATATATGGTAAACTACCACATATGCCCGGGGAGCACAAACGGACGCCATTCATCTCTTTACCACACTGTCCGCCAGAAGATCGCAGGCCAGGATGGATACCACTGAATACCTCCGAAACGCCGAAGTCTGTGATTTTAATATGGCCCTCATCTGAAAGGAGCAAATTCTCCAGCTTGATATCACGGTGAGCAATGCCATTTTCATGCAGATAGGCAATGCCGCGCACAATTTGTTTGAAGAAGCAAAGGATGTCGGTGTCGCCAAGATAATCCTTCTGGACCAGCGAAAAGACCTCCCCATAAGAGCAGAACTCCATCACATGGTTCCAACGTCCATTGTGGGTACAAAGGCTAAATGTCTTGACGATATTAGGGTGATCGAGGCTTTTCGCAATCGAATATTCGGATTTGACCTTCTTCACATATTCATCCTCGTCCTCACGCTGTCCACGTTTCCTAAACTCTTTTACCGCATACAGATCCTGCCTTTTCCCACCTCTCCGACACATCACCTTGACGGTTGCAGTCGCACCTTTCCCGATTTCTTTGGCCTTCTTCCCTGGAACCCGGCTGGCACTAACGTACTCCTCGTCCAATTCGCACGTGTCGACGTGAAAGTCGTCTGGAAAACTTGCACTCATCCGACGGGACTTTAAACCCACACCCTCAACAGCGGGTATCGAAAACCCAGGACGTTCCGGCTGGCTCTGCACATCACTCAGGCTCGGGGATCGTATTCTCTGATCAATCCTGGTGGGTCTAGGAGTCGAACCGAACATAATCTTGCTCCGTTCCTTCAAGCTTAGTCCCGTCGATGCTCGAGCTGGTTTCTTATGGACGAAACTTGATTCGGAAGGCGTTGAGCTGCTTAGCATGGCGACCGCGCCACCGTTCAACGTGCTTGAAGGTGAGGAGGGCGATCGTGGTGACCCCGAACGTGATGTCGTTGTTGGTGAATTACGGGAGGGGAATGGTACAGCGCCATGAGGGATGTTGTTGGTGACTATCGAGATATTGTGGGCGTGAGAAGATTCGGGCGGGTTAGAAGAGTTTGACGAAGTTTGTGCAGCAGACTCCTCTGAACTATTAGTGCTGCCCCTCTTCTTCCGGAAAAGCGACTTGAGAGATTTGGATGCAGTTCTCAAAGGTGACGAGCGGCGGGTCGGGGATAGTGAGGTAGCTTCGGGGATACCGGGATTGGGACGAGTCGAAGATATTGCTGTAGCGGGCGGGGTAGCATCGGTGTTGATAATAATCGGCTTCGACGGGGTCTCAAGGTGTGAGTGATCATTGTTGAATGGAGTGTCGTTGTTAGTACTCGTAGGAGTCAATGGTTCAGGCGGTTCACTGGCGGTCTCTTCATCCTCTTCCACAATAGCCTGTGGGAGGTCTGCCAGGCGGAGATTTTCGAATTCCGGGTCTGCTGTCAGCGTCAGGCCTGGAAACGATGTTGCGAGCTGGTGGGAATCGCCGTGGCCAGGATTGCCGGCTGCTGAGTGGCCGTCGGATGGGTGCACGACATGGCTTGATGTGATTGGGCCCGTCATGATTGTATATAACCACCCAGAATCTGTTTCTTTCCTTTGTTATACACACACCCCCGGATTATGTTGAGTCGACGGAGGATGGAAAATCGGTCGGGACCAGCCAGACGGATAAGCCGCTATCTTAACACTGTGGTTCCTATTGTACTTTGGATTTTTATCGTGCCCGCGGCTAGCTACCCAGGTGGTATTCGAAACGCTCGAGGATAGGAGTAGGCAAGGGATGATGATGATGTAGGTTGGGGTAATTTTGGGGTATCTGGTTCTGAAAAAAACAATCGAACGACGGTTCTCTACCAGGATATCGGGAGAGAAGTAGGTAGTCAACTGATCAAAGATCCAGGTGATAAAGTAAATAAAGAAGAATTGTCTGAGGACGGAATCGCGGCTAATCCCTCTGGAGAGAACTGAAGCGGCCAGAGGGGGAGAAGAGGTGTCGCGGGGCGAAGGTGAGGGACGTCGGGGAGCAGATTGAATATATAGACCCCATCAGAAAACCAGAGAGCAGATATACAGGCTGTTGGATGGGTTGTTTGGTGGGAGGGAAAGGAAACGGGAGGATGTGGTTATGGAATAATGGCTTGGAGGTCGGACAATAGAGTGGAGAGTATAGTATAGCGCACAGAAGTGTATATAAACGCCCGACGTGAGAGGAGAGGAAGATGAACAGAAGAACAGGAAGAAAGGAAGAAAGCAGAGAGGAGATCACAGATAAAAAAGAGAGAGTCGAGTAAGCACGGCTGAGATGTCCAGAGTCAAAAAGGAAGCACGGTTGCAGCTCAGACGAGGACGAGGGAGGGAATTTCCGATGGGGGGCAATTACGGTACGGGGGATGGGCGACGGGGATGGGATGGGATGGGGGGCAACGCTGCTTCTTGCGCCCAAACTTAGCGCTGTCCGTACATACATACCGTATGTAAAATAAATGACGATGATGTCGCCATGATGTGCACCGCTCCTGCCGCTCGAGCCACCAGGTACCGCCAATTACAGCCGCAGCCCGCGTACACTGGATACCGTACCATACCGTATCTTGTATCTATGTATCCTGTATTCTGTATTTGCGAATTGAAAATCCGGGAGCAACCCTCGGCAAAGAACACAAAAGTTAAAAAAGTTTAAAGAAAAAAAAAAAAAAACCACGGCAAAACCTTATCTCCCATCGTCCGTCTGATCGCAAAATTCGCTCGATCGGGGTGCAAGAGATGCCGCTTTTTAAGGTTTGGCAAGATTGGGAAAGCCCGTTCCGACCGATATACAAGTATTCTACAAGTATCAACCTGTCCATCGCCCAAGAGAGTAGACAAATTATCTTACATCTAAACAGATTCATTATTATTATTAGCAGCGCCAGACTCCGCCTGCATGCTGGGAGCCTCAAAGCTGAAAGCGCTGCTCCTCTTGCGCAGCCTCGGGGCCCAGCGTGGCAGCGCAAATTATTATTCATTCATTCAAGCTAACAGCCCAGGTATAATAGTTAGTGTAGGCCGCCGAAAAAAAGACCCTGTGGACGATGCTGATGATGATGCGGCCGCCTCGTGTTTCTTTCTTGAGAGCGCTGTTTCGGTCATGGCCCTTTTCCCTTGCTCACTTTCTCTTTTTTACATGTTTTTTGTCATAGATGGAGCATTGAGTTCGGCGGCCGCTCGGGTGAGTTTCGGGACCAAACCCTATTTTTATAATATCTAATTACTGCTGAGCGATGACCAGATTGGATTGAATTTAAGAGCATTAAACACATCTACAAGGGACAGCGCAGTCACAGAATACAGGGGATGGATACCCTTCAATGAAATGAGCAATGAATCGCCAGGAGCATTGGTCTTCGTACTTATGATAACAGTCACTTCAGAGATACCACTCATGCGGGTGTATCTGTATGGCGCCGTGCAAGGCAGATATTGATATCAATTCATTATTGATGCCATATCCACTCAACATGTATACAGAAGCTCAGTACTAAGGTAACTACAGTTCAACAATATGACTAAATATTAAGGTTATTGATGCCTCATTCATATAAACCAATGTCCCCATCCAACCAAAAAGGCCACCTCAAAGCCCCCCCCAAAAAACCCTCCCAATGCCATCCTATCAAGAATTCCACCACAACACGCAAGCCAAGGCAGCCCTAACCAGGATCAAAAAGAAAGAAAACCGCGCCCGCCGCTGCAATATCATGCAGGTAGGCATACACTGTAACTTTCTTAGAGAGAAAACTCCCCAATGAAAAATGAAAAAAGAAAAGAAAAGAAAAGAAAAGAAGAAAAGAAGGGTCCAGCGCTTCCCTAGCACGCACGCCATGCCCAACCCTCAACCCTTCAGCCCCCCCCCCTCCCCTCTTCTTCTAGGTCTTCTTCTTCTCCCCCCCCCACGACCCCATCTCACAAAAGACGACCCTTCCCGCCCATCTTACGCATTCCTGCCTCTTGGCTTTTGCTTGGCTTTGCCGGAGCCGGCGGACTTTTATTATTATTATTACTCCAGTACTACAGCGCACATCATCAGTCTGTGCTTCCCGGGGGGGCGCCTTGGCGGCTGCGGCGCCTAGGGTCAAATTTGAGAACGTGCCACCTGTTCGTTCATATTTTAGAATAATAATAATGCGTGCATGCGCCCCATCAATAAGTTACATATAACATATATGGACAATTCCAAGCAGATGTGGACGGTGGAAAATGGTTTTTGCATGATATATATTAATCATCGAGATGTATTTGCTTTATGATTAAAATCTAAAATAGTAGGAGGAAAAAGATGTCTGGAATTTATTATAGATAACAGAATCAAAACAAAAAAAAAGGCTGATAATTGATACATAAACCATATCAAGAACTTGAATCTCTGCTTCTATTTTAATAATACAGCGTAATATTAATAGCCCGGGGCCGTAGAATTCTTTCTTTCTAGAAAGGAAAAAGAAGAAGACCCAACAAATACAAACCACGGAAACAGGATTTCATTAGTTATTCATAACTCCCATCTCTCTCCAGCACAATTATTATTATTAATTCACCCGCCCACAGTTGCAAAAGTCTAATAAATAAAACAATCCCGACTCCCAGAACCTGCCTGACCTGGCCTATCGGGCAAAAATCATGCCGGCCAACCACCACCCACCAACGATGACGGGCGTATGTAATGTAACCCTGCGTATCCTGTATTGAAAGATTGCGTACGGAGTACGGAGTCTGTATTCGTTTTCGGCTATGCATCGCTCACTCTTTTAACTCCGCCTGGTTGTCTATACACATTATCTGTCTGCCTGGGCATTATTATCATTGAATTATTTTCTCCGTTGATGCCATAGGACGAAGAAGAAGGGACATGGATGGGATGGGATGGGATGGGATATGGTCCCTCCTTGCTGGGACGAGCGGGTTGGTTCCGCCATGAATGAGGTGAGCTCTGCGGCTATGTATGTATGTATGTAACCAACAATGCACGAAACAACTCTTTTATTTCGTAGGGAGCGGGAGCGGGAGCAGGAAAACATCCCCTTCCTTCCACTTTGGCTGCGCAGACTTGAAAATAGAACAGAGCAGAACAGAACAGAACAGTTTGATTCGAACAATATCCTCCGAAGACTTTTGAGGGAATACCTCTCTCTGTCTACCTCTCTACCTCTCACACACTCACCAATGAGCAGAGCGGTTCAAGCACGTCATACATCAGACGCCCTCCTTCCCCTCTCCCTTCTACTCCGCACTTCTTTCATAGACAGTATTTTCCATTTAAGCCGCACCCGGGTCAGTCCCCCAGTCCCCGACCCAGTCCTGCATCATTACGTGCATGAAGGCAGACAGACAAAAATGAAAATAGAAAATGGATTAACCGTGCAAGCGCGCTATGAACGGGGAAAATACTAAAAATAAAGTAGGAGGAGGAAGAAGAAGAAGAATCAAAGAGAAAGAAAAGAAATCGTATGCCAATGAGAGCGGTTACTGGTAGCACGGGGGTGGTCTTCTTCTTACCAAGAAAGAAACCCTTCACTCGTTCTCTTCTTCAGGGCTGACTTTCAGGTTTTTTTCTTCTTCCTGCTCGAGCCGCAACAGCCCATCCATGCGGTTGGTGGGGGTGGGAAGCTGGAGAAAGCGAAAATCTCCCTATTGCAGCTAGCCTCCAGGCATGTATGGATTTCCGCCACCACTAGATAGATAAGTTACCACCACTATCTACCCCCGTGCTCTTCTCCGCGGGGTCGCATTAGTGAGCAGGTTGAGGACAGAAGTATTCTGATGGCGAAAAGGGTCGGGAGCGGGGTGATCACGACCACGCCTTACTTCCAACATCACGACCATGTCTGGTGGGTTGTTGGTTGGCAGGTTCTGGCTGACAGGATGTGACAAAGTTGGAAACTTGCGCAGTTGCCGAGCGAGAATGACAAGCTCACCTCATCTCTGTTGGAGACAGAACATCCCGAACAACACCGAATGCCTGGAACCATTATTTTTTCCAGCGGCTAAACCAGCATAAATCATAGCCCAAAAAAGCACTTTCCTCCAATCGTCTAAACTACCCAGCAGGATGTCCCCCATATGTACATACATACATGTACATACCCTCCACAAAAACCATGGAGGCGGGCGGCCATTTTTGCCCCGGTTTTCGTCATCGATCAATTGATCAGTTGTTGATCGCGGCGGCGATCGGGGGGTGTAACCCCACCACCACCAACACCAACAATAACCCCGGCTGTTTACTAGTTATTCGCCGCTTGATTCCCTTGATACTGTACCTACCTAGCCTTGAATCCATGAATAATGGGAATAGCGCATGCACTGATTGGCAGGGCTAGATGGAGAGAGAGAGGAGGATGTTGCGGGTTGCGCGTTGAGAAATGATCGGAGCGTGGGATATTTTCATTTTTACCTCTTTTTCTTCTTTCCCCCGTTTCTTTTCTTCTCAAGTAACTAGTTAACTCAGGTCGCTGATCAGTTAACTTAACTTTAGTTATGTCTCCTGCTGCATGGCCCGCGCGTCTTGCCTCCAGATATTCTTCTTGTAGTTCTTGTTCTCCCCCGCCGCATACGCCTGCCCGCATAAACTCCTCCCACGTTACGGCAGGAGAAAGGCGCAGAGCGTGGGTGTTTTCTGTCCTTCTTTTCCTTTTTTTTCTCTTTTTTTCTTCTTTTTTGCCTCCGGATATGCATGGTCTGGAGGTGGTGTGGGGATGGTGTGGGGTATAAGGACCATTTGTTTTTCGTTGAAGTTTTGACTGAAATACCCGTGTATGGAGTAACATAGTGGGGGGGAAGGGGAAGCAAGCTGGGGTTAGTTTTGAATGGTATCAAATCGAAATTCCACACTCTGTTTTCATTCCTTCCCATCTCTGTCTGTATGGTGCATCCACTATATATATATATGTATCCAATCATCCATTGTTTTGCGCAGGTCGGGTTAGATATAGATATTAGATAGATAGATAGAAAGTCCCCGGTCTGAACAACCGTCTGTCTCTCTGAATGGGCCCCTGCGCCTGCACCCATACATACAGTACATACATCTGCTTTCCGCACCCGCCCGTGTTGCACGGAACAGTTCCAGCATCTGAGTTCATCAGGCATGTATGTAGAAAAATAAGAAGTATAGAAAAAAAAATTGATTTCTGAGAACTACAATTGAGTTGAATGAAATTGAATTGAAATTGAAATTGACATCTTATTACATGAAGACCTCATAACTGTCAGAGTTCTTACAGCGGCCACCTGTCAATAATGTGAAAACACTCACATCTCTCAGTGCCATGTCAGAGTTGCTTTGTGTGTGGAGAGGGAGTGGAGAGCGTGTTTCATCATGAAAAAAAATGAAAAAATACACTTCTTTTTTTGAGTACCTACGGATGACCACCCATCTGGTGCCTGACAAGTAAGTCATTGAGATTAATTTTTCAAATCAATGTTTCCAAGGTTCATATTTTATTTTTATTTCCATTTTTTTTTTGTATGAGCGATTTTCTCTGCACAAAATGGCAATTCTCTTCCGGTCTCTCTTCGAGCGATCCGATCTAACTATATAAGTGAACTAATCTATACCCAGTCCAGTACAGCTAGCCCACTTCGTTCCGGAAGAGGTAACCCGGCACGAGGGCCCGTTTTGCATGGTTCCTCCTCGCCATCGAGGCGGTCAGGTTCAGGCCAGGTGTATGTATATCATGCCATGTCGGGCAGAAGGGTGATAATCATAAGTAGGTAGGTAGGTAATACATAGATCCAGGAACGGATTTTAATACCTGTAAATATATACAAAACATCCATCTCTCAATGGAACACCTGTGTAGTCTAATTTTCATTTCTGCTCACCGAAATTTACTTCCCCAGCCCATCATTCCCTCATTCTCCCTCATTCTCCCCACGGGGTTGCGGGTGGGGGGTCCGTGGATGCCATCCAGCCAGACAACTCAGAAACCGGGCAACAAACTTATATACAGCACATTATGTATGGTAGATAGGAGAGCAACATTCAGCTCTTTTCTCTTCTGCAGCCTGGAACCGATTCCTATTGAACAAAATTCTTCCAGGGCAAACATACAGACAAAAATGAAAACAGTTGGCTGCGCCCGTGCGTTGCGTGCATGGACGTGGAGGTCGTGGACACGGACAGCTCAGTCTTTCTAGCGTGGGCAAGCTTATTTAGCTCTGTTTTCTTCTTTCAATCCGTAGTTATCGTGTGGGGGGTTGCCGGGCGCCGGGCGGGTGCAGGGGAGAGACAGGTCATACCGGCGATGGATGGGTGTAGAATGAAGATTTATAACGGGCTGTTTTCCCCTGTTATTTTAAATTTGTTGACTGTATGTAGTTATGTATAAGCTTTCTCGCTTTCTGAATCTTAACTTAACTTGTTTTCAAGAACAAGAATTTTTGTTTCCTGGTCCTTGGGACGCCGCTCTTCAGCTCTCTATCCACAGTCAGTCCGTCACACACAACGTCATCCCACATATAAAAAGGAGAAAAAGGGCTTGCAAACCACCAGCAGACCATGTCTTTATGACATATGTGCGCATGGCTGTCGGTTGTACCACCACACCAGACCAGACCACTCAACTCACTCACTCACTCACTCACTCACCTGCGAACCATTCGCCATAACTACTCCGTACAGCGCCCCGGATTAGCCTTTCCATGCACAAAGATAAACATACAGTACCTAGGTACTTCATCCCCCGTATGAACATGAACGAATCCACCCTCCATCATCTCCTTGGAGAAAGGCTCCGGGGAATTGCTATTTCATGGAACTCAAAAAGGGTGAATCATACGAATCTTCCAAATGGCCCGATGACCGTCATCCCTTATGGCTCCCGTTTCCCCCTCAGATGCCCATCCCCATCCGGTCCATGCGAGGGTGACTGAGATGATGATGGGATGTAGGGCAGGAGCTTGTTCTTTCAGATTTCAGGCTGGTCTGCCTGTCTGTCTGTCTAACATATTCACTCCCCGGAAATGTAAATGTAGTATTGTCAGACAATATGCAAGGACGAATGTCATATTGTCATTTTCTTTCTTTCTTTCTTTCTTTCTTTCTCCCTCCCTCCCCCAAAAGACCCGCACAGCTCTTTTTCTTTTCTTTTCCTTTCCTTTCCTTTCTTTGTCATCCGGGCATCCATCAGGAATCCGGTCCCCGCCGTGCTTAGTTACTCGGAAAAGAAAAGAAAAGAAAAAAACCCCCCATTTCCTTGGCTGACAGGGCCAAGAAATGCTTGTTTTCCCTCTTCGTCCCGTCGTTCGTTGGTTCATCGTGGAGTCGGGGTAGGACAAAGGGGGGAAATAAAAAAGAAAATAATAACTATTACGCCATGCTTATGTTCTGTGTTGTTTTCGTTGTCTACCAGCCAGAGAGAAAGAGTGTGTGTGTGTGTGGAAAAAGCCCCGGCCGGGGGGGGAAGAGGATAGATATTCTATACTCATATTATCCATGCGGACCGGCTTTTATTATGGAGATTCCCAAACGCGTCCCATGGACTCGCTGCTCTGATTCTGATTCTCATTCTGAGATTCATATACATATACATATAGAGGGTTATAACGCCACCAAGGAACCCCCCCTCCCCTATATCCACTGAAAAAAATGATGTGCTCCGCGGATGCTGAGGGTACTAGCGCTGCTCTCTCTCCTTTCCCATCGGGTATATCTCGAATCCACAGATATGTAGAAAAAGAAAAGAGGAAGACGGGGGGAAGGGAGTGGTGACAGGAAGCAACAGCAACATGAGAATTTAAATCACTCCCCAACGAATTCTATCCCGGACTTGGGGGGGGGCTGTCTGAGGGAACCCAACCCGGGTGGTAGAGGGCTGGTGGCCAACGAGATAGATTTTATTGAGTGCCCGGTCTAAGCTTAGCGATTAGGATACGTGCGGTTGAAATGCACGGATGTCTTCTTATAAATGGGGTAAGGAAGGAAATTTGAAGGCTCTGGGGGTGAACTTGGAATGTGTTCTGCGGTCATTTTGATGAGTGAAGAAAGGGGGTATGTCAATTCGCTTCATATCTATCTTTTATATGACTTGAGTATGCGCAGATGGGGTGTGTATGTAAGATGAATAGGAATGACCATGAAATCCAAGTTAACTGACGACGGTTAGAATGGGGTAATGTCGTGTAGCTAAAAATGCCCCGAACAAATTCGATGGAGATATATATATATGAACATCCACAAAACAAAAATGGTAGAAATTCCTCAACAACAACCAAATATATACAGCTACCTAACTACAAAGAAAATCGCCGCAACCCCCCCCAAATCGAGGTCTAACCACTCGGATCAATCCCTTATTCGTATTCGTTCGCCTTGCGGTGCGGGCATCCGCGGAAGAAAAACCCCAGGATTATCTCCCATCAAATTGAATTGACGAATAGTACCTAGCAGTCAATCGGACAAAAAAGGTCACCTACCTACCTCTCTACCTATGAGCTATGATCGCATCATCATCACTCCGTGCCCTGCAGCAGGGAGATGGCCTGCTCGCGAAGCTTAAATTTCTGAATCTTGCCGCTTGCCGTCTTGGGAAACTCGTTTGCATCGCTCAGGAGGAAAACGTGTTTTGGTACTGTATGTAGCCGAAAAGAGGAGGAGAAGGATTGGGTTAGCTGGTATTTCTTTCTGTTTTTTTTCAAAGGAGATGGGGGCATTTTGTCCCTCTTGTTTTCAGAGGGGGTGGTGGGTTTATCGGTGCTGGCTGTCTTGCTGCTTCGTTGCTGGAGGCTCTGTCTGGATGTAGGCTGGGGGAAACGGCTCCTTTGCAGGGGAAGAAAGAAAGAAGGTTGTTCTGGGGGGATAATAATGGAATGCCGTAATGTAATTCAGAATGGCGGGGGCAATTGAGCGATATGTCATGGTTTAACGTAAGTTGATGCAATGAGAGGGGGGAAAAGCGAGGGGAATGTGCGGTGTGCAATGATGGGCCTGGCTGACTGGAACCGATTGGCTAGGGTCGAACCAAAACGTGGGAGACGGAGGCGGCTGGCATTTCAGTTACAACTTCCCACAATGATGTGGACACGCCGTAACTGCCAACCAACGGGTGAAGATATAATGAGGCTGGAATTGGTGGAAAGGATGTGGGATATGTGAATTTTTCCATTTGGACGGGAACGAACTGACATGTCCGCGGCCCTAGGAAGGGGACGAGGAGAAGGAACCGAAAACCCCTGACGCGGCCTGTTCTGAAATGTTCAAAACAAGTCAAGAGAGGTAAAGAGGGAGTCAGACGACATCAACCGACGCCAGGTTCTCGTGATTGATGGTGGGAGGGGTAGGGAACATGCCACTAGACGGGTGAGAAGGAAAGAGAAGCGAAATCAATGCATGAGGGATATTTCTATTTCCGGGGTGAATTGTGACGGGGAAGCCTGTTGGTCAAACATAAGCCGCAGCTGATGATATCCCGTATTGAAAATTTCTGTCTTAAAAAAAAGTGCCGCGAAACACGAAAACTTTTCGTCAGATATACGAACGGCGTAGCGAAGCTGGGGCGCTGGAACTAAAGATGCGGGAGAGAGGCTTCTGGAGCGTGGAAAACTCCAGGGCGCTCATGATGATAACGATTGGTTCCGTAAACGGAGCTATGACCCCTCGGTGTGGGGGAGCATCATGCGTGAAGAAGGCGGCACCGAAAAACAAGCACCACAAGCAACGGATGATCTGAAATCGACATCTTGGCGCATATGGGCGGCCGGTAAGACGACAGCAAACCGCGGGACCAGGCCATGAAATCGCACCTCATGGGTCAATTCCAGTCATTGGCAACGAAAGTGGCGTGGAACAGACCCATATTTAAAAGAGTCGTGGCCGGATTCAAGGCAGCCACCGTTCACAACGGAATTGAGCCTCCACACGAGACTCGAGGGTCGCAGCAGCGGCAGGGTGTGTATGGGGGAAGGAGAGGCAGCAAATAGAAAGTAGGGGGGAAAGAAATAAAAATTACAAATTGGAAACTTACCCAGATGATGGCTTAACTTCTTTCGCACCCAGTCTTTAACTTCATCCACTGTAATCTTCGTCTCTGCTTCTTCTCGTGGGACCACAAAAGCAGCCACCACCTCTCCGTATCGTTCATCCGGAACTCCGACTACGGAAACGTTTGATACGCTCGGATGGGCAAAGAGGCAATTTTCGATTTCTAAGGGATGGATATTTTCGCCGCCACGAATGATCAAGTCTTTGATCCTGCCTGTGATTGAGATGTATCCGTCCGGTGACATTGTGGCTTCGTCGCCCGTCTAGATTCAGGGAGGTATCAGTTGAACGTTAGACGACTGTGATTAAGAATATCCCCATGATAATGCCAGTAATATTGCGCAAAAAGACCTACATGCATCCAGACTTTCCCTTCCTCATCTTTCACCATCACCTCCGCCGTACGCTCTGGAGCACCCCAGTATTCCTTCATGACGAGATAGCCGCTTACGACAAGTTCGCCTTTGGTATCGATTGGGAGCGTTTTCGTTCCATCATGTGGATCCACCACCTTCGCTTCGACATGGGGCATGAGCCGCCCAACACTAGAAATTCTCTTTTCAATGGGGTCGTCTGTTGTCGTCATGGCGGAAACAGGGCTGGTTTCCGTCATGCCATAGCAGATGGTCAGTTCCGTCAGGTTTAGGGTCTTGTGCAGCTTTTTCATTAATTCCGCTGGGATACTGCTGCCCGCTGCAATTCCCGTTCGTAGATATTGGAATCCTTCATATGGCACCTTTCCCTCGGCCAAGAGATCCAGCTCTTCAACGAACATCGTAGGGACCCCATAAAGAGCCGTACATTTCTCTTCCTGGACTGCTTTGAGAGTAGCAATGGCATTGAAGGATTCGGCTGGGAACACGATGGCGGAGCCGTGGGTCGCAGTCGCCATGTATCCTAAAATACTTCCAAAACAATGGAATAAGGGTGGTGGGCAGCAGACGATGTCATTCGGAGTGAGCAGCATACGATCCCCGATTTGGACACCATTGTTTAGAATCGATCGATGAGTTAGGCAAGCGGCCTTTGGCATTGAAGTGGTGCCCGATGTAAATTGAATGTTCACAACGTCATGCGGAGAAAGCCCTTGGGGTGCTATGGGAAGCATATCTTGCGCGAGATCTGAAGATAGCGCAGAAAATGGAGTTGTGCATTTAAAAGATGTTGTGTCTACGCGTCCTTCGTCATTGTTGACGAGAATGATCTTCTTCAGAGAAGGGATGGCTTGAGACTCAAGTTTCGAGTTGAGGAGGTCGGGAACTATTTGCTGAAGCAGGGGCAAAGTAGAGCGCGGTTCTCGTCGCGGTAGGTTTACTTCTGTACTCATAATCAAGTGGGAGGCTTCTAGATGGCTAAGTGCAGCGACAACCTGGCTAATATTGAACGATGGATTCAACGGAACCTAGGAGCATTTCGAATCAGGTTAACGCGCAAAAAAAATTAATTTTTTTTTGGTCCTGACAGGGTGAAATTTCTCTTACCAGCACAGCTCCAAGCTTGAACAATGCGTATGTAACCTATCCGTTAAACGCAGTAAGCATTTTTTACATGTATGCCATATCCTAGGAGCTTTGACATCCATATTATGACATACAATTGCATATTCAACACTATTTCCCAACGAAACGGCTACACGATCACCCTTCAAAAGCCCACCTGCAGCCAACCCGCGGGCCAGCGCATTGCTCTTGCGGTCCAGTTCTTCGTATGTTAGCCGCTGCGTCTGATGCTTCGATATGACACTAAATAGGGCCAATCAGTATATGATGCTATGCGCCGGGGATCGTAAAGGGATAACGAACGCGGTCCTGTCACCGTATTTGGATACAACGTTTGCAAAATGTTCTCCGACGGTTTGTTCAAACAAAGGGGGCTAATCACAGATAGAAAGGCATGCCAAAATCATAGCCAGTGCTGATGTTAGTACATATGTTGAAGACCAGATGACAAAATTAACCATAGACAAGGAGAACCGGATATAAAGCAACGAAGCCAAATGCTATATAGCAGCTAAGCAGCCTTACTAACCTCTGAAGGTCCCCTGGCATGGCTCGTTGTCAGGAGAGATCGCCTTTGCACTTGGAGACAAGAACCCCCGACTCTAAACCCGGTTATTCTCCGCCTTGCCTTGCAAGGAAGCCGCCAAACCAAGGACCCGCGCATTGTTTTTATGGCTGTGAACTGTCTGTATATCGTGAACCGTATGCTTGTAAAATGAATGCTATATCATATCATATCGCGACGTGGGAGTTCAGGATATGTGTACCCTCCGGGGTCGGCGAAAAATGCGGGGAATGGCAACGCGCTCGGGGACAGGGAGGTTGTGATATGTTGTCGCAGCTCAGCCAGGCGTGCCCCGGTACGAACAATCTCTGTGACAAAAGGCAGCAATCCCAGAGGCTTAAACATAAGGCTAGAATCTAATAGTTCGAAAGAAAGAGTGTGGTGAATGTTATAACCATCTGCAGCGAGGGGATTTTGTTGTTGGGATATGCTGGTCACCTCGTGCTGGCGGCGCGCGGCTCGGCTCCCAAGCTCATCTCGGCGCTTGTGCAGTCTGGCAGTGTCGCCGACCTTCATTCCTCCGGTGGTCCCTTGTTCTTCTGCGGTCACTGGTCAGTGGCTCTGGTCTTTCCCCGCAGTCCGGAGCACAGCTTGGGGTATAATTTGGGGGGCGTTGGTGAACGAAATGGGGACTTGTGGAGACGCGAACAAGAACTGGGGAATCAGGCACATGTTCGGGGCGAGATATCGCCGCCAGCCAGCCGACTCGATCTCCTCAACTAATTGGTATCTCCTACACAGGTATTATTTCTAGCTTAAGTTTTACTAACAATGGCAATCAGGCACAGTACAGACAAGCTCCTATATAACACCCGCTTAACTATTAATACTACTGCTGTTTTGTTCAGGTCAGGCAGAACCATCTTATCCCGAGACTCTTTGCCGTCGCCATACTAGCATTGCCGGCCTCCACCAAAACCTGGTAGCCGAGAAACCTCGAAAAACCTCACCTCTATCATGCATCCATCCATTGATCTAGACAACTTTTGCTCCACACACGACCACAACCCACAGGATAAGTGCTTGGGAGCCCACAGGTACGCTTTTTTCTCTCCAATAATCAAAACGCCACTCATAAATTCATTATAATAATAATAATAATAATAACATCTAGTCAGAATACGGATAGCCCGATCAGCAGTTTCCCGTCCGATTGAGCCTTTCCCACTCCCTCCACTCACCCTCGTTTGCCGGTCTGAGGTTCCAATTCCGATAAGGGTTATTCAGAGGGATGGCTGGTATCGGATGTGGTTCACTCTGAGGCATCGGTTTTTTGCTGTCTTTGCACGCCCATGACCTGCAGAGACACTGCCTTTCTCTCCAGTACAGCGTGCCGTAGTGGACCGTAATCTCCTCAAACGCGTCGATGTCTCTCCGTGCCACCATCATCATGTAAATTCGGTTTCCAATCGTGCGGGGGCGGAATTCCACAGATGGATCGCAGGAGTGGTTTACGAATCGAGCCCAATTGCCGTACCGTTTGGGACAGATGACTGCCCTCACGGCGTTGGAAGTCTTGGTTACTAGCATCAAGCAATAAACTGGATCATACTCTAGCCCTTCATCCTCCGGTAAAATTTCTCCGGTAAAGGCGCCTAGCATCGTATCCTTGGTGAACTTAGCCAGGGCTCGCACTCCAGTCCCCCGACCATCTGCAGTTTCAATCAGCTCGAGAAATGAGGCAGGATATCGTGGATATACGCAGTCACAGACTGCGTCCGATGAACACATGTCGCAATTTCCATCGCCTGGCCGGCGTAAGGTTGGATCATCTCGACATGTCGGATGAATTTTGTAATTCCCGATGTTCTCTTGATAGTGATCTTCGAAACGCCGTCGTTCCAAATGTTGGTACTCGAGGTTGACCACAATTTCGTGCGGATGCAGCGTCTCTACACCCCTCCCTCCCGCCCTTATAGGGCCTGGAATCGGGCTATCATAGGGGAGCAAGGCTTTGGTGTCCAGGCGCCTCGTCTGCGCAAACGCCAGGATACTGACAAAATTCTCGTTCAGAAGCTTCTCGAAGGCCTCCCACACAATATCTGCTTCCTTCAAAGCGGCACCCCTGAACGCAATTGAGCGCGCACATATTGAGAACACCTCTGGGTCCTGATTAAAGCTCTCCCAAACATTAACTAGGCGTTCTTGGACTACCGTGAGTCTGTCCGGTATGTTTGACTTCTTGCGCCTCCTGAGCCGGTGAGAAAGCACTTCACTCTCGAATTTCGGTGGCTTTCTTCCTCCGCCTTTATTGAACCTCATGGTCATATCTAGCGCATTTTTAGCATGTTCCTGATTACGTTCGTTTTTGTATATCCTTTGGTCCGTCAGTACTCTCGGACTCGAACGAGTGGGCGGGCGGTTCAGCAGTTGGACATT
The DNA here is from genome assembly GCA_002572885.1 of Blastomyces parvus. NCBI lineage: Eukaryota > Fungi > Ascomycota > Eurotiomycetes > Onygenales > Ajellomycetaceae > Blastomyces > Blastomyces parvus. Next base: position 142,283 of record PDNC01000002.1, read on the forward strand.
GGCACACAAATTAATCTGGCGGTATAGGGCTTGAAGCAAGAATTTTGCCCTGTTCCTCGCTTGGTATATTTGTCGTCCGTCCTCAGCAGTGGCATTGCCTGTTCTCAAGACCGACTTGCCGTTTGCCATTGGTGTTGACGTGGCTATCTTCGTCTCGATATGGGTAATTCTATCCGCGGAGATTTTCTGAGTTGTTGATACGATAGGCGGCGTCCTTTTCAAGGTGCCGGCTTGATACTGTATGATCTTGGATGGTTTTATTTATTTGGCAATGCCTCTGACGTTTCGAACTTGGACCGTTTCGTACAAGGACCATGATGTTTTGTTGGGGGCATTTTATCTCTCTCCTTAGGGACCCTATCTTTCTTATATACTATCTACCATCATTTGCTAGGACAGGGGCAATCTGGATTGATGAAACGAGAGAAACCAAGAACGGCTTTGTCCAAACCATCGGGGATGTGCAAAACAATCGTCAGGGGTTGGAAGGGGTCGATTTCTGAAGGCGATTGTCTACATAAAGGAAGATCAAAAAGGCTCCCAGCAGCACTTTTTTGAAACAGGGCCGCCTCGAACTGTTTCAACCGAGATATGAATATCTCCACCCTGATATTTATATCTACTAATTTAGCGGAGTACCCGAATCAGCAATGACTATTAACGCTAGGATCTGTTACTGAAGAAATTTCCTAGAAAGCTAGAAATATAATAACTTAACGCAATGCGCCCTTCTTATCAAATGTGTCGATGTATGTTCTTTGGTTCTCACCAGGTTTCAGCTGCTTCTTCGAGATGCAAAGCCCTTTTTCAAGAAGTACCCGTCCCCTGTATGAACATTTGCCTTCAACTTATCAATAGGGTTATAAGTATTTATACAAAAGTTAGACAGTCTGAAACATGCCAAAGGCACTTTACAAGCTAAGCTGCCTGCTCATGGCTGGCTGTGTGCGGATATTGTTTGGTTTTGCTGCTTTATTTACCGCATATCGGCTGTTTCTTGGCAAAACTCCCCTCCTGCAGCAAAGTCCGGAGCTCATCATCGATCACTTTAAACCAACGTCACCATCATCAACCGTGTGCAAACAACAATCACCCAAACAAGTCAAGCCCAGCGCGCACTGTACAGCAAACCGACAATATTCCATGAAGAAAATAAAGCGCACGTTCATTACCTTTTATTAAGTTTTCTCAGACTACTGGCTGCCCCGCGGCTGGCACCTAAGGGTTTGGGCTGAATGCTTGTCTTGCTCTGAACCTCCTCGCCGCCGCATACTTAGGCCGCCGCAACAACAACAACAGCGCCAGCAATCTTCCCACCAACAGCAAGCCCCGGTTCCGCCTATTTAGCTATCACGTAGACTGCTCCGAAAGCATCACCCTCACAGTTATTGCGCAGAAGCCAGTGGCCGAGATGATAACCGCTTCCGACTTGCCTGAAGATGCGATCGAGAACTTTATATCTTTCACCAATGCGTCCCGTGAGAAGGCGGTAGCTTTCCTCGAGGTAGGCAAAATATGACCCCAGAATTACACATCCCTTCTCTTCTTTGGACTCTGCTTGCCGTCTTTCGTTTGCGTTACACTTGCCCGAAGCTGGAATTGTATGTACAGTACCGTAGATTATCGTCATTAACGTTTGTATGGCCTTTGGCGCCATATGATCTGTCTAGGCAAATAACCGCGATTCCAATAGAGCTATCAATGCCTACTTCGAAAACCCTAATAGCGTTCAGCCTGAAGTAAGCATCCTTCGTACATACTGCAAGCCTTGCAGCTTGTTTGCTTAGAGATAGTCGTTGACTGATGTTTACGTCAAGCCAACGGTAGCTTGGCCTATGCCACCTTCGAGCCAACAGGAGGGATATGGGTATCAGAATCAAAATGTTCCTTGTGAGTTCATATGACTACGTTCCGCGAATGATGGGCTATCGTATTCCTGGCAACGCGATCTACCAAGCGCATACTGACATATGTCGCTAGCATTTAGAATCGATTCCGATCCGGTTCATCCTGTTGGATATGGAACGGCTCCCTCACGGCCCCCATCTAGAATAGGCTCTCGCGAACGCATTGAGGAAGCCAAGGTAGGTCAACCGATCGAAGGCCCGTCGAATAAGGCTGCCGGTAAGTTGTCGCGAAGTTCGTTATCTGAAGGTAGTTGGTCATGGTTCTGACCAGAGTTACAGCGGGGACGGGTCCAAGTCAGCATATGTCTCTTGCGGAGCAAGAGGAGCACGAACTCCAAAGGGCCGTGGCTCTATCGCTAAATGCAGAACTTGGCGGGAATGGGGATATTTCCATCGGTGGCGGCGGTCAGGAGACCGGGGTTATCAACACAAATCAGACCAAGTTGGCCCCGGCAACTCAGAATCATTATGAGGAAACTGCTTGGGCTTTGACGCTGCTGGAGCCCGCTGCGCGGGAAGTGTGTATGCATCCAGATCCGGAGGAACGGATGAGGGTCGGCGGTGAACCTGTGTTCCTTCGCCCTTCAGAAGATGCGGAATACCTAGCGGGCTTCCTTACGATTCTCCATTCAATTCCGATAGCGAGGGAAGCTCTGTTGCTTCGGGATAAGGTCATCGATGACTATGGTAGTGATCCACAATGGTGGAATGGACAGTCCATTAATCTTCCTAGCTTGGTGACTCTCGCCGATGATGGTTTTATGGATGAAAGTGCGCATGATGACGTTTTACTCGAAGTACAGAGACTGATGGCGTTTTTGGATGCTACACATCGCGCTTTTGGGAGCATTGACACCCTTGCCAATCTTAAATCTATCCAGAACTGGAACACTGACTATAATGTTGGCCAATTTTTGGAATCGTGGCAACAGGCTGCCGTCGCAGCAACGCCGGATAACCAACTCGCTACTATTTTCTCATCATTGGCCTATAAACGGCCGCTTTCTGTGGATGAAGAACCGATTGATAAAGAATTCCTGGCATTGGAACTTCCCGTTCATTCGGACCTCGTGGAAACCCTATACGATGCTATCGATACTTCAATGTGGCAAGATTCGGCAGACTCCGACCTCGATGATATATGGCTAGATCGCATCGGAGAAGTGTTTTCTCTGCGGTTGAACTCTACGGACTCGAAGAAATCCATCGATGTTAAGATCCCCGCTGTGTGGTATCCAGACAGATACATGGAGGCGTGCAGGGACATTTCGCGCGAGATTCGCAAGCGCAGAATCGAAACCAGTGTGGAGATCGATAAGCTGCAGCATCTGATGCGACGATTCTCAGCTTCAACCATCGACCACCCAACATCCCAGATCAAGAATACTTTTGATCTGGCCGTGAAAGCATTACAAGTCGCATCGCAGAACAACCTCGCAAACGGTTCCCTTGGGGATGGAGATATGCAGGAACAACCCATCGTGTCGCAGGAAGCTGCCATGGATCTCACTAAAGAACTAAAAACTCTCACGGAAAAAATTGATCAGAAACTACGATGTATGGCATTTTTTCATCCCTCCAGAAATGTTAAGCATTTTACTAATACAAGCCACAGCGTTACAGGAGCGGAGAGTGCAAGCCCTTGAGGCGTTAAGGCGGTATTCAAAAGAGCTTACCATGGCGTCTGACGACCCAGCCAAACCACCACATAACAAGTACACACTGCGAGGCGTTTGTACCCATCCCCATGTCACGTATGTACTAAGACGGCGCGAAAAGGGCATTGAAGGAACCGATGAGCGCAGTTCTGCAAACTCAGCACCTGATGAATGGCAGTGGTGGCGAATCAGTTTTTCTGTTGACGATGCCACAGCTCGACACGCAGAAGCTACACAGACTCCTGTGGTGCCTTCAGTACATCAATATTCAGCCATCCCCCAGCAACAAAGGAGCCCAAGGGTCCCATTGCCTTCCAATATGGATGTGGCCGGGTATACAGTGCGGCCCGTCCGAGAAATAGAGGTCCTTCGTGCTGCGAAAGAAGAGGCTCGTTCTGTGTTGCTTGTTTACGCGAACGAAAATGCGGTCAACTTTACGGAGGGGCCTCTTCCGCCACAACTACAAGTGCGTTAACCGATTTATTTTCTTTTTTACCCCATACGCTGATGTTATTAATTTCTAACCCTAAACCCCATATGATACAGGCATTTGTCGACGCGGACAATAATTTCTTCGAAAGCGAACGAGAGGAAGTTGCCCAAAGGCTCCAACAACAAGCTGAAGAAGAGCTCACAAAAGCTAGCGACAATTCGTGGCCTGATCTCGAGCCCCTGGGCGGAGAATCCGCTGAGACCTTCAGTGTACAAAACCAAACATCTGGGAAATTTTCAGGACTGGAACACTCGCACGCACATTATCCATCATCGGTGCCAGGAGAGGAGCCTACTGGAACCAAAGAAGCAGGCCGCAATATGGCTGGAAAGAGCAATCACAAGCAACACTATTCCTGGGATGACCGGATCCCCGCTAGCCTCCTCCCCGAAAGTGCTCCGTTCGACCCTAATACGATAAATGTGTTTGACTATCAAGTTTCATCATTCCCTGACACGCCACCTAGTGAGCCGGAGGATAGGGAGCCGGAGATGCAAGAGAGAGGCATTGGTGGTGGGGGGATGGGAATCCTAGGGCAGGCTGGTAGTAGTGACAGTTGTGGGGCGAAGCGCTCAGTGCAGCGTTCTGGTCCTATGGGGCGGATTCAGGAGGAGGTTGACGATGATGGTGCTGATGACGGTGAAGGTAGCGAGAATAGCCGCGGCCCTGGAGATATGCGTGTGGAATACGAGAACCCGGCTAGCCGTACGGCGGGGAGGTGAGTGGTGAGTCTGTACGGGGGGGTCAGTGAAGATCGGTTGAGCTTCTGCATTGTGCAGATGATGACGATGTATGGCTTTATCGCGTTAAGGCCATACGTTCGTCGCGATTTGAAAAGGGGAAATAGGAAACGGACGGGGAGCCCAGGATGCCTCCCGGATATTTCTTCCGCTTCATTATTTCCCTTTTCTTTATTTATTGAGCATTTACACATGATGACGTATGATCAAAACAGGAGGGGAACTTGTCATCTTGTTTTTAGATGTTTTTTTAAAAAGCAATGACTTTGCAGGGCTTCATCGCTTTAAGAGGGGTATTTATTACATTGCATATCATCTAGTTACCCATATTCATAGATCTACTCTAGCATAGTCATTATTAGGAGACCCTTTATTTCGGAATATAAAAAGTGACAGGTAGTGCCGGCCTACATCCAAGCAACGAGCAAGCCCCTGATCCGTAGTTCAGGATGCGGAGATGTTTGCTATGTTTGTTTACACTCCAGGCGGAGACCAATGACGATGTCCGCTCCTGGATGAATACCATCCCGCAAATATTTAGACAAAACATAAGCTACGCATAGCTGCTACAGGCATATCGATCAATTTAAGAGTTTGCCTGATATATTGATTTGCTCTACTAATTGTATTATTCGCCGGTTAGTGTCTGCATTTGATCGAGTGAAACAGCGAACCAGATAACCATGCTGACCCTTCTCAAAAGCTCCCTCTTACCCATAGCTGTGTCTACCCGCCAAGCATCACCAAAGGCAGACGAACAAGAGCAGAGACTCAATAAATAGTTTGCGGACGCTGAGCTGGAACAGATTGGCCCTCCATCTGTTTGTGTGATTTCGCGCATTGGGTAAAACCCCCCTGGCCCTCAAGTGACGACAAACCCATTTGTGCAACAGCTACCAGCCAAACCAACCCCGTCAACGTATGACCAAAACGACCACCTCGGACCTATAATAGCAACAACAACAAGAATAATAATAGGAACAAGGGTTGAAAAGGGGGAATACTTTCAACACCCTCCATCCCTCTTTGCCCATAGCACAACGCGGATCCTCATCCTCATCCTCATCCTCGTCCGCAACTACTCCGTATGGCCATGACAAACCCAACCTCGACGCCCGGACCCACGTCCATGCCCACATCGACAGAAACGGCCGCGGACACGATCGAGCTGCTGGAGTCGCGGCTACGCAGGATTGAGTACCTGTTAACGGGCGAGGCGACCTGGACGGGGGAGCCGCCACGGTTAACAACCGCGACGGGGTTTGGCGAAGGCGTGAAGCCAGCGACGACGCGGTTGGCGAAGCTGGAGTATGAATTGAAGACGCTGGCGAATAGGGTGCCGGCCGTGAGGGATGTTTTGGGGCTTTGTATGTTTTTCCTGTCTTTGCTTTTTTTGTTTTGTGTTTCCCTATATAATAACTTTACGTCCCTACGTGCTCTATAACAATCAAACAGCTAACCAACCGCGCCCCCTCTCTCACCTCAAAACCACAGACTCCCGCTTCCCGGACCTCTTCCAATCAATCCAGCCCACCAACCCCTCCTCCTCCTCCTCTTCCTCCGCCGCACCACACCCCCCAACAATCCCAACCTCCCTCTCCCAACAAGCCCTAACCTCCATAATCCTCTCCTACGCCTCCGCCTTCCCCGAAACCGCCTCCCGCCTCACCTCGCTCAAAGACCTCCCCATCCCCGCGGCCTCCCTCTCCACCTCCCTGATAGAGCTACAGCCACGCCTGGACCGGCTAGCGGCCGTGCAGGAGGAGCAGGCGGCGGAAATAGCGGCGCTGAGGGCTCGCAGTGCGCTGGTGGCGGAGCGGTGGGTGGAGGTTGGGGTTTTGGGGGGTAGTGAGGTTTGGGCGGAGTGGGAGGGGAGGATTGAGAGGGTGGAGAGGGGGGTTAGGAGGTTGGAGAGGGGGAGGGAGGAGTAAAAGGGGTATGGGTTTTTCTTGTCTTTTTCCTTTCTTGTTTTGGGGAGGGCTTGTTGAAGGGAGTATGGGCCGGGGGAGGGGGAATCCATCCACATCCATGCGGCATTCATGTATATATTTTATAGTCATATTATTATTTCGCAGGGCCCTGGAACAGGCGGACCTATGCAGCGACTGCGAATCTATCTACGCAGAGTGAGATTTTCTTTATGAGCAATTTACGCTGCTGGAACCGGGCTTGAAACCTTTTCTTTTCCCAACATTAACTTACCTTCTTTTTAAGATGCGGCAAGTTTTCGGTGTGATATTTTTCTCCCTCCCTGTTTTCCTACTTTCCCTTTTGCCCTTCTCCCGAAGCAAAGATCTAGCTTACATAGCTGCTTTCAAAACCTGATTGATTAGGATAGAAGGAGAGCTACTGTAGATCTGTTGCAGCCAGCCCATTTCTGCGATATGAAATGTCTTGTAGACAAGTTAAAGTTAAGGTATAGATAAGTTACAGACCCGATTGGACCCGGCCGGGTTGGGCAGGGCTGAGGGCGGGAATTAAACGAAAAACCACCTAACCAGGGCTGGGTGGATGGCTGGATGAGATGAAAAGAAAAGAAAGAAAAAATTCTACGCATCGTAGCAAGCAAGCTTGAATTGGAAGTCAGACTTGACTTGGTACAGTAACAAAGAACTTTATAGCAATCCAGCCAATGAGAGGATTTCATTCATTGTTAATTCTTGCTGGAAGAGCGAGGCCAGGAACGGGGATGGGAATGAGGGGTTTGATTTCAGGAACAGTTCGGGGAGGTTCCAAGGTTAGATGAAAAATTAAAAAATGGACAACTTGTATCTAAGGAGAAGTTTTCTGCATATTGCAATTCCCATCCCGTAGATGCATGCATAGATGGATGGGATGGCTTTTGGAAATTTCTGGGTTTCCAAGTTATGTATGTACATGCAAATGCAAATAAAATGTGTGCGGCGGAGTGAGATATGTGATATATTTAATTAATTTTTCTCTCTCTTATTTCCCCCCCGTCCATCCCAAAGCGTGTCTCGGAGCGGAGGATTACAATTTACCACGCACCACGCACCCATGAGGAACAGTACGAGGGAAGAGATTACGTCTACGGCCATTTCACGCATGCATCCATGCAACGAGGTTTGTTGCCCTCAATAATAATCAGAATGCCCTGGTCTAGTCTGTGTAGTCTAGTCTGGAGCGAGTCAGGCCGGGGCGGTGCCTAATTTTAGAGGGCGTGGAGGGGAGGGCGCATGTACCGGTACATCGAGATTATCTGCTGATTGCGCTGGAGAGTCAGCGGGTTGCCGCGCGTAAAGAATTCTGTACTCTGGATAAAAGAGAGGGAGAGGAAAAGGGGGAATTATGTACAAGTTACATCTCCGCTGTCTATCTAGCATTGGTGTTGATCATTTGGATAATAATGGGCCAACTTGAAGTCTGAAACAAGGGAAGAGAGTGAGTGCATCCGAGGATTCTCTGCTAACAGGACGCTGACTGGATGTGTGTTCCTCATTCCATGGTCTGAGTCTGGGCTGCGTAGTTCTTGGATGGTTTGGTTGGCTGTCAGCGAGTGTTCTCTCTGTCAGAGTAACAGAAAACACAGATATAAAAGAAAGAAGTATCGACATTGTTTCATGTATTCTCTCCATTCTCCATTCTCCAACATTCCCGCGATCAATTGCTCTGTTTTGATAAAGTCTTCCACATTATTCTAACCCTGCCCCGTTTGGTGCCCGTTAGATAGGCGGAACCTTGTTGGTATTGTACCTGTACCTGGGTATATAGGCGCCTGGGCAGCCCTGGCGCAAATAAGGACGGCGACATTTGAAACAAGCCGACAGATCAGATCAGGTTTTGAGAGGACAGGACACTGGACAGCGGGACAGCGGGACAGCCAAGCAGCGGCCACTGGCTCTCTTTTTGTGTAAGTTATCTCGACTCCAGCAGAAGAGACGGTGGGATTGACTGCTTGTTTATGGGTTATCATTGTAGAATCGTGATTGTCGTTGTAGTGTGTTGCTGGTCTTGTTGTCCCCCTTGACGCCGGCCAGCCCAGACCCGCGGCCAGGCGCAGGACATAGATACATAACTGCAAGTACCGGTACATACACAACCGCACGCTGACTGGCGCCGTCTCAGCCTCGATTTCCCGTGATTTGCTTCGTTTTCCTCCATTTTTCTTGCTCCATCTCCACCCACAGTCCACTCGACACCACTTACACACCACGACACCACTACACCACTCCTCACCCGCTGCAATCCACCTCCATCTGCTTCCATCATTCCTTCGCTCTCTTCGTCTTCTTCATCTTCTTCATCGTATCCGCCGCTGCTCGACCAGCGCCTATTCACTCTTTTGCAGCCCCCTTCTCTTCTTCTCTTCTTCTCTTCTTCTCCCCACGAGCCTGGTGCTTGGTCCCTTCTTGCCTTTCTCTCCCCCCAGACGGAACCGATTATTCTCTCCTCCTCCTCCACTACCCTCCCGTCCGCCGAATATCCAAACGGCCAAAGTATACGTTAATCGTCCAATCGTCCAATCGTCATCTATTGTTGTCCGCCTGGTCCTCGTCCTACTCACCATCCTCCCCTCAACACGAACAAATTCCATCGCGCTCGCTGCTTCTCGAGACACCCTACCCTGTCTTTTGCTTGGTGGATTTGAACCAGTACCCGTTTCGTGGCTGTCATTCGTCCTCGATTCCTCCCGTCAGTCAAATAAATCTAGGGAAAACACACAGCCTCGCGCTCGACACATCACTCGGGAAACAGAGTGAAAGGAAGTGCAGGAATACAACTACAACAATCACTGCCAACTATAGTTCGATCTCAATAATACCCTGCCTCCTGATTATCTATATCTTTCAAAGTTCAATCAATTATCGTTGTGTTGTGTGGAAGTCATCAACGCGCTCACCCTGTTTAGCACCCTCCTCGGTCAGCGCAAAAAGTTCTATCCTTGGATTCTTTGTGATACCACAACAAGCGTTTTCCGCGCTTGAGGGGTACCCTATTCCCGCGAACTACTCCCCTTCCTCTCAGAAAAGGTCTCCGGTTGCTGTCCGCAATCGGCGATCCAAACATGGCTCGCATGGATTTAAATAACATTGTTGGCGATCCCTTCGCCCTGATAACTATTTCCACCTCTATGGTATTTTTATCCCTCTCCTTCCGTTCCCTTTCCACTCTCGCTTATTCCAACGTGTAATACCGCCACTTGGCTTTTATGGGGAAAGGATACGCTGGCTGCGCTTATAACTTGGATTTGAAAATTCTAACAAAATCGCTGTTCTTCGAAATTTTAGATTGCATGGCTATTATCTTTCGTTACGTGTGTCATTTCAGATATCCAAGGCCCATTTCCTAACTTCGCGTGGTGGGCTGTTGGCTATATGCTATGTGCCATCATCGGTATTTCCATGGTCCTGGGGTCGCAACAAGGCCATGTCTATGCTGTCGCGGTACGCTCCCACTCCTCTCTCCATCTATCATGTCATAAACCAAAACCCAACGAGACTAATATATTGTTGATGCTGCTAGGTCGTCGGTTATCTCGCTGCAGGCCTGACTTTTACAACGCTTGCTGTCAATTCGTTGATCTATGACGACCAGGCCTCCAAACAAGCCGCTGCCGCAGGCTTCATTCTCCAATCTATCGTTATTGTATGCATACGTCTTGATTATTATTATTTTAATCCACCCCAAGATTACTTGGTTTATACCAAAATAGAGCCAAATATATATATATATACTAACGCTCGAGTAATTTGTACAGATCGTTTGGATATTCTACTTCGGATCCTCAGGCCAGTCCCCGTCCCGCAGCTACCACGATTCAATGGTTGCCGGCAAGGAACACCACTCCTACCGCAACAGCAAGCCCATGTCCAACAACTACGGCGCCCGACCAGAGACAACCATCTCCGGCAACCAACCTCCCCAGATGTACACCTCCGCCCAACTCAACGGCTTCGAAACCTCCTCCCCCGTCTCCGGTTTCCCCCCAGCCGCCCCCACCGGCGCAGACGGCCAACCCCGCTTCGGCGGACCGCCCGCCTTGGGCTCCCAGTCGAATCTCGGCGGTGGCAGCACCATCGGGCCCGACCATCAATCGACCACGAACGAAGTCAGCCAGCCAACCGAGTACCCGTACCGGGCCAAGGCGATCTACTCGTACGAAGCGAACCCGGACGACGCGAATGAGATTAGTTTTGCGAAGCATGAGATCCTGGATGTATCAGATGTGAGCGGGCGGTGGTGGCAGGCGAAGAAGGCGAGTGGGGAGACGGGGATTGCGCCGTCGAATTATCTTATTCTGATATAGATGGGGGGTTTTTCTTTTCTTTTCTTTTCTTTTGTAATTCTTCTCTCTTTTTTCGTCATTTTTTTCTTTCATTTTCATTTTCATTTTCTTTACCTTTTTTCGATTTTCGAATTTTTCATGGTTTCGATTTGACTTGATTTGATTTTATGGCCTTTTGTTTTCGTTTTCTTTATTATATTCGTTTTGTATTGTGTCTTATGGAAAGGGCAGCGGCCGGGGAGGGGAATATATCATTTTTTCATCGAATTTTTTCGTTTTTCTTCTCTTACTTTACTTCTCTTCTTTCCCCCCCCCCCCCCCCCTTTACCCTTTTTAAAAAACCCACCCCTTTCTCCCGCCTCTCTCTCTCCAATAAAACTGTCTTGATACGTTACCTTGTATGTGATGTGTATGCAATATTCGTACGTGTACGCTGTATCGCCCTCCAATCTTCAATCTTCAATCTTCTTCATATCCACATATCCACATATCCACCCACATCAGTAAACTACGTACTCTCTGTATTCTGAATACCCACCTCATTTACCTCTGCTCTACCTTTCCTTTCCACAGAAAAAAAGAAAAAAAAGAAATCCGTCCTTCTCCTACTTGAAACTAAAGTAGGGGGAGATGAGGCACCAGGCATGGGGGGGAGAAAATGAGAAAGGAAAGAAAACTTCTTGCGTAGGTTTTGGTTTAAATGTTATTTTTATTGATTGATTGGTTGAACGCTCGGTTTCATTGTTGTTGTTTTTTCCTTCTGCTCTCTATTCACTGTAAATGAAAAAAAATATCTTTCACTTTTTCTCCAGTTTTCCTTATGGTTATTGATTTTGATACCCTCATTTCTCTTCTCTTCTCTTCTCTTCTTTTTTTTTTCTCCCTCTTTCAACTTTTTACCACTTCTCTTTACTGATGCTTCTTTCTGTCTCCCCTCTGAGCCCCCCCCCAGGGAACCCAGGTTCAAACCTCTCCAACAAAACAAAAACATAACAATATCATGCATGTCTTGTATTTTCCTGATTGATTGATTGATGAATTGATTGATGAATATCATTTATTATTTATTTATCATTGTCAGTATTATTGTCATTGTTATTACTGTCATTATAAATGTGAGCAGTGTCAGAAGAACAGTTGATATTTCAATATCTATCACTAGTATTTATTATTTTTATTTATGGCTGAAGAGAGACATTGAATGAGAAAATGAGCAGGAAACTTGTTGATAAGAGAGTAATTTTATTTATGAAGTGGATAAAATAGAGGAGGGGAGGTAGGATGATGAGATGATGAAGTGTATATATATATATATATGTATTAAGTATGGCAATTACTCTGTGAATATAGGAGATACATATCTAATTATTAAAAGGAATATATAGATGGCTGTGATTATGCGCGGGGCATGGGGCGGATCGCATCGATAACTAATTCGTAAAGCATTCCTGAGCGGGCTTTTTGTGCGTAGGAGGTAGGAGATCGATGGATTTATTTTTCCCTTTATCACACCCATCACCCACCATCACCAGCATCATCACCACTCTCCGGCCGTCTCCGTCTCTTGTCTCTCTTTGCCGCTACCGCTACCCCCTTCCATCTCCCCCACGATGGATGGGCATGTTGCATATATGTATTATCGGTCTTCACCCGGTTCCCCTCCTCCCTTTAGCAATCAACGGAGGGTGGTGCAGGAAGTGTACCAGGTAAGGCACAGTCAAGTGGTGTTCCATTGGAGACGAGGCTGTTTGTCGTCCGGCTGTTTGTCTGGAGGGTGGTGATGGTGATGAAGGGTGATTTGATAAAAAGGAAAAGGGGGGGGTCATGATGTCGTCCTGGCGATTTTTTGGTGATTGCGCATGTACATGTACAATTCCTCCCTCCAACACCCCCAAACCGGGTTTTCCTTGACGGAGGCATCGACTGGGGCTGTGGGAACCTGTCCCTCCGCCCCCCCCCCCCTCCCTTCCCTTTCAGACCGCCGCTTTGAGTTCTCGAGACAAGGGTAGGAGAAATATATGCGGCATTGAATCCTTTTTTAAGAACAAAATCCGCAATCTTCAAGAGCCGGGGCCAGGCCAAAGAAAGAAAAAAATCTGAAAGGAATGAAAAGAAATTAGCCGCGCAGAGCGTGCTATCGGCCGCCTGAGCGGCTAATCCGGTGCATTCGTTTTTGGATGGACGTCCGCCAGCTGGGGGCCACGGGGGCCATGGGTTGTTGTCGTTGTTGTTCTTTTTCTTCTTGCATATGAGATCGCGAGAATGAGGACGAGGACGAGGATGAGGATGAGGAGGGAGGAGGAGACGCCCATCGACGCAGTTTCTGCATTTGCCTGTTTCGTATGCTCGATCTTGGGCGCTGTTGGGTTCTATCCCGGGCTCGGAGACGGTCGATGTGATGCGCTTGTCGTTGGTTTGCGGCCATGTCAGCGATGGATTTGCTGACGGCCATGATGTCGCATGGGGCGAAGGCCATAAACATGGTTGTGGTTTTTTTTGGTATATATATATATATATGTGTGTGTGTGTGTGTGAGTGTGTGTGTATGTGGATGTGAGGGAAGCTTTTTCAAGGGGGTATTTGTATGTGTTCCTTTTCCAGCTTCTTATTTTCTTGTCTGTTTTCCTTATGGGAATCTCCCGCCCTTTTAAACTCGCACAGAGAAGAGAGAAAGAAGGCTATTTGGCAGCTCCCGCCATGCCCATCGCTGATTCATTGTCTGGTGAAGACGACCGGCCCCAAAAATAGGATCAGGTCCCAACGCATTTATTCGGCATGCAGCACTTGTGGCACCCAGAGCTATTATTATTAGTATTGTTGTTGTCGAGAACATTTCTCCGAGTGGGCGCGCTCATCATCCGGCAGATCTCAGGTAACTGACTGGAATCAGAAGCAGATCCGTCATCCAGTCTGGAACGATATGCCCTCCAATCCACGGTAGGGCGGAAACGCTTTTGATCCATCATCCATGGATGCAGGCGTTGTCCCCTAATCGGAAGATCACCACCGCTAAGTTAAAATGTCGATCGTGAAGCCCTGCCCAGCCTGCTGCAATGGGCATCGAATGCGGCACATAAAAAACGTTAAAGATAGCCCAAGCTGAGAACTTAGAAGCGCGCATATCCACTCTGCTGAGATTCTTGATCAGCGCTAGCAAAGCTTATCATCACAGGCTCGCAGCAGCTTGCTTATTCGCTGATCTGTAATAATATTAAATAATAGCCATCTTCTAAAATTGGAAGAGAAACTTTGACCCGTAGACCAGTTCCAAGGTTGGCGCTTGGTATGATTGACTCATTGTGCCACCGCTGACCCACGGGCACACTGAAATGATATAAAAATGAAAATAGATATAGGTATATAAAAAAATACAAACATCATTTTCTTTAATATCTCTATCAACATCTTAGATATACACTTGAGAAAATGAATGAAGATAAAATAAATAGTAAGAAATCTAGTAATATTAATATATTTAAAATATATTAGTTTTTTTAATCATGTTTTAATTAATCATTTTGTTGACTATAATAATTACTGTTGTACTCCTGGATTCTTCGGCCCCTCAACTACCAGTTTAGCACTGGTGAGTGGTGATCGAGCTCTTTTGCCTCGGGGGCCAATAGCTGACAGATCTCCTTATACAAAATGTAACTATTTTTTGTCAGCTACTGGGGCAAAAGAGCTCAATCACCACCAGTTAACACTGGAACACACACACACACACACACACACACAGAGGAGAACTAAACACCGGAGGAAGACGGGCTGGAATACACACAGGAGAGCTAGCTTTGGTTGCCAGAACAAGATTACTCAAGCTTGTCATCCGAACTGGAGAAAATGATTCCATACCTAAACTTCATCTATCATGTACAATGTCATCAGCTTCTCTTTGATTTCTTTTCTGTTTACCTTTCTCTCAGCATTGCCAAATGCTAATTCTCCTTGTGATCCTGCATATCATGCATTGTGCGCAGTGATTGGCAGGAGAGCTATTCTTTGAAAACATCAAATAGCACATGAAGAGCTCGGCTCGTTGGGGGGTCACCCTCATCCAAGGCAGAATCAGATAGATATATCTTATCTAGATACCTACTCATACCACAATTATGTATGTATGTACATCCAGCACTCGGAATTCTCCACATACATCCCCCTGTGAGCGTGTCCTTCTAGCGAAAAGAAAAGAAAAGAAAAGAAAAGAAAAGAAGGATTCCCGCCGTGGGGAGTGAGTGTGACCAGATACTGCTTACTCGCCACACATACAATCCTACCTTATACCATACTATACTATACTACCCGTGCCGACGCGGGCGCGCGGGCGCGCGGGCAGGCGGGCGGTTGTCTTGGAGCTGAGTGAGCGCGGGGCCATAGTGCTATGTATATGGACAGTACTGTAGTGGAATTGGATTAGGAGATCAGAAGCAGATCAGACGATTTGCAGGGTTGGGTTAGGTACATTGAGAGCGAGGAAGGAAAGAAAAGCTGGACCCATCCAAACAGGTGAGTTGGAGACGGAGGAGCCTGACTGAGTTACATATATATATATATATATATTTAATCTGGCTGTGTGCAAAGGTTCCGCGCACTGCTAAACTCGGGACGGGGAGAGGGGCGGGGAGAATTCTGGCATATTATTATTTATTTCGATGCAAAGCTCACTTCTTTCTTGCTTCTAGAAGTCGTCAAGTAAGCTTCCTGTCCTGGCCCCATTTTCTTTTGAAAGCGATTGTATGAAAATCGTAAGTCTAGGATGTTGGGTTGGATTCCTAACTAAGTAACTTAATTATAACTCCAGCACGATTTTGACACCTCTATAACATCCTCAGATAGAGAAAGAGAAAAAGAAAAGGAAAGAAAAATGAAAAATGGGAAGAAAGTATGACGAAATCATCTGTGTATATATTTTCCTTGTTTCTTTTCTTCTTTTCTTTTCTTTTTTCAATTTCTATCCCGTTGTGTCCTTCATATCCGCTATCCGCCCGTCCATCCCATGATCGAACTTTTCTAACGCCCGTTGAAAAAAAAAAAGACCGATACAACCAACTGCATAACTAGTTACTATTTAGCAACGGTTTATTCCGCTTCTGCGTGCAATGGCAGCGGAAGCACGGAAGCAGACTTTATCCTGGGCCCCGGGTTGGGGTCCGTTTTTATGGCGGTTTTTTTTTTTTTCTTTCTTTAAATTCCTATCTCTCTGCCCTCCGTTGAGCGAGGGATGCGGAAAGCTAATAAGAGGGGTAACTAGGTATACAGAGGTAGAGGTAGTCTTCCAGTTGCTTTCTGCAGACCGTTATTGGACACACAAGGGCTTGGAGGCAGGGTTTAAGCTCACTGCGGGGAGTGGCGGGTGGCCAGTAACCAATTAACCTGTACTGTACTCCGTACTTGTGGAGAGAGAGAGGAAAAGAGGGCGTTGGGTGGACGGTTGGACGAATTGTTCTAGTAGTTATGTATGTATAGCTATTGATTGTAGCCAGAGACGATGGAGACGAGGAGTTGAGGAGTTGAGGGGCATTCTCGCACTGTAGGTAGAAGGGAATTAATGGATTGTCTGACGCCCTGATCCCTGCGGACGGAAGCGGAGGAAGCAGATATTGCAGAACTGAACAATGGCTGCCAATGGATAGCCAGCTAGCTATTTACCATGCTAGACATTAGCATCCAAGATCAATCGACAACACCCGCTGTGGTGTGTTTATCATACGCCCAGCAGCTCGGCACAGACAAGCGG
This sequence comes from Blastomyces parvus, assembly GCA_002572885.1. Lineage (NCBI taxonomy): Eukaryota > Fungi > Ascomycota > Eurotiomycetes > Onygenales > Ajellomycetaceae > Blastomyces > Blastomyces parvus. Next base: position 159,065 of record PDNC01000002.1, read on the forward strand.
ATATACCCACATCTCATCTTCCCATCTTCCTCACACACTCCCTCTCCCCGTGCCCTCCTTTATTGTTATTCTGTACTATATCGCTGGAAAGGAGGCCACGCGACTGCTGCTGCTGCTGCTGCCCGTGACAGTGTTGTATCCTGATGTCTGGTGCCTGACCATCCGCCGCCAGCTGCTGTTAGCGATAAACCACGTATAATTAGTTAGCTCTCGAGCTAGCCAGTCAATCGAGCACAATAACTACACACTACAATGCGCGGCCTCGACGCTGCTTAACTTACTCCGGACAGTAGTAAAGTACGCACTGCTTAGCTTGTCTGCCCAGTGCCCAGCGCGAAAACTCCTCATCCCGCCCTTGCTTTGACCGGGGTCGAAATCCCGCGATTCTCACAGCCCATTCTGCCCGTCTCCGATCATCTATGTGAGTATTTCGAGATAACAACGCCCAGACGAGACGATGCGGTAGAGGCTGCTCTCATCCCTCTCTCAGCTGCCAGCCGCGGGTAACTAGCTAGTTAGCTGTTTGCCCTCCTCCAGCCAGCCCATGGATCGAGAGCGTCGTCTGTCGCGGTTGACGGCCAAACTGCTGCGTCGGTCTTCCTCGTCTTCCGCAAACTTTGTTGTGCCCAACTCTCCCAGCCCCAGCACCACAACCACCACCACAAACACCACCACCAGCAACACCAGCTCCAGCTCCACGAGCACCACAACGCCCACCACCGCTGCCAATCCCATCAATCCCGATCCCAATCCCACTCCCACTCCCAATGCCCATCCGGCTGCCGGTGCTTCGCCTGCCTCTGTCCCTGTCGAGCACGACCACCACCACCGCCATCACCACCAGCCCCAACTCCACCTCCACCCCCCTCCTCATCCTCGCTCCGCGGTAAATTCCTCCCGCCTCTCCTCCGCCTCCGCCTCCTCGTCGCCCATCAGCCCGACAGATGACAGCTCCGACCTGCGCTCCCCGTTAGCTGCGAGGAGACTGCATCCTAGGGATCAAGCAGCCCCGCTCAATTCAACCCTGCCAGACCACCAGCAGCAACCCCCGTTACCTAGGGAGCCGCCCAGAGGTGACGATGAGGAGATAGCTGAGCACGTCGACCAATTCCCTGCTGTCAGTTTCCAATCTCCCACCGCCGCAGAAGGGGTCTTCGACGCAGAATCCTCTGCCCGCTCCTCGTCAAGCAGCTCGCGCGCCCTGGACCCGAAAGAAGACCGGCTGCTGCAGCGTCCCTTGGAGGCATATTCCCTCTCCAGAGCCTCCTCAAAGGACAAAGGCTCCCACTTCCGCTCTGCTCGTCAATCCCACCCTCGCTCCTCCGTGACTTCCACCTCGTCGCTGAACTTTGTTGATGAGTCTCGCCGCTCCAATACCCCGTTATCCACTACCAGTACATCCGTCAAACTCATTCCTACCCCCACCTCCGCCAAACCGGCTGCCCGGCCAAGCATTGCCGTCCGCCGTCAATCCCTGGTCCCCTCGTCCCAGCAGCGCCTGATCAACACCCTTCTTGACCCGTCTCCGTCGGCCGGTGGGGATTATTTCTCCAGCGGCCTCCCTTCCATTCACCGCGACATGATCCATCGGAAGATATGGGTTAAGCGGCCCAATTCCTCCCCGACATTAGTCGCCGTCACAGAGGACGATCTGGTGGATGACCTGCGCGATGTCATCTTGAAGAAATACAGCAATTCCCTAGGCCGCACCTTCGACTCGCCGGATATCATCATCAAACTGCTTCCGCGAGAACCTTCGAGTAGACAGAGCGCCCATGAACGAGTCCTGGGCCCGGAGGAACCCGTGGGCCGCACATTGGATACTTTTTACCCAGGCGGACAAACTGTCGACGAAGCTTTGATCATTGAAATTCCTCAACGGCGGACGCCAAAACCTTCGCCGCGACAACATAACCTTACCTACTGCCATTCAGAAGATCTGCATCCTGGAGAGTCTGGAGAATATTTCCCGCCAATGGCAATGATTCCTCCATCCAATGTTTCTGGATCCGCTTCCAATGCCAGCGCAGCTAGCTCCCATCACGCCCCCGTGCATTCCATGTCTGTAATTACAACAGGACAACTCCCTCCCGTTCCTTCGCCGGGGAGCCGTGGCTCCTGGCACCAGCATCAGCTTCAATCTCGCCCCAAGTACGGCCGCCAGCATACTTCTTCGCCTACCGTCGTGTCTACGTCGCCGAATCAAAACTTGGCCGGTACGTCTGCTACTTCTCCGTATCGTCTACAGTTCTTCAGGGCGGTCGACTAGTCTACTTCTTTTTAAGCTATTTATTTTATTTTATTCATTTCATTTTTTAAATTCTTTTTTACCTTCCTCCTCGTTCTTCCTTCTTTTGACAGTATGATGACTGCTAACTTCCACCTTTCTGTGCGTTTTTGCCTTGTCTCCGATTTTGTAGATACTAGCACTGCGCCAATAAATGGAATCTCCACTATTCCTCCACCTCCATCCATGTCAACCCCCCCCGCCCCTTCTCCCGAACAACCACAGAAAGATACTACATCGCCACCAGCTCGCACCTCTTCCCCTCGCCCAACCCAAAAATTACGGAAAGCCAAAAACCGCAGCGCCAATGGCTCCCTTCCCATGAGCCTGCTAGACGGAACCGTGCCTCCCATCAATGTCCTAATCGTGGAGGACAACATTATCAACCTCAGGCTCCTCGAAGCATTCATGAAACGCCTCAAAGTGCGGTGGTCTACCGCAATGAATGGCCGGGAAGCTGTCAACAAATGGCGGGCGGGCGGGTTCCATCTAGTCCTAATGGATATCCAGCTCCCAGTCCTCAGCGGCCTTGAAGCCACCAAGGAAATCCGGCGATATGAACGACTCAATAACATCGGCGTTTTCTCGAGGACTGTTTCGGGCCAGTCGATAAAGAGCTCGGCGTCTTCCTCGACCCCGAGCTCACCCGTTGAGGGTAGAAATGACCGCTGCCCGGAAACCCTCAGGCTGGAGGATAAGCTTGAAAACCCGGACGCGTTTAAGAGTCCTGTTATCATCGTTGCGTTGACGGCTAGCAGTCTGCAGAGTGATCGAAATGAGGCTCTGGCTGCGGGCTGCAATGATTTCTTGACCAAGGTGGGTGTTTCTACGCTGCTCTTCTTATTTATCAACTGCGAAAATACCCTATGCTGACATTAAGGAAAACCGCACCGTAGCCCGTGAATATGGTATGGCTGGAACAGAAAGTAACCGAGTGGGGATGCATGCAAGCCCTAATTGATTTCGAGGGATGGAGGAAATGGAGAAAATTCGACGAGCAGCAAAACCCAGAAGGTACACTGCCGACTACTACTACAACTCCAAATACAACAACCATCCCTGAACCCACCGGCCAACCCGCACCTCTCCAACACAAAAAGTCCCAGCAGAATATCCATGTAAGCTCCAACGGCGGTAACGGCGGGAATGCGAAGACCGTGAGCAACAACAACCACTACCACCACAACACCGACGATCATCACGATACTCATAACAACACCCACGAAACCCCAACTAACCAGGACGGCGCCACCCCCGTGATCCCCGCCAATCCCAATCCCATTAAACAAGTACCCGCAGCATCTGCTTCCGCGAAAGAAGCTACCTCCAACGCATCCTCATCAGCCGCATCAGCGACAGCTACTTCGATACCTAGCGTCGCCAATGGTTCTTCAAAGCTAGACGCGACGAGTCCCAGCGCAAGAAGTGGTAGTGGTGCAAGCACGCATTCGCATTCGCATTCGTCAGCTGCCAAGCGGACGAATCGGAATAATAATGGCGGCGGTGTGTCGCCTAGGATGCCGAGGGGTTAAGCACTTAGGGGCTTTTATTTAACGAGTACGGAAATTCTTTTTATATGTGATGTGTTTTTGTATGTGTTGTGTTTTTGCAACGGAGAGAGGATGGGGGGGAGGCAGGGGAGGGAGGAAAAGAGAGGTCTTATATTAGTTTCCCTCTTGCTTTCTTTTAAGTTATTGTGTTTTAATTTCTTGATTATTTTTCCTCTTTTCTATCCTCTTCTTTTCCTTGCCTTTCCTTGGCCCTCTCCTTTGTTTTCTTTTGTCCAGGACCTTACCTGCCTCTGACTTCCCCGTTTCCCCCAAAAACCCCTATTCTTCTTTTCCCCTCCCCCTTGCCACCCCCGTTTCTCTCATTTTGATTAACTAAATCAAGGCCCCATGCTTTTGGTGTTAGGAGCGTCCTCCCGTGTTTTCTTTTTTGTTTTTGTTTTGTCTCTCCCTTTTCTTTTCCTTTCCGTTTCCGTTCCCACTTGTTCTTTTCGTTTTAAGAAAGAAAGAAGAAGGAAAAAATGACACTCCTGGAAAGAAACCTTTTTGTTCGTTTCCTCTGTATGGGGTTTTTTTTTTCTTTCTTTTCTTTTCTTTTCTTTTCTTTTTTTGCTTTCTATTTGTTTCGTATCTATCTATCTACCTACCTATCCCATCGTATCCATGTTGCTCTATCTCGTGGGAAATTTCATTTTCGTTTTTCGTTCTTTTTCGTTCCTTTTTTCAAGCTGTTTTCCCACCCACTTCTATTCCAGCGAGACCATTTACCATCCACCACCTCGTTTGTTCTGATTTCCATTCCAAGCAAAGAAAGAGAGCGGTTTTTAAGAGAAATGACTTTTTTTTTTTTGAATCATTTTTGTGTGTGTGCAGTAAAGGAAATGAATGTTGGCATGATTCTTTTGTTGTTTTCTTTCTATTCTTTCTTTTCTCTCTGCCTGCCTCCTTTTTTATATATATACATATGGTTTGGGAATATTTGATCTTTTTATATATTAGTATTACTGGTACTGTATGTAGCCTTTATTGCCCGCGCTGTTCCTGTTCTGGTTTGCCTACGAAGGAAGAATCATAACCATATATACCTCCTTTCCTGCGCTTTCTCTCTCTCTCTCTCTCTCTCTCTTATCTCTCCTCCCGTCTTTTGCTTTCCTCCGGCAGGCAGGCAGGCAGGCATCATCACTCAAACGACAGAAAACTGCAGACAAGACAAGACAAGACAAAATTTACCGCGCACATTTTTCCAATTAATCTGGTTCCTGCTTATTATCATGCTTCTCTTCTTTTCTATGTTATATGCCCTGCCCTGCCCTGCCGATCCTTTTTCTACTGCTACACCTCTGTCCCCGCGGGTAGTTAGCTGCTACGTATAGTATATAGCTAGCTAAGCTTCGTTGTTTTTTGTTAGAGGCTCAATTTTTACCTACCGGATCATCGTATCGTCGTGTCGTATTGACCAATGACCAGCCTCCATAGTAATGTACTGTATTCCATCCGCGATTCCGCTGGGTCCTATTTGGCCATCTTTCTCAAAGGGGGTTTATTTGCAAAGTCAACCAAGCTCTGAAAAAAATACAAGGTAAAAAAAAAACATCAGGCGAGAACGAGAGGCTACTAGTAGTCACACTGTGAACGTATTTTCGAATATAAAAAATTGATATAATCAATATTCGGACGGTGTTGTAGAATCTTAAAGGTCCCCGGACCACATACCTGTAGCAATTCGATTTGAGGCGAAAAGTCGAATCGAGCAGGATAGTAGGGTTAGGGAGGAGCTTTGCTCATCTTCTTGAGCTCTGTGGCTCGTGATAAGTGTAGAAACTATAATATAATATAATAATACAATATCCTAATCATTTCCCAAACAGTCCAATCCTCTGTTTGGCCCTAATAAAAACCAAAGGGATGGAGCAGAAGTTACTGTGCAGTGCAGCTGTGCACACAATTGCATAATACATAAATATAGAATGAGTATACAATGGAAAAAAAAAAGTGCTGGATCGAATCCCCTAGCACTTAAACCTCCACTTTAGTGGGTATCTTTATAGCCCCCCTCTTCCTCTCATAATTAGGCACACCATACCGACGACCAGGCGCGCTCGTTCCACGCCCATCCATCCCAGTCGTCTCGCGAGATACCACCGCATCTCTGAACCGGAACTCAAAGCGGCTACCTTCCGGCTGGACACGGGTCAGCTTCGCCTCTTCCCTCGCCTTTGCCGCTTCCTGGCGCTTCTTCAGGGCAGCCGCTTCCCGCTCAATCCGCTCCGAAAACCGCTTCTTGTGCTCGCGGAACTCGCCGGGTTTCTGGAATCGGTCATGCGCGAAGGCGACGAGGTGAGGGTGTGGGATTCGGTAGTCGGCGGGTTGGAGGACTTCTTCTTCGTTGTTGGGTTTGCCGAGCTTTTCGATCTTGTGGGGATTGTGTGTTACGTTTTCGATGGCGTCTGGGGTATTATGTGGGGTGTTGGCGATGGCGTGCGGGAGGGCGGGTGCGGCGGAGAAGACGCGCCCTGCGTCGACACGTGTGAATTGTCGGGATTCAGCGACAGGGTGGAAAATTTGAGCTTCTGTGAGACGGTGGACAGGGAGATCGTTTATGGATTCGTGGGGAACAGGCCGCTCAGGGTATCTTTTTAGTGGTGTGGTAGGAATCATCTGATGTACGGCCCTAGCGTACGGGATTGCTCGAGGTTTGTTCTGTTATATTGGCTGTTAGCAAGGTTGTTTTAAGTCAATGAACTCGTGTGATAACCATGAAACTCCAAAATTTGTAGATAATAAAAGGTTTTGTCTCAGAGAGTTGTAATTTAAATTTAAGTAAGCATCCTCCAAAATGGGAATTGAGGAGTCTTCAAGACTAATCGAATTTGTTTTGCTCATCATGACAAGGTAAGAAGAGGGGGGAAATAAGGTAGATAAAACGAGACGGACTCGAGGAAAGATAGAATCATACATACCTCTGCAACCCATTTCTTCTCCAGCTCCACCAACCTAACCACAGCTGCGACTCTTTTCAAATCCACCCCATGCATAACACTAACTTCTCTAAGCGACTTCCCATATTCGACAACCTGTCTATGAATCTCATTCCTTAAATCCTCGCTGAGTACCGACTCGCTCACGAACGTCGGATTAAGCGGGAATGGCCTAAGGTCTTCCAGCGTTTCCGCATCTGTGTCTTTGCCGCCCTCCTTGGAGCGGATGAGCATGCCATGGTTGTTATAGGCGCTGAGATAGTTTGTGCTGCCCGGTTTTGGCTCCTTAAACACCGCACCCGGTCCCTTTAGCCACACATGGACTTTTCGCCGCGTTTCTTCATCTTTGTCGTTCTGGGGCTCAGCCGGGGCTGGAGCGGCGGCGGCGTCATGTTGTTGCCGGCGTTGGGAAGGGGTGTGGGACGATGAGGATAGGAGGGGTCTGAAGGAGAGGCACAAAGGGGCTGATGATTGAGAAGATGAGGGGCTGGATGTAAGGCTGCAAGACAGCCGTCGTAGGCCTCCTAGCCGAGGAGGCATCTTGGTGTGTTGTGTGTATGTGAGTGTAAGTAGAGGGGGTTGTGCGAAGGCAGGAAATGAGCGGTCTGCAGCAAAAGGAGGTGAAAACGGGTGGGAAAATGGATAGAGGGTTGTTAAGGCAGCCAATTGAGGATGCTTAATGTGAACACTATTCCACGTCTAATGATGGAGGTTCAATGGCTGCCTGAACAGGTTGGTTGGGGAACAATTGGAGATGTGTTCGATATGTTGTCGTGGACTGGAAATGGAGGAAGCAATTTTTTTTCGTCTCCAGCTCGGAGTGTCACGTGGAACGAACACGAAAGAGGACTAGCGCGGATCATTAGCGGCTAAATGCCAAGAATTCCCGAGGTCGTGGATATCGAAGCCAAAAATCAGTACGTGGATGAGCATGAAGCCGAAAAGAAGAACAATGGCAACCAAGCAAAAGTAAAATGATCCATGTACCGCGTCTCTGTAAAGATCTTTGACTAAAAGCCTAGCTATGCGGGAGAAGAAAATAGTAACCCATAATTATGAACATAAAAGTGAAATTAGTTAGAACAAGAGGAACAATCCAACAAGTATCCATATCTCTGTTTCTTCATTTGAAAGGGTATCCGCTTGCTGAGGAGAGACGATACAATAATCATGCTGTTGGTGAGTATTCGAGCCCACGAATAGAAGGGCAGGGGAAAAGGAAATTTTTAGAAATGGAAAGTGAAAGGGGCGCCGCGTGTGCAGGTATAGAAAGTTTCAAAGGGTGTAGAGCAAAAGTTTGTGTAGCGCATTGTATAGAATAATGATTTTTTAAAGATGTAATAAAAGCAGTTGAGCAAGATGAATGACGCAATGATAAATAAATAAGATGCCAACCAGCAGAGGAGGCATGAGTGGTAAAAACGCAAATGCTGGAGGGGAATACAATTGGACAGATAGAGACAGATATGGCCACAAAATTAGCAAGCAAACAGGCAGGAAAGAAAGAAAAAACACCGAACTATTGCAACAGAAAATAATAAAAGGCGCACGAGAAAACAAGAAAATATCCATGAATCCAGCACAAGAAAATTCCCGATCATCCTTCCCGTATACATATCCTGCAGAGGCCCATTTTTCCCACGCCAAGAAACAGACAAGCAAAACACAGTCGTTTAATATGTACGCCTTAAGATGGCCGCTTTGTGAAATGGGCAAATCGCTCGAAGGGGTCTTTTTTTCTTTTCGTTCATTCCGGGGGGGAACCGGGAGGGGGGAGGGGGTTGGGGGTTAGGGGGGGTTATCATCAAATATGTACGCAACGAATAATAAAAAGAAGGGAAAAAAGTATCCCACGAAAAATGTATCGACGCGCTTGAGATGAAGGCTGCAAAAATGATGTTGTGTGTAAAAGGGGGAATAATTTTTGAAAACAATAGGGGCGGCTCACAATAAAATAAATGGTGTACCCCAGAAGAGAGCAAACTGGGAAGGTAGAAAACGAATAAGAGGTAAATAGACAAGGAGACAATGATGTTCGTAGTGCGACAGACGCAATATATGGGAAATAAGGAAAATGAGATGCAATAAGGAGGTAAAGGGACAGGGCATGAGAAGAAGACCCAAATTGCAACCCCCCCTTTTTTGTGCTGGGGAAGGGGGGGTGTAAACAAGAACGGGAACGAGTCCTCCTGAGTTCCAGCAAAGCCCAAGCGCGCACAAGCAAAATGCGCCAGAGCAATATGCACTTTCTCGCTAATCCCGAACAATAAAATAGCCACTCCTTCCTTCAAGATTCCATGCAATGGTCAATAGCCCCGAGAATAAGCCTGTAACTATGAGAAAATGTTAAAAAAATTGGAGGGAGACACATAAGTATCGATGCAATTATAAAACAAGAGTGGGAATTTACTGAAAAACAAAAAAAAAAATATATAAGAGTGGAAATCAAGCACAAAATGGGGTTGCGGCATGGGAGAAAACATCAAAAGAGGCCAAGGCCAGCGTCGCATGACGATCTAACATGTAGAGTCCAGTGTTCCGTAACGCCAGACGCTCCAGTACTCATCACACATGCAAAACATTATATAGATGCGTTTATATGCTTTGATCTATCGGCCCATGAAATCAGCATAAGCAGTGACGTTCATGTTTGCCATGCCTGGGCCTGCCACTCCGCCGACAGGTCCACCATTAAGAGCCTGGGAACGTGATGTCCCAATAGTGCCAGGGTTCATGCCGAGCGCCGACACTGAGTGGCCATTAAAGGCGTTGTTGACTTGAGCGTTGTTGATGCTGGCCATAAGTGGATTGGTCGTGCTCGAAAAACCAGGTGGGATGCCCAGTCCAGGTGGGAAAGTGTTTGCAGTTGCGAAGAGGGGCATTCCGTTGCCATTTGCCGATTTCACAGCATTAGCATTGGGCACTGCGTTCATTCCAGGAGGTGGGCCTGGGCGAACCCCGAGAGGGTTCTTAGAGAAGCTTAGGCGAATACCGCCTTTAACGCTGTTGGACAGTTGGTATCCATATAGTTCATGGAGAGCTTTAGTCGCGAAAGAGATGTCTTCAAATTCGACGAAGCACATGGGCCCGTTCTGCTTGTTCCGGAAGCAAAGTCGCTTGTATCCGCGTTGTTTGGTAAACAAAGCTTTCAGCTCGTCTTCTGAGGTGTCATGTGGGAGGTTTCCCACGTACAGCGTGTTGCAAGGAGGGTTCTGATCGGCCGGGTTGACGGGTGGATAATTTACTCGGTGGTATTGAGAGGCATGCATGTATCCCGGATTTGGTACTACTGTGGATGAAAGGCCGGGTGGCATTGTACTAGTGGGAGTCCCAATACTCCCATTCGATCGAGTGCCACCCAATTGCTGCATGGGGTTATTAACAGTTGCCGACAACGAGAGGCTGGCGAAGTGAGATAGAGGGACTGGTGGGTTGGTCAACCGTCGCTGCAAAGCTACCGGATTAGAAGGACCGTTTCGAGCATACCCAACAGGGTCACTCAGCAAGTCGCCGGTATCTTCGTCAGGATCTTGTTTGATCATCATTTTGCCAGAGCCGTACGACCTATCACTGATTGAATTTTCGATCGGCGACTGAGGGGAGAATATGGATGTGAGTTGAGAATTTCCGTCTGGCGCTGGAAGCTCGTTATTCCCTGCTCTTTCGAAAGCCTGGAAGGCACCGTTGAAAAGCGACGTCTGGCGCGTTAGGGACGGTGGAGCGCTGACTTGAGACGCGGAGTTTGACAGGGCGCGGCTTGACGCATGGTCGATTGTATTGCGGCGCACAAGAGAGGCAGATGGAGCATTAAGAATTTCAACGATCATATTAGCTTCGCCTGTGCTGTTGAGTTTGCCATGGAGAGCGTTCCGAACTTCTTCTGCTGCGGCTCTCGTTTCGAAACGCGCGATCGCAGAGCGACACTGGCCGTCTTCAGGGTGTTCGTTCGGAACGAAGGCGTAATCGACCAAGTGTTGGGAAAATGTGAGTAGTCCATGCAGCAGCTCGTTGCTGTATGTCGGTGCTAAACGTCGCAAAAGAACAGCAACAGTGCCGCCATTAACGTTTTTAGCAGGATATGCTCCATTCATGCCGTTCATATTCGGCATGCCATTTCCAGCAGCATCCATATCTGCCAGATGCAACGACGGCTGACCTATCGGCGGAAGCATGGTATTAAAAGCTGCGGAAGCTGACGATGACGGTTGGGATGATACAGGAGAGAATGGCTCGGGTATACTCGCGTTGTGTATGTTGGATGTGCCGTTGGGTGTGGAGACTGGAAGATGGGAAATTGCGGCGGAACTGGAACCGTTGCGCTTCAGCGTTGGCCTATTGAACATTGCGCCGGACTGGTTCGACTGGCCGTTGCTCATGGTCGATATAAAGACGCTGAAGGCAAGGAATTTGCTGGCGCAAAGAGGAAGTCGAAGGTCCTCTTTTCTTCCTTAGGACGATCCTCGCGAAGCTGTCGCGGGTCGCGTAAAATTGACGGGTCTCACGGTTGAAAAACAGTAGCGATACGAAGCGATCGTAAGAAGCAGTAGTATAGTTTGGGGAATTTGTTTAAATCGAGTTTGAGGAGCGTGGAAGGTCTGACTCGACGCGAAAGAGGATGTAGAAGGCTGATCAGCGTAGGATTGGTGTGACGAGCAGGCTAGGAACTTTTGCGCATCGCTAGAGGAGGTCGAGCTGAGGAAGGCAGCTGTTTCGCAAAATGTCAATACTATAACACGGGAAATCGCAATGAAAACGATTGACAATGAGCGATAGACTGAATAAAGAGGAATTGTAGAATAGTGCGTATATGTGTGTGAGTATGGTAAAGATGCGTTGGGTGCACAGGAGGAGATAAGCCAGATCAACAAGGCGATGCGATGAGGACAAGAGCGCAAGATAATTGCAATAACAAGATGGAAAGCCCGAGGAACACGCCGCGCTCCGGACTCAACATTGAGCAGAGACCGTGACGCTATAGAACGATGAGGATTGGGTGATGAATCCAATGAAATGTTGTACAGGGGCTTCTTTCGCTTCTTTTGGCCCGTTTTTTCGGGAGAGGAGGTGTATTGGCAAAACGAGCGCAAGAAAAATAGCGCAAAATGAACGATAAAACGGGGAAATATGAAGCGCGATTGAAGAGCCGAAACAAACAAGAAGAGCGAAAGAAAGGAAGGAGAAGAAGGGCTATGTGCAGACAAGAGGGCGGACGCGAACAATGGGCAGAGTTGGGCTAGGTTGAAGATGAAAAAAGGAATGAGGAATACTAACAAGGGTTCCGGTTTGACCCAGGCCAGAAAATCAACGGGGTTTCTGCGAGATGAATCTCCAATAGCGAGTCGAAATAAATATGCGCGAGGGTGATTCGAAGTCGTGATTGAAGATGACGAGACACAGTGTGGATGTTATTGGTAGAATAATAATGGCGGAATCGAGTTAAGGTGCACCGGAAGAATTTTTTTCTATGGGCTTGTCTCTTATTCGGGAGAGGTGACAGACACTGCTGCTGGAGTCGCGCAAGCTTCGAGCCCAGACAGAGCGAGAGTCGAGATCGAAAAGGGTCGGAGAAAGGTACGACGACGACTCGATGAGTGCGCTGGGGGAGCAGCGAGACGGCAGGGCAGGCTGCTGCTTGGCCGCTTCAGCTAAGACTTGCTAGTGTGATTGGAAGTGTGTGTCTGGGTGAAGTTACCAGTCTCCTGCGCCCGCTAGAGTGCAGGGTTGGCAGCGCAGCGAATGTGGTTGGCTGGCGCGATGGCTGGGTGGCCGATCTAAGGGGGTGAGGTGAGCGAGGGTACGGAAATTGGACGGATTGGCGGGAAGAGGGGATGAGGTGGATGGGAGAGGAACGACGATGTCGCGAAAAGCGCGACTTGGAGATGAAGCTGGAGTTGGAGATGGCGAGATAGATAGATAGGGAGATGGAGAGATGGTGAGATGGAGAGACGAAGAGGTTGGATGATGGGAGGTGGTTGGTCGACAGAAGGTGAAGGTGACGGCAGGATCGGGAGGACGACGAGGAAGAGGCTCTGCAGGCGGAATTGGTGGTTAGTGGCGAATGGGTGTGGCCCAGGCCAGCGATTAGGCGTACTCCGGGCGCGGGGGAGCCTGGAGTTTGGGGGCCGTTTAGGGGCGGGGGGCTGACAGCTCTGGGGAAAGGTAGAGTATCTACCTCGCACCCTGCCTGGTAACTGCAGCCAAGGCCGTTTCTGAGGTCGCGATGCTTGTCGCTGATATGGTTCGTAGATCTTTGGACTGCTACGGCTCTGCTCGTGATGAAAGGTGTTGAGATACTGGACACAGTGCTGCAACCCGGGTACTCTTCAAAATTTTGTGTGTGGTGCAAATTTTTTTTAAGTTTTAAAAATACTTCCGGATGCCCTGAGAGTTTCCCAATTTTGCAGCAGAGGCATGAGGATGGTCGCCCATCATCCCAGTAACCCGGAACAATGCGCACCTTTTAAATTGAAAAAGAGTCTCCAGCATTTAATGTCTCCAGCTATCCACCTGTCATCCAGTGAAGACGACATTGGGGATGTTTTCCTTGCGCAAGGGAACTACATGTAATAGCTGCATATATGTGCAACGACCCAGCGAAACGATCAAGATAAACTTTCACATGGCCCAAACGAGAGAACATGAACCCTTCACTCGATCATCGAAGACATATCTCGACCGAATCTATGAGTCCTTGACATACCGGAGAACCTACAAATATGTACTCAAAGCATTGATTCTACAACAGATGGCTCCAACAAATGCATTGCAGTTGAACAGCAGCGCATATCCAACCCCCAACATTCCTCTTTTGATAAACATCTGCGCATCCATTGTGCCATTCCTTGCATCAGCCTGCTTCTTTCCTGCCAAGCCGATCCCGCCAGCCTTCCAAGGTTTTCCGGGGAAGCCCCCAGTTTAGCGGTTGGGGAACAGACCGAGCCTCTCTTCTCATTCATCAGTGGTCAGAAAGAGATCTCGCAGCACCTTTATCAATCATGTCGAGTTTTATTCCCACAGTCCATGGGTCGACCTGGATAAAGAATCCCGTTGTTGGAACTTGGTGGGATCTGTTCACCCAATGAAACCCATCCCCAAGGATGGTAAACTGAATCCAACCGTTGAAATGCGTTTGCACCTGTCCCCTTCCAATCAAGGTTCAGCCTTCTTAGGTAATGAGGGGAAGTGGATTGTTCTGGCCGGTGCGCACATCCATGGGCGAGTTTCCGACCCCTGAAACTTGGATAAATCCTGACGTTACCTGTCATCTGGCTTTCTGAATTTTTGTTGTGAATAATCGGATGGATAAATAACCGATAAGAGCAGTTCAAACAGTGGTGGAAGCCTGACTTGATATAAAAAAAATGGAGTTGATTTACTCTGGACTAGTTCGAAGGAGACGTTCTCCAGTTATGATGCCCCGTCTGGCTTCTGGCACAGGTTGATGGGCACCAAACTTCTCGTGCCTGGGAGGCGCCATTCGCAACTGGTCCAACAATTAACCCAAATAGAGCCAAAGCCTTACCAGGGAGGAAAAGCCCGAGGCCCATGGCTAGGAAAAAGTCTCAGGAAAACGGGCTAGAATGATGTGACAAAAATTGAAACGCGCCTTAGCCTGTTCTCTTCGCTCACTAAAAAGTCTGAGGAGCTGAAAAAACAACCAATCAGCTAGCGTAGGAGTCGGAGACGCGCAGAATGTAAATTCTTGGAAGGAGAAAAAAAAAATGTAAAAAAAATGTAAAAAGGGGCCTGTTCAAGCCAGAATCGCGAAACGGGATGCGATCCGCCCAAATAAAAGAATAAGAAATGGGGCAGATGAGGACAGGACTAAAGAAATCAACAAACTGGGGGGGTTTTCTTGTCATTATATGACCACCAAATTAGGCGCGCCAATCCAGAGATTTTTATTTTCCTCCAAAATCCCCAGACAGGGAGCGCAGGAAAAAGCTGATCACCGTATCCTCTCCCCTCCTCGGAGCCAGGCGTGCCAATAATGTGCTGCTGAGGGCAGTGGGACATGGCCCATGCCCACAACATTTCAGCCAGGGCGGCGGCGGCGGGGCCCCTTAATTCATCGCCGACTAACAGCCACCCCCCACTGCACGGAGAAAACCTGAACCCAGGACCAACGCACCGGGGTGCCTAGGTCCAGTCCAGGGCCCGAGGTGGCCCTCGATGGCTCGGACTGGCTCGGGCTGGCTCCGCCCCAATTACCCAGGCTGGCCAATGAGATACCGGCAGCTAAATCTGGCGATCGCGTCAGTCCCAGACGATTATTGTGTGCCAAATTTTCACAGCCTGGGAAACAAAGTTTTTTTTTGGAGTCCACAAACATGAGCAAGGATGGTGGTTTATTAATCAATGGTCGCATTTCGCGGCCCATGTTGCTCGAAGCTGCCAGTTGCAGGGATAGAAGGGCGTCTTCAAGGAACGCTCCTTTTTTCGTGTTAAGTTTCGGCGCGGCGAAGTTCGCTGACGCGACTGGAGTTCAATATCTCGTGTTTTCAATCTTCATCTGGCTTTGGGACCAAATCAGGATCTTTGGCTTTTGGCTTCTGGCTCTGAGTGGATGTCGGTACCGCTAATATCTCCGCGTTGCATGCCTTGGCATGCCACATATTTCCTTCTCCTCCGTGGGGCTTGCTTGACTCTGTTCGAGGTAGCGCGGATCTCGCCATTTCCAGGCTAATAATGGGGGCGATCCTCTTCTTGTATTGTGGAGATATAAATATCAAGGACAGAATTGGCCAATTAGTTGTCCCATGAGGCCTTCTGGAATGGTTTGTTTCTGTGTCAATGTTTGGTTGGATTTGTCAAAAGAAATATTTCTTGTGCGGCTACTTTGGGTGGAATGACTAATGACCGAGTACATCTCATTTGAGAACAGAAATTGCCATTGTCAATGTTTCTATATAGAGCACATGTTCAGAAAACACTGATGACTCTGTGCCAATTCAATTTTGTTTTTGATGCTATTCAAAATGGCAAGCAGATATTCTACACCTGCAGTAGAGCATCAACAGATGAATATTAATACAAGTAGAATAGATGATAAAGCATGTGCTGATTTGAGTTTATAGCAAAGCAGAGTAGAACAAGAGGGTATAGAAATGCCATTGCTTGATTCAATATGTTATCTATCAACAAACAACTCCTTGAACTGATATGTGGAAGGCTTTACAAATAAGTTTTGATTTGATTCAATGGGTCAAAATAACTTGCATCATGGAGCCCCTGGGCTAGAAAAGCTAGAAAAGGTGTCTGTGATGATATTTGATTCAAAATGCAATGAACATCTCTGCCAGCGCACAGGGACCACTGCATCTGAAGAGTGAAATATGTAGCAGGCATCATTCATTTGAGATGCTCAAAAGCAGAGGGAAAAATAAATCTTGATTGAGCCGAGAATCTCTGGAGAACCTCTTCCGCTGTGGTAGCAATCATCACAGCACTGGTGAGTTGGCATGACTCAAGATAAAATGGCTGCAACGAGGAGATACATACATATGGCAGTGGAGACGTCTTTCAAAATCTATTCAGATCAACAGTTAAAAATTGGAGGAAATTGGACCAAAGTGACTATAAAATGAAATATGTGTTGGATTGCCTCATTGCCTCCCTGCGGGCCGACTGCTTCCGCCAGGAGCGCTGCGATCGGCGATCCACGTGATCGCGAACGCCCGCTATAAAAGGCCACGTAGAAGCTAGCTTCTCATAGAATCAACGAGCTCGAACCTTAACTCCTTCATATGCCTATTTCGTCTAAATTTCCGGTAGACTGGGCGGTATTCTCAACCTCTGGAAATTTAGATGGACACAGAACAAAACAAATTGAAGAAGCTGAAGACTATCAAGAGAAAAGTCATATCCCTGGCAGGCGGCAAAGGACAGCCCTTGAGATCCCTTTCCGAACGAGAGATACATAGATATTCTGTCTTCACATGGTGAGAAATGCTCTCATCATCCCGTGCCTTGAAGTCTGAAGTGGAATGATGGCATAATCCAACAGGCTTCTGCGTGAAGAAAGGAAACTGCGCCGCGCACTTGGTGTCGACAAGAGCAGATTATAGGCTCCACTCTCGTGTTCTTTGGGACATGTAGCATTGCACATCTACATCGGAAGTCACCGCAAAAACGTGATGATTTCTCGTGGTGCCGAGCCAGCGAGCAGCTTTGCAGGGACATCTCAGCTGAGAACATCCATGCACAAACAAGGTTTTTTAAGGTTGGCGGAGTCTGCCAAGCCCGCTATTCCTCATTGGCACGGTGTTCCCAATCAATCAACGTCAATCGCAGAGCCGCTTCGCCTCTCCTGATCCCAGTCGCCCACTGGGCCAATGTTGTCCGTGCCGATCACACTTCTCAGAAATCCCCACGAAGGACCTTGCTGTTTGCTGTGGTGAAAACACTGAAAAGTGGTCACGATAATGGTCATCATGGCTACCAACACACCAGCCAGCAGGAAAGGTAGACTATGAAGGGCACCGCACAGCTTCACAGATCGCTCAGCCCGTGGTGGGTGTTTTTTCGGGAAGCTCGATCCGTGGCGGAGGTTCACGTTTTTCTTCGTCCCTCTGCCCGTGAAATGGGGTTGCATCAGGCGTTGTCAATCATTCTCGTATTCTACTTCCAAGGAGTTCTGGATGCAAAATCAATCGTCCAGCCTCAAGTCAATTGTATGGCCCGAGCCCCGTTTACTCTTATTCCACGAGCCGAGCCTCATGGCTGAAGAACCCTTTTACTTATTTAGCGTCTCCGGCTGAAAGAAGGGGATAGGCTCCCAAAAGCGCCTCATTCTTGGCAAGTTGACTGACAGTTTTTGATGCAAAATTTGTGTCATCCCTCCCCCCCAAGAGTCATAATGAAGGGGTGCTTACCATTTCTTCAGATTCTCAAATCATCGACGGCGATGAGGAGAAATGCTCTAGCAAATTCTGACATCTAAATATTGGCACATGGAATAGCGGATAGAAATACCTCTGACAAGTGTTCCGTCCTTGGATTTCCCTGTTTGACCATGACTCTGGTTTTGATCTGCTTGGTCCTGGATCACAGAGAGAGAGAGGTTGTACCTTTTGTTGATGGGCTGTGGAGAATTTGAAAAATTATTGCGAGATGAGGAACAAAGCGTGGTGAAGTGGTGGTGAATCGATGGAGCCATTCGCCCGGAGATGGGAAACGAGATCCAATCAAGAGAAGAAACGTATTCGAACCCTGTCATTTTTTCATGGCATCAATCATTTTATTTCTGAGCAATCGGCACCTCGTTGTCGGAGATAAATGATTTCGTTGGTATGGTGCCTCCTTTGTTGATCCACATCTTTTGATGATGCCTGCATTCCAATGGTAGATTGGAGCTAAAACTCGAGAGGGCGTCAAAATACGAGCTTGAGCCGCTCGAACTCCCCCTGAGGGGCATGAAGACAGGCAGCTCGCCTACCACTCCCTCTTTGTCCTTGTCGATAATTTCCCCCCTCAAGTCATTTTATTCTGTGAAATAGCCATTTCCCCGTGATTGCCTGCCATGCGTCCATTCTTTTGATCAAGCAACTCTTATAAAGCACCTGCAGCCCAGCCACTCGTTTCCTTTTCGTTCTTTTGAGCTCCTCCTTTCTCCTTTCTCGTATCCTCTGGGTACGCCCTTTCCTTTTGACATTTCATTTAGCTCTTGTCCCAGGGACCAGTTGGCAAAATGGCCGAGTTGACGGTTGGTTACGTGTCCGGCATTATTGCCGCTGCAATTTTTATACGTACGTGCTTTTGAGATTGAGAGCTACAGACGGTTCAAGAAGCCTTGGTTTTCTGTAGGATATTCTCCTCGCTGACTATGACCAGTTCAACGTTTCACTCCAACGGCAACATCGCTCATCTTAAGTGGCCTTTTAAGAGAGGAAAATACGGCTGCAACATGGTAGGACTTCTGCCAGCCCCAAATACCTTTCTTCCGGCAAATTCTCATCCGCGCGAGTAGGACTCAAGTTGCCCGTGCTTTGCATTCGACCTACTGGCCGACCTTTGTCGGAGCCGATTCTGTTGTCTCTGGCCCCGTGAGCAGGGTTGTGCAGTTTGAAGCGCTGATGAGACCCTTGGTTCTTGGAGTTATCGCCATTGCAGCAATTGTCACTCCTTTAGGCCTGTATGATGCTATTGTTCCAGCTCATTCAAAAACTCTTCAACCTTTTCAGTACACCCCAGACCAATCTCCATTTGGATTTGGAACACCACCAAGAAGCGACCTTGGCTATAATCGGTTTTGTGGTAATAGGGGGCGCGCCAAATGTCCTGGCTCAGATGTCGTGATCATCAATCATCCAAATGGTACGCAAGACTTGCCGTATGGCTACGATTCCAGAATCCCGCCCAAAATCAAGGATATGTATCAGAGCGGCCTCAAGTCCTTGCCGCCCACTGTTTCTAGCCTTTGGGATATTGAATGGAGGTCATATTCAATCCGAAGCGAACCTGAGGTCAACAATGGTTCCAAATTCTTGGTCGGAGATTACCGACAGGCAGGTGTCCTAGCCTTGAATGATGGATATGATAAGGTTGAAGGACTGATTGTCGATACTAAAACCGGTGGAATTGGGTTTCGCAATCACAGTACTCCTTCGCCGCTACGTCATGGCAGCGAGTGGTCGGAGGACCTGCTCTTTGTCGATCCCCACACAACGTGCGTCGATACTAATTTGACGATTGATTTCGAACTTGGTCCTTTTGGTGCTAGCGAAATTAAGAATTTAGTCCTTACCGATCGAGGTGGATTTGTGAATCTCAATAAGGAATATCCGACTTTCGACCGGCTCAACAGCCAGACTGATCCTGATTTTGAAGGAAGGGCATATAAGGCTGCCTTCCTTAACAATGCACTCTCTATGATCTTCCTCAACGTTTCCAATCCGAGAACCAAGAATTTGGAGCCCTTTGCCTACATGAATTCTGAAATGAACAAAACATTCCCTCTAGAAAAAGGAAGCGTACTGATATACCCTGATAAACTCATGACGGACCAAGTATTCGGGAACTACCTAAAACTTCCTTCAAGGCTCACGAACTCCACATCTAATAGCACTGGTTCCGGTGATGTTTACCCAAATCCGTTCCATATTACCACGGCAAATTTCACTTCAATACGTAGGTTATTTCATTCACCTCTCGAACCAGTATCTATGGTGCTGACTATTTTGTAGACACTTTGTGCCAGGGAGCTGGTGGCCTTGACTATGCAAATATTACCAATATCGGCGTAGTATGTGGGATGGCATTTGGGGCTCCTAGACTCGGAGATGGATCTCGTTCATTAATATTCGAACCTGGCTCCTCGTGGACTGTACCCTTGTATAGTTGTGCGTCGGGGGCGCGCGCTGTGATAAAGACCGTCGATTTCCGATTCAACGGCACTGATGGACTGAACAGTCTGGTAATTGATAGTATCCGCGACAAGACTTACGCAAAGGATGCTGATAAACCGCTCTGGGGAGTTGAACACTCTGAATCCAGGTTGAATGAAGTTGAACCTCTGTGGGGTTTGGTGTCGGATGAATACAAAGGGAGGGACGATATTTCGGTCATTCAAAAGGAGTCATTATGGCTGCCCGGATACGCTGGAGGTTTGATCGCTACACCAGCGGGATATTCGAACTTGGCGGGCATTAATTTTCATACTCATGCGTTCCAAACAACTTATGATATAGGCACTTCCCCGCCAAGCGGAGTTACCGACTATTCTGGGCAAACAAACATGGCGATGTATGCAAAATGGCAGGATCTATCCTTTACAGCCAACACCACAGCAAGGATCATCAACTTAGTGTGGACAGACATTGCTGCGAACGCGGTCCTCGGAACCAAAGGCTGGATTTCACAGAATCAGGCGCGTGTTGCCAGACGTGACGATGGTGATGGCCAAGGTTCGCCGCAGCCAAGGAACAACGACCAACGCGAAGTCCCAGTGTTCGTCTTCCGGAAGGTTATCAAGTACGACTTGAAATTCGCTATTCCGGCCTTCCTCGCCCTCGTTTTCACTCTCGTGATCCTATCCACAACATGCCTTTTGTGCTTGTTTGGCCGTGCAAGACCATCCAGGATGCGAAAGTATCTTTTCTACACCGCTGCGGGTCGCATAATGGCCAGTTTTGTGTATCCCAACCAAATCGATCCTCAGTCTCCAACAAAGGAGTGGAATAAAAGTGTTGGGTTTAAGAGAATTGCCGTTAATGGTCCCGTTCCCGCAGCGAGGGATCCAGTGATGATGTCCAAGTTTGGAGGAGATACAAATACGACAAACATGGATGCTCCTTTGCTCAGAAACGGCGGCCAACCACAACAGCCATACCAGGCGTGAGAGCGAATGCAATAACTCTGTCTCCCCCGACGCCGAACCCCCCGTTTTCAGCAGGACCAAAACCCGAGACCATAGTTTGGCTTGGAACGACAATAATAACTGAAATCCCTATGCCTGTTCTAAGCATTTAAGCATTTCCCCCCAGTTCATGTGTAACCCACCCGCTTCTATCTCGTTTTCGACAACTCTCCCTGACCACTTGAGTATGTCATACTTCTGGGTACTCACTTGTTGGCCTATTGTCTCCAGGAGTTCCAACTATTTCTGGGGACGGGTTAACATACTCTGACAAGCAAACAACCCACCCTTCGAGGATATATCATGTTTTCTACTATCTCTTATATACTTCCCCCCCGTTTTTCTGGTTACTGAGTACTCATATCTTGAATGCGAAGCGACAGATTATGCCCGCACGCAGTTCTGTCCCTCACCTATTTGGAAACTGTTGTTTGAGTAACAGCTCCTGCATCTGCTTTCCCTTTTGCGTTTACAAATTTTCTGACTGAGAAATGATACAAGCCCTCTGTTCGACAATCATATACCCCATGTGGAATAACTATCCACTTAATATACAACTCAATTCAAACCAACATTTTCTAGAACTACACATACATAAGCGACAACGGAAATAATAAAAAAAAACAAGGAAATATGGCATAGAGAACTAATGTAGGAGAAATCCAAACGCCGTAAAATGATGAAGTCACGCTCTCGAGAAAACGTAAGGTTGATACATGTAGTGTGTATGCAAGTAAGGAGCAGGATATCAAGTTTGATATCCGCCGTTCTAGCCCGCGTGAATATACTTGATGGTAATTCCCATTTTCTGCCTTCTTTCTTTTGTTTGGCGAATTATCTTGTTCAGGAGGGCAAAGGACTCGTTCAGCCTGGCTGTTTCAGTCGTAGAAAGTTTCGTCGGGAACACGGGGAAGGTTCTCATTATTGTGTAGCTTTTTCCGCTGCATTATCTGTTCGCGTTCGCATTTTGCCGAGTCGAGGTTCAACGAGGCCCACCTATTTCATGCATGATGTGTTAGAAATCCATACACAATCTGTCGTAATCCGATATTGAATGAGAAAGATTATGAAGCGCTGCGGGCTCCAAGGCCAATCCAGAAACCCAGGTCCTTTCCGAATTTTGATAAACACACCACCCTTCAAACCCCAAAGCCCAGCCTAGCACTTTCGCCAGGGAATGAGGAAGCCAGTCATGCGCAGAAATCAAAATAATTGAAGAGTGCCAGAAAAACCACAACGTAGGACATACCAAACTCAGCAATCTCCATACAGGTTCGCTCGGTTGTGCACCAACACCCAGCCAGTATTTCGTCCGCGACCTATCAAGCGCGATATCTTTGAACGGTTTTGCTATCTTGGCTTCCGCTTCCGAGAGGCCAGTTGGTATCTTAGGAATAGGGCTGTACGTTCCGATAACTTCCAGAGGTTTCGAATCTCGCGCCGACCTGTGAAATCCCACCCGGCACGGCACCCGAATGGTCAGCCAAATATATTCATATCCAAACGTGGTATACTATCTCCCGTCGCATTCCGCATTCCCAGGAAAGAGAAGGGGGCGATGGGAAATCAGAGGACTATTAGGAGAGCGGCATGCTTGGGCTTGCCGCGTCAGGGTTCACATACCGTGCTTGCGCCACAACAATGTTGTAGAAGGGTTGGTGGCGGTTCCCGAAACGGGATAAACGAATTTTGACGACCATTATAAAGGAGGGTAATGGGTATCGAAAGCCTCCGGCGACCGATTGAGATCACAATTCAATTGCGGGATTCGATGGTCAGCGGAGGTTGAGGCTCTGAACATTTTCGACGGATTCGGAGAAACAATTAAAGCGAATTCTAGTCTGGGTGGAATAATCACGTGATATAGTTAACGTTCCTCCCGGCTGTTTTGGAGGTGTGAGATAGAGCACCAATTTTGCCCAGAAATGTGTTTTTTTACGATAGATGATGATTCGAAGTGTAAGCATTGATGAATAGAACTAGCCTAAGCTAAGTAGAGATCTTAATCTGTTATATTTGACCCATTATTTGCCTAAGATTCAACCCATCTAGAAATCTAGCTACAAAAAAACCCTATTTCCAACCACCAACGCGCATGCCCTCACCCCCAATCTATTGAATGGGTTGTTAGTTAGCACGGGGCTGGGCAGTCTCTGAAATCAAAGCAACCCTGAGATAATCAGTAGGCATTACAGCTTTTGTTCAACCGTTATTAGCAACGGACCGGATAGGATCTAACGCAAAGCCCCTTTTGTGCGGAGAGGTCATTACATCAGCAACATTCCCCAAACGACGTCATCCCAATTTCACCTCCGCAGAACAGGCTCAGAAATGTTGGATATATATCGTCGCAAGCGAGCGTGCCATTGACAATTGCTGTTCTCCCTAAAATTTATATTAGTTGCCGCTTAAAATTTCAAGACGACAAGCTGCGTGCTACTTCACTCATCTAATAACTTACATGTACCGTGTTCGGCGGCGAGCAAACGGATTACTTACTCAGTTCCGAAAGTATAGAACGCTCACAACCATGACGCTCAAAGTTCGTATAAGCTTTTTCTATTCTGATTTGTCTCCCTTATTACAAGAACATTACATCTGATATGACTTACTAGACCATCAACGCAAAAGATGCAGCCTCCCTTGACAAGGACCTCATGGCCGAAGGGGGTTTCTCCCTCGATCAGCTCATGGAGCTGGCGGGGCTTTCTGTTTCACAAGCTGGTATTGCCTGATACCTAGCTAAGAAATAGCTATTTACTCTTTTACATACGATGTCTGGTCCTGGGTGGCTGACAGGGTATGTTGGTTGACGACAGTCTATCGAGTCCATCCTCCCTCCAAAGGCAGAAATGTCCTCGTAGCCTGTGGCCCTGGAAATAACGGTATGAAATTAGAGCTGGCTTTTTTCGGAAGCCTTGTTTCGCTATCTTTTTACCTGTGCTACCATATCTCTGGTCCGCGGCATTAAGCTGGCTGACGATATATAACGTACGCAGGCGGTGATGGGCTTGTTGCTGCTCGCCATCTAGCTCACTATGGATATAAACCGACTGTGTATTACCCGAAACAAGGGAAAAATGAATTATACGAGGTTTGTATCCTTATCACATGCACGGACTGCTGTGTGAAATTCTCGCTTTCCCCCTATTACCAAGCTCAAGGAGTATATATATCCAAATAACTCCAGAAATTTCTAACCAGGGGAAACTACAAGAATATAGCGCCTAAAAACCCAACTGCACAACCTCTCCGTCCCCTTTACAACCGATTTCCTGGGTACCCTTCAAACCAGCGATTTCGTAGTCGATGCAATTTTCGGCTTCTCTTTCGCAGGACCACTTCGCGACCCGTTCCCTAGCGTAATATCGCTCATGGAGGAAACCAAGGTACCCATCCTGAGCGTTGACGCGCCTAGTTCATGGGATATAGAAACTGGCCCGCCAAAGGAAGGGCCTGGAGCAAAGTTTATGCCCCAAACGCTCATCAGCTTGACAGCTGCGAAGCCGTTAACGAAATGGTTTACGGGAAGGCACTTTTTGGGCGGTAGGTTTTTGACCAAGGGTATCGTGGAGAAGTATGATTTGGATATTCCTGAGTATCCTGGGGTAGAGCAGATTGTTGAGGTGGATGTGAATGGGGAAGGGAAGCTGTGAGGGGTGTAGCGGCTTTAGGGGAACCGATAGAAATTTCACGCATATCTCTTTGAAATTACTGGTTTCTTCACTTTACAACATTTATTCTCATTGGTACGGCATGTGCGTGACAAACAGTGAAGAAGAAATAAACTTCAATTTAATTGCAGTGGACGCTGATCCAGGAGGGTAATAGACTAGGAAGCCAGAATGACCGCCGTTTATCTAAGCGCACTTCTAATCTCATCAACGACGCTCTTGACCCTTGGCTCCCTACCAAATCCACCACTAATAACTTTCGATAGTGCCGTGTTGATGTCATATATTTCTTTCGCGGCACTTTTCACTTCTTCCCCAAGCGCTGTAACTAAAGTACCCAACGCAACAAGGATACGATATACAGCTTCAGAGTCTTTTTCTTTCGTCAGAAGTTTACTTAGTTCATCGAGAAGCGAGAGGGCTTTCTCTGAGGACTCAGGACTCGAAGCTCTCCCATCACTTGTAACGAAGACTGAGAAGTTAATATATAGGGTCGCAATGGCGATGGTTAAGTTGCGATTCGGCGCCCCCGCAGCGTTTGCCGTTACAGACCCGATTTGTGTCATGATGTCGCTAAACTTGCTAATTGCCAGAGCCCGACCAGCCTCAGTTTCGAATAAATTTGCAAGAGTCCGCACTGTTAACATCGCGTTATTTACGTTGAGGGGTGGTTCGAAAACGCCGCTTGAGATTAGAGTTGAGATCAGATCACCACCAACGTAGTCCGTTGAGGCTGTCACAGGGCTTGCGGCAGCGAGGAGACGGAGTAAATCGAGACCAGGAAGCCGGTTAGCAACGGGCCACGCAGTTGCAATTTTGACGATCAGCGGTATTCCGAATTCGACCTGCGGCGATTTTTTTAGCGGGGATGTCTGATCCAGTTGGTTGCAAAGCCCTATGACAGTCTCAACTTCAGACGGGCTTAGCGAAAGGTCCTTCGATCCAGAACTAATGAGCTGTTCATTCAGTTCTAGGACTTTTTTCTGGATTGTCTTGATATTTGCGGTTTTTATAGCAAGGTATGATGCTTGTGGTAAAACCTTCGGACGAGATGGCGGAAAAGATGGAGCATTGTTGGATGTTCCATCACCAGGCCGATATCTCTTTTCTTCACCCCATGGATCGGCTCCCGGAGGGGGTGGGCCTTGGCTTTGTGTTGCTGGCGAACCAAGGGAAGCACCTTGTGTATTTGTTGTTATGAAATTAGCGACCTGGTCCAGATATCCCATTGGTAATTCATTATCTTGTATGAATTTGGTTGCTGCTTCGTACGGGTTTTGCGAAAGGTTATATGGAAGTTTCAGGGGAGGCTTCCCATCCTCTATATCAACATCGAAAACGTAATCGTAGTCCTGCCCGAGATATTCCACCTTTTTTCCGCTGCTGGCTGCAGAGTCAACTACAGTCCCCACAGATATCCATTGATTCGTGGCTGTTGACCAAGTATGAGCCGTGACGCTTCCATCATCCTCGCGAATCATTTGAACTTGTCCTTCTTTCGTGCCCAGTTTTTGCTTCAAGAACTCTGGGCCTGGTAGCTTCTCTTTATTGATATCCCCAACTTGCTGCTGTGGGATAGACGATTCCTTGACTGAGGTTTCAAATTGCGCGATGACGGTAGGATCTGCATGGCGCTCTGGGGCTCTGCTGAAGACTCGAGTCACTCTATCACTAGCCCCGCTAACAATGTCACCGTTTTCTTGACATGCTGCAATGCTCCAGACTGATATTGCTGGATGCGTAATGGTCTGTATGCATCGATCACCACTCCATATCCTGACAGTCCGGTCCTCGCCCGAGCTTACTATTTCTCCCGTCGGTAAGGTGGCTAGTGAATAGATGAAACTTTCATGGCCACGGAATTCCGCAACTTGTAGGCCTTCGAGGGTCCATAATCGTATAATGCCATCGTTGCTCGCAGACGCTATCTGGCCGCCCGACGGGTGGTTTGGAGGAAGTTTACAGAGGGCACGAACAACGTCACCAGCCTTCATACTTCGTAATAGTTTTCCCGCCAGGTTGTATATCCGGATCATTTGGTCAGCGCATCCTAATAACAGACAGTCAAGTCAATATGAATCCCTCTAATACGTCACGACTCATTCGTTTTAAGAAGTGCCCGTACCAGTTACTATAGTTGTCTTGTCAAAGGCCAGCACAGCCCAGACACTCCCTTGGTGGCCTTCAAGTGTAACTTCGCATTCCCACTTCCCAACCTTCCACAGTTTTGCTGAAGAATCCCAACTCCCGCTCACTACCCACTGGCCTTCGGGACAGACATCTATGGAGCATACATTGTGAGAATGACCAAGGAGCATCGCATCCGCATTTGCGTCAGCAGGTTTCCCGGGCTGCCGTGCCTCAATAATAGTATCCTGGCCACCGGAGAATATCAATCCTTCAGGGTAGTCGGAGGTTGGAGGATAGTAGGCTACGGAATTTATGAAAGCGGACCCGTGGGAAGATATTGTGTAGTCGTACACCGGAGGCGGGGTGGAGGTGAGCTTCCAGACACGGACGGTTGCGTCCCGCGAAGCGGACAAGACAGCTTTGGAGTTAGGAAAGGCCACAGCACGAACCTTTAGGCACAAGGTACTGTTAGTTTCCCATTTCCAAGAGTCATTGATTGGGATATTCAACGAAAGGGGCACCGCGGGTATCTCGTCAGTGAGCACTTACATCATCGGTGTGGCCCTCCAAAGCGGCCGAGATCTTGAAGTCAGGCATGCAGGTTGTAGCCCCTAAGCGGTCCGTATAATTACTACTATTCGTTTGACTGACTTTCGCTGCCACTGGTCTCTAAATTCTGATGCAACAGCTGAAATTGAATTTGGGGAGGGTATTAGAGGACAAAGAGTTGTTTCGGGTTGATGATGGAACAATGCTCCACCATAGTAACTCCAGGCACCCCGCTGCTGCTGGTGGGGAACTTGGGGAGTCAACAATGCTTACGAAATCGCCCAGCTCGACAGTTACTGTTGAAGAACTTTTGTCCGCCAAGCTGAGCCTGATCGTGAGAATCATTGCTCAAGAGATATTCAAAATATTAGCTACACTGTGACTACGATAGATAGGATTTGGCTGCGAACCCAGCTGCTACATAACATAATATCTGGCAAATATTAGGTTGGCCGTTGCGAGGCCCCTAACTAGCGCAAAACAACCAGCACCCTACTTGTTGAGGAATAATTACCTAGATCGTGAGATCCTTCAGCGCCCAGTTAACTTACATGTAATAATCCCTGCCAGGGCAATGAGATTGAGATCCATATGCTGCGGATATCTCACCACCCAAAGCCCAGGAAATCGAGCAACGAAATCGGGTCACCAGAAGCCAAGAGCGCCGGGATTAGTTATCTATCAGTTGCATGAATGGCCGAAATAGAAAGGGCCAGGTCATTTCTGATACAACGCTAATAGTTTTGAGGAAATGAGACATCCGACCCACAGACAATGAGGAATATGAACAAGATTTGAGAATTGCAGGATCTTGTGCCAACAAAATGAATAATTCATTAGCAGGCCGGTGGGTGCATGGCCGGTTTCAATCCAGGCGCCAACATGAGCCATAGCCATGTATCATTCATGCAGCTGGCATGCCTTGTTCAACAGCCTCTCCTTGGAAGGAAGGAAAAACAAGAGAGCACCGTTCCGGCAAATCTGTGCGATTAGTATCTGAGTTGAGTTTTTGATATCGCAGACAATCCAAGGTTGAGATATAGAAATCATGTGGCAGGACGCCTTACCGTATCGGGGCCTAGCGCGGCGGCCTAGTCCCAACACGGCCAAGCGGCGATGTGGGCGGTGGTCGCCCTGCTATCAGATCCTGCAACTGCGTGCGGCCACAGGGTTGACCCAACCTCCACCAGCACATCGTTGGGAGCAGACGACCAGCCCGGCCTCAGTAGTAGAGACCTTCTTCCTCCTCCAAGACCTCCTCTCCTCTTCTCTTCTATCCTTTCTTAGTTATTCTTCTTTTTCTTTATCCACAGCTTCTCCGCTTTTTCACGTCTTTCCCTTCCCTTGCCTCTCTCTCCCTCTCTCTTTTTTCTTCTCTTGGGCTCGCTAACGCTACCACTACCACCCGCCATTTTTACGACTGCAACGCCGTAACGAATCTGATGATTTTTCTTTTCCCCGGTTTGTCATTCAAGGGAATCTCGGGGCTATAGTTTTTCATCTGTCGCAAGACGCTTCTCCATCTTTGGTCTTTCTCGCAGGATCTAATCCCGGCTTTTTTGAAGTTGCGCAAAGCGGAGCAGCTTCCCAACTCCTCACCGCGGAAGTCTAATCCGATCCTTTTTTTGTATCTATTTTTCCTGCTCTCACCATCTTATTTTCTTTATCTACCCCTTTCTCCCTTTAAGGCTGTAAATGGCTTCTGGTAAGCATCCTTTTCACTTCTGGTGACTTCCCTGGTTGCAAATCCATGTCAGCAGTCCACTGTCTTTTTGCCCATTGTGAGCACAAGTCGGCCTGGCATACCATTACCAATATCTAATGGCGAAATTGACGTATAGAATCTTCCAAGGTTGTCCCTCTGACTTGCCATGGACATTCTCGGCCTGTTACCCACCTTAGCTTTTCTTCCCTTGTGGAGGACGATCAATACTACTTGATTTCAGCATGTAAAGGTATTTTCCCGTGCGCGGCTCTGGGGGATTATAGATCTGGTTAAACTGAGCGCTCCTTCTAGATAACAATCCGATGCTCAGAGATGGAGTAACTGGGGACTGGTCAGTTTGATTCCGGTGCGCTAGGGAGGTTGCGCAATTGCTAATGGTGGAATAGGATTGGTACATTCATGGGCCACAAAGGCGCAGTATGGCAGGCTCGTCTTTCGTCAGACGCCACAATAGCAGCAACTGCTGCTGCGGATTTCTCTGCGTTCGTCTACCTCCTCTTGCAAAATTTCCGCATTTTGAACTGGGGGCTTACTTGAATCTTACTCATAGAAAGGTTTGGGATACGCATACGGGAGAGTGCTTACACACACTTCAGCACGCACATATCGTCCGTGCCGTCGCGTTTCCGATGCAAGCCAACCCTCAAATTCTGGCCACTGGGGGGATGGAGAAGAAACTCCGCATTTTCGATCTTTCGCAAAGCGGAACGAGCAGTACTTCGTCTCCAACGTCGCCGTACGGCTCAACTGGAGCTAATGGTGTCAGTGGTGGAGCAGCATCAACGCCCATGACAAGCTTTGAAATTGGCCCAGGGGTTCATGGCGGCACCATCAAGTCAATCATCTGGAACCAGGATTACAATATCATCACCACGGCCTGTGAAGATCGGAAAATTAGATGGTGGGATCTCCGCTCTCGTCTTCCCTTCGTAGAGCATACCGTCGATGGCACGATTGGGAGCTGCGAGTTGAACGCGCTCTCCACCTCGCCTACCGACCCAGGAATCTTAAGCGTCGCTGCAGGAAAGTCTGCCTATTTCTTCGACGGAACTAGTCCCGGCCGCTTGTTTAAAAAGGTAGACTTCAAGTATGAAGTTGCAAGCGTCGCTGTGAATAAACAGACTGGAAGATTTGTGACGGGATCTGTGGGAGACACATGGGCGCGGGTATACGACTTGGAAACTAACGAGGAGCTTGGTATGTGTTTTCTTTCTGCCTATACTAGTCCGCGCTACCCTAAAACTATCCACGTCCAAACCAAGAGAATTGGTCCATTGACATCTATCATTTGCAGAAGTGCAGAAGGGCCATCATGGACCGATATGGTCCGTCAGTTACTCTCCGGATGGAAAGTTGTATGGAACCGGCAGCGAGGACGGGACCATCAAGTTATGGAAAGCTTGCAGGGAACCGTATGGACTGTGGAGATAGACAAACCATCCCAGCATATGAAAAGTCGGGGCATGCGAAGTAAAAGTAGCAGAGGCAGGTGTCAAGCTGGCCGTCTTCCCAACCCCTTACCAATGACACAACGCAGAAAGAATAAAGGAAGAAAAAAAAGCAATATATTTTATGTGGCTAGATATAGTTTGCTATGAGACAACAGAATCGGTGCCAAATAACAATCATCTTATGGATTCATCTACACACTGTGGTATGTGTATGTATATGAGTATTTAATCATGTCCCTCTTGATTTTTTTAAACAAAAATTGTAGCTTGGTATATCAGTTTCATTTCCCCCATACATTTCTATTTATACATGTCTGTTCATCCCTTTCCATCTGCACCAGTGCCCTGTTTCCTCACTTCCTTTTATTCAATCTTTCTTGCAATGGCCAGCCCCAATGGGGGAATGACATATACACAAATACCTGGGTTGTTTAAAGCGTTTTTGAGTAGGGACTTTTGTCGTTTATACTTTTAACAAATCTTCTACATTTCACCTCGTATCTCAGCATTTTCATCGGGTTTCGCTGGTGTTACGGCTGCCGTATTCGGTTATTCCCATGCATGTGTCTCAAAATGCTTTTCTGGTAGTGTCCAAGATGTTGAAGAGGTATAATATGTTTTGAACGTATGAAGATCGGGTTTATTTTTGAAGTTTTGAGACCCACGGACGGGATTCCTCAGTAAACGCGTTTACGCGAGCGCTTATATGAAACGCCACAGCATTTTTGCCGCGCATGGCCGCCTTCCGTTTGGCCTGGCGGCAGCGCCCAACATCATCACCTCGAGCTGTGTACGCTTTTTGTCAGCTTACTTCCAGTTGATCGAATATACCCTCTTCCCCTCACAGCCATCAGAATCTACGTCGGAATATTCTTTGCAAGCCAAACCGTTTAACCTCTCGCTATACTTTTACCTTAATTGCTACGACCGCTTCCCCTGTGCTATTGCCTCCGTTCTCCCACTTCCTCCAGTCATGGATCGAAGCTTGGATGAGATTATAGCGGAACGGCCCGTAAGTTTTTAACGAGTTCCTCCAAGCTGGTGTTACTTGGCCTGAAGGGGGGCCGTTTTTGATAGCATGATTTTGCGCAAAACCCATAACTAACGTTCCCTTTTACAACAGTCCTCAACCCGTGGGCAAGTTCGCAACCGTCCTCGACGGAGCAATGCGCCTCGAGACGGTGCCAAAAAGGTCCGTAGTTTGGTCCCTCCGAAGCATATAAAGAAAGCACTGTGATTAACTGGGTTGTTGGTTTTAGGTCCTCCTCCTTCTCCTCTCGCATCCTCTAGCCGTATCGTGAAGGCAGGCAGGCTGCCGGCTTGCGCATCCTCCTCCCAAGCCATCGGGTATTGGCAAACAACATCTAGATGACCCTCAGCTGACCTCCCCCTTTCTTATTGAGCAACAGTCCTTCAGAACAGAGCGCGCCAATTTAGATTTGTAGGATGCTATCTCGTGCTTTCCTCTCGTCTTGATAACCTTTTTTCTAACATCGACAAAGCGACTGGGTTCATGATGATAAGTTCGAGGAAAATAGAAACAGTGCGTTCATTGAATCATCGTATAAATGGGCTTAATCTCTTACGCATCCTCCAGCAGCTCCCTCCTACCGTGGCAGTCGAGCCCGTCGCCTCGACTGGCATTCCCCACAGCCGGAACCGTATGTTCTCCCCTACCCCCAGTGGATGGACCCAACATGGACGGACGACTTTTACTAAACCCGCGCTCTAGACCCCCAACCGGTGCCAAACTCCGTGTTACCAATCTCCACTACGACTTATCAGAAGATGATCTCGAGGTAATTCAATGAAAACCCCATTAGAAATTGAATTGAAAATCACGAACCAGCTCTGAATATGCGACAGGATCTTTTTACCCGCGTCGGACCAATCAACGCGCTGTCTCTACGGTACGACCGAGCCGGTCGGTCAGAAGGAGTTGCGTTTGTGACGTACAAACGTTTGGTGGATGCTCAAACTGCCATCCGCGAGTTTGATGGCGCGAACGCGAAAGGGCAACCAATCACACTCACGTTGATGTCGTCCAACACCTCGGGGAAACCCGCTAGGCGTAATCCGTTTGACTTTGCCGAAAAGCCCAAAGGTAGCCTATTTGACCGAACTGAAAAGCCCCGCACTCGAGACAGTCGCAGTCTCAGCCCAGACGCGAGCGAAAACGTAGATGACACTTCGGGCCGCGTTGGCGGAAGGACCCGCAGAAGCGATGTGTCAAAACCTGCGCCAGAACACATCGATCGCTACGTCCCGGGCCAGCGATCGCCATGGCGACGTGGTGATGGTGGAAGAGGTAGAGGGCGGCGGCCTGGAGAGGCGAGAGAGGTTCAAGAGCGAAATGGCAGTGCAGCAGGCTCTGGGCGGCGAGCAGGGAATAGGAGACCAAAAAAGACGCAGGAGGAACTGGATCAGGAAATGGAGGATTATTGGGGTACCACTGCGGCGGCCAATGGGAATGGTAACGGTGCCGCTGCTCCTGCTGCCACATCCTTTTCTGCTGCCCCTGCGTCCACCGAGCAGCATGATGATATTGACATGATTGAGTAAGCTGGCTTCCGTTCAGGTGGGAAGCATCGTGGACGATCAAGAGTTGGCGAAATTCATTAAGAGTCTCAGCTTGGGAAGGTACATCGTTTCTAGGAAGAATGGTTCATGCAAACTTCTTTTTGTCCGGCGCATCTTGCGGAAATCTTCTCCTTCTGTTCGTCCCTTTTTAAAAACCAAAAAAATTCACCTTTCGTTTATTGTTCGGTTCATGGTCATCGCCGCTCTACTTGTCTGGTTATGCTTCAGGTTGCTTTATTTGTACAACTGCACAGCGTATGAATAGTTGAATATCATGTTTGATTGGTTTCTCATGCACCTGTTTTAAAATTACTGCGATTTCGGCGCTATGCATCACTTGGGACGAAACAATCACCTAAAGGCTAACGGAATCCATGATATACCTTACCTAGGCTGTATGTTTCGGAATCTTAACATACAACCCCAATGGACCTTCCTCCACCGTAGCCAATGCCTAGAATCCTCAAGAGCCTGATGCTTTGCAGCCACTGGCTCATCGTGGCAGCTGTTGTGACGTGTCTTCAGTAGGGTCCCGCGTCCAATTGTAACGGGTGTATATCAGCGTGGCAGATTGTTAAAAAATAGTTCAAGAACCCTTCCATTGCCAGGTGGATGGGACTTTTCCTTGCAAACTCTGACAAGAAATGACTTTTGTTGTTGTTGCTGCTGTTTTATTCTTCTACAGCTCTTCCTGGCACAGCGAGCACTAAAGTACAGTAACACACCGCGCACCGCATCCCCTATCCATCCATCGCCGGTCCCGACGAGCTGTTGTCGAAACAAGGTTGCCGACTTAGCTGGGAGCTTGACCAGGGCAAGTGGGCTCGGGCGCTGGGATCTGGTTGCGGCGTAACCACGCACTGGCTCGCGGCCAAGGCACCCTTTGTTTACATCGGCAGCAGCACTAAATAAAAAAGTAGCTAGATTTTATAAGCACCACCGCCGCCGCCGCCGCTTATCGCCCACATGCCGCTTCCACATCCACCACCACCACAGCTTATCCACCACCACCACCACTCCTCCTCCCACACTCCACCTCCACAATCCCACCACCATTACACCCGCTACGCCCTTCTTCCGAACAAACCACCCAGCCCGTATCGCTGCTTTGATTCCAATTCGGCCTTTTACCACCGACGCCCGGGATCTGGCACTGGCTTTGCGAGCCCCAACCGAGTGATGTTGTTGATGGAAGAGAAGCAATGGATTACGGTCCAGCAGAAGACGTTCACAAAATGGTTGGTGCGGGCTCTGCTGCTTTAATTGCTGTTATTCTTAATACTTTTGTTTTAAAAATTACAATAAAGAAAGATAGATGGCTAACCATTTGCTGTTGTTTTTCCTTTTCCCGTTTGGTGCTACAGGCTTAACAACAAGTTAAAGGTTCGGGACTTAGCCATTGATGATTTAGTCAAGGACCTTTCTGACGGGGTACGTTATTTTCTTTATTCCTTATTATACTCTCAAATACTTTGTTTAGTTTCTCTTGTTTTCTTCTCTTTCTCCATCCCGTTGTCCTTTCCTTCTTGCTGTTTTCTAGTCCTATCTCTCCCTGGCCGTGCGCCTTGAAATAAGCTTATTTATAATTTGGTTTGTCCCGCCGGATATAGGTCATCCTCATTCACATACTTGAGATTCTGGGAAATGAATCGCTCGGTCGATATGCCTCTAAACCCAAACTGCGAGTCCAGAAATTCGAAAATGCAAACAAAAGTCTCGACTACGTCAAGGGGCGGGGGATACAGATGACAAACATTGGCGCTGAGGATATAGTAGACGGAAATAGAAAGATTATTCTCGGACTGATATGGACCCTTATTCTACGATTCACGATCAGCGATATTAGCGAGGAGGGAATGACCGCGAAAGAAGGATTGTTATTGTGGTGCCAAAGAAAAACAGCCTGTTATCCGGGAGTGGAAGTGAGGGATTTTTCGGCGAGCTGGAACGATGGGCTAGCCTTTTGCGCCTTGCTTGATATCCACCGGCCTGATCTAATCGATTTCGATTCTCTGGACAAGAACGACCATAAGGGCAATATGCAGCTGGCTTTCGATATTGCGTCGAACGATATTGGTATACCTGATTTGCTTGATGTGGAAGACGTATGCGACGTCGCGAAACCTGACGAACGATCGCTCATGACATATATCGCATATTGGTTCCATGCGTTTTCGCAGCTTGAAAGAGTAGAAAATGCAGGCCGACGAGTGGAGAAATTTGTTATGAATATGCAAGGAGCATGGGAGATGCAGAACTCATTCGAACGCAGAATGAAGGCGCTTCTCCAGGCTATTAGAGCGCAGCGAGCCGAATGGCGTGAATCGTCCTTCGAGGGAACTTATACAGATGCCAAGGAACAGGCGACTAAGTTTGGGGCATATAAGAGAAACCAGAAGAGGAAGTGGGTTGCAGAGAAATCTGATCTTGCGGCTCTACTGGGGAACATCAAAACGAAGCTTAGCACATACCGTCTGCGGGCCTATGAGCCGCCTCCGGAGTTGCGGCTCGAAGTCTTGGACCAGGAATGGAGTACCCTAACCCAAAATGAACGTGAGCGCAGCCAGCTAATAAATGAAACCATCCGTGATATTAAGAATGCTCTGCGGCGTTCCTTCGCTGACAAGGCGAACGACTTTGCATTGACCCTCAACACACTCTCCCTTGCTATTTCTGGCCTAGAAGGAGATGTCGAGGACCAGTTGTCGCATGTGCAACGCCTCAACGATAACCTCCCCCCTCTTGATGCCTTCCTAGAAACAATAGCTGAATTGGAAGAGCGGTGTATAGAGGCTAATATTGAGGAAAATGATTTCACCACATATACGTATGACGAACTCGCGTACGAGCTCGGATTGGTTAAGTCGAGTATCAGCAAAAAGCTAGCCTTCCTGGAAAATCAGACGGTAGCAAGAAACATGACCAATCTCACTCCGATCCAGCTTGAAGAATTCGAGTCTGTCTTTAGACATTTTGACCGAGACTCTTCCAATACCCTGCATGAGATCGAGTTTTCAGCTGCATTGGCAAGTTTGGGCTTAGTCTACGACGAGGAGGAGATGCACGAAGTTTTTCTGGAAACCTGTGGCCCAACAAGAGTTGAGCGGAACGCTGGCGTTAGCTTCGAGCAGTTCATTCGATTCATGGTCAGTGTTACGGAGGACCAGAACACAGCAGAGCAGGTCTTTCAAAGTTTCAAAGAGGTGGCTGATGGGAAGGTATGTATCCTTTTATTGGACTAGTCATGGTCACGTCCGCGCCAAGTGTTGTACCAGATGAAAATTTTCTTCCTGCTGTGTGATTGCTAACTGGCGTATCAAATTTCAGCCGTATGTCACCGAACTGGACCTTCGTCATTCCCTCATCCCTGAGGAGCTTATCGATAACCTTCTGGAAACCATGCCCCGGCATGATGGCCCGGATCTCTTGGAAGATCGCGAAGTGCCCAAGTATGATTATATTACGTTTATGGAGAAAATGATGAACCATGGCGACGGTGACGGTGACGACGAACGTGAACCTGGTGATGCTAGGAATAGTCGCCTAGTGAATGGTATCTGAAAGACGCCCGCACCTTTTTCGTTTCTTCCTAGCTAGCTAGATACCAGAACGGAGCCGTTCTGTTATGATTCGTTAGGCGTTTGGGTAGTTATCGGTTTGTTCTTAGGAGGTATATACCTTTTTTTTTTTTTTTTTTTTTTTTTGCTTTCTCCTGTCCATCAAGTTTTATACATCACTATACCTTTCCGCTTCTGTTTTATCACCGCATTTTATCCTTTGCAGTCAGTCCTTGCTGGCACTTTCTCCTCAGCTTTGCGCTCACAACCCAGTTGTTGTTTCTCTTAGAATAGTACAGTACATTCGATTCGCTGTGCATGCTTTATTAGTTATGTTTTACTGCTTGCTGCCTCGGTAGCTTGGGGAGGGGGGATTATAGGGGTGCGGGGGGTGGCATGGTGGATATATCCATACCTACATATAATACCAGGAGTCTGTTGATTGAAATCACTTTGCTTTTGTCTCTCTGGCTCGATCCCCCTCCCTTTTCCTTTTCTTTGCTGAAGGAGGAGACGTTCCGGCCGACGAGGCTCCTGCTTAGAGACAGTGAATTCACAACAGTAGAGAACAGTGGTATGCAAATGAGGTTTCGTAGACTTACCCGACCTCCTTTTTAGTATTCTCTTTTTTTTTTTTTTTTTCGGAAATCCGATCACCTCGAACTCGGCGCGTAACCCACCCACGCTGTCGATTTTGGCATGGAGTTCGAAGCAGGTCATGCCGCGTGTTCGTAGTTTCAAACGGGGATACACACATATATCTTGTATTTCAGATATCTCAGTGTATACAGAGTATGATACGCGGATTTATTTTTTAGTCTACCCCCCTCTTCCCCCCGGGTGAGCGCGCACAGTGGTTTTGAAGTAGGTTCTGAGATAATCAATCAAAGCTGCATTTCTCATTCCTCTCATACGGAGTACATAAAAACTCAGATAACTAACTTACAGTACATAACTATTTATCCTCTCGTCTAAATCCATCTGGCGATGCATAGTTACCATTCAGTTTCCCATTTCGCACCCTCTCTCTTTGACTTCTCATATACATCTATATTTCCCTTTTCCCTCCGCAACTACTGATTACCTACCCTTCACCCACGAACCGCGCTATCACGCCATGATTCTCAGACTTGGCCGCAGGCGGCGGGGCCCCGCGGGCAGCTGAAACGAACTCCTCCTGGGGCCCTGAGGTTGCTGAAACAGGCTAATAAGAACGACACGGCAATATCGGTTTTTTTTTTGTTACTGCTGGCGCGGTGGAGAAGTTGAGATCACTGCTTGTTCTTGTTTTTGTCGCTTGCTCAAGGTATATACGAGCGAGCTGTATTTTATATCCACGAGTAACTTTGGAGCACGAACGGTCTGGCTTCAATCTCACTTTATATTTTTATATTTTTATATTTTTATATTTTATTTTATCTTTTTGGTTTCTTGCTTCGTTCCATTCCCATGGGACTGGACAGGGGCCAACCGCGAAACCTTAACTCAATCTCATCCATCCTTTGTCTGGCATCAGAGTTGTTGAAAGAACCTGGTAACTCTTTCAAAGGATGGACAAAATGTTTGTGAAGTTAGTTATGTTTACTTCAATTTATTTTATATTTTCTAGCATCGCTTGGAGCAAACAAGTTTTGTTAAAGGGAGGTTTTGAGAAAGGGTCATGTCTGAGAAAATACGACCTCCTGTACTCCGTACTGTCACTTTGTTGGGATAAGATGGATAATACTGTTCTCCAGGCGTTGTAGGGGTTTATGAAATTTGGATTTTTTTTAATTTTTTTAATTTTTTAATTTTTTAATTTGGAATATATTGATTACCCGCGAGTTTGAAGGGTAATCAATCATTGAGCGAAATGAGTAGTTATATCTATTCATTCCGGAGGCTGACACTCCAGGAAATTATTTTACATCGATTTTCACCGGAAATAAGCTGTAACTAAAGCGTTATTACGGAGTAGATTACTCTATATATTTCTCCCCGAACTCCAACAGGGAACCAATTGAAAAATAATGGGAACCCATGCAGAACGCAAGGGCGGCGCTCTCCGTCTGAGTATGAGAATGTCTGGCTATCATCAACACAGTAGTAATTCCCGGGAATGGCCTGGAAAAACACATAAGCTAAGAACCAAACCTTTGGAATGTGCATACTTTAACAGACTTGTGTGTGTAAATGCCTTACAGATTTGTGTGTAGTTAAAACACAGACGCCGTTTGGCAGTTCAACGAGGTTCCAAAATTGGCTCCTTCGATGCGTCGATGCGGATGTTGAAACCCAACAGAACAAAGAACAAGAGCTTCTGGGAGCTGTTACAGGGGAGAGCAGCGGCCTGCAGGCTCAGCTTTGTCCATTTTGCCTTCCCCTACCCTTCCAGAAGCCTGGCAGAAGGAACCCTCGTCGCCACTGGGTACTGGCCCACAGTCACGCCGCCCAAGGAGCAGAGGAAATTAAATCTTTGAGACGAGGGTTTAGATTTCTTAGCGTTAAACTAGGGCGGCTCGGACATTCCATGGGGACATTGGGGGGCGAGCGGTGGACACTGGTGGTGCCAAACGATTCGTTAAA
Organism: Blastomyces parvus; assembly: GCA_002572885.1. Lineage (NCBI taxonomy): Eukaryota > Fungi > Ascomycota > Eurotiomycetes > Onygenales > Ajellomycetaceae > Blastomyces > Blastomyces parvus. The sequence goes on from PDNC01000002.1 coordinate 198,426, forward strand.
CGAGCCACCAGTGCCCACCACCAGCTCATGTCTGTCGTGTGGTTGGAGGGGAAGGTTAGCGGCAGAGAAACAAGCGACATCACGTCAAGGATGGGGCCACTTGGCTGAATAATTATTTGCATGTTTTGGCTTGGGTGTTTTCTTTTTTTCTCTTGATTCCAGCTGCCGAACCGAGAGTGGTAGGTATCTGTATGTATGTACACATTTCCCCCAATCGCAATCGCAGGTGGAGGCAGGAGAGTGATGAGAATGCGAATCATCGTCGTCAACGGGTCTGCCAATAATAATGATTAATGATGGCCTGTATTTATATATCGTCCCCGGCTGATGGACAGTATCGATTCTTCAGCACAAGTCGAATTGGGACGATGCTTCTCTTCTATCATTTCCGTGCCCCTCTTGTCTCTTTGGAGACGCTCTGTGAGAGATACCTTATAGGTATTATTATTCATGGCCGGAGGAGGGGCGGCGGCGGGAAGCTGCGTGCTCTATTGATTGATTGGGCCTGGAAAAGGGGGATGCGTTTGTCAGTATGGGCCGTATTGTGAATATATCGACTGGGAGAGAACCCTCTGCAAATCGACAAATGCATACAGTGTGTGTACATACCACACAGACTGCAGACCTCATCCTGTAGTTCTTCATCGTACCCCCTATTCTTCCCCCCACGGGTTGAGTATAGAGTAATCATGGTGGTGGGCCGGGAACAACTCTTTCTCCGGCCGGCGGTCGCAGAATCTGCCCCTGTGACAGCCGTACAGTACCGGTACAAGCGTATTTCCGCGACCCACCGCTGGCTTGGCGCCAGAGCGAGTGTGTCTGGGCGTGTGTTGCAAGCGCTGGGAGACGGCGGGCGTATTGCATGTATTGTAAGTATGCAGCGTGTGACCATACCGTACGGCCTCGCGCCCACCAATCTCCCCCTTCCCGGGCTTCGTCGCCGTCTCCTTCGTCTCCTCTTTCTTCTCCATTGTTCGTCCGTCCAGGTTCAACCTTCAAACCACCGCCATCACCCAACCTCCTCCATCCCTCCTTTACATCTCCATCTCCGTTATCTCGGATTGGAGTTGTGCCTTGGCTGTCTTGAGCTTGAGAGAGGCTGGCCTTTTTGGTGAAATACAACGCTCGTTCACTGTTCGCGATTGAGACTGGTCACCTAGGCTACTTCGCTCGGCCACATATTTTCTTCGTCGATCAACCTGTCTTACCCTGGCATAGAACCAAAGGGCTGGAGGCTTCGTGTTGAAGGCAGTTCTGGACTACCTTGACTCCTCTTTGGTTCAATTCGTGGATATTCTACGGTGAGTAACGGACTGTCGTTTTCATTGTTGGTGTCCTTGCGGTTTAGGTGTCGCCCGCTGTTTCGGGACGGTGGCAGTGGGATGTGACCAGCTGCACATCTTCCTCGCACCAATCAATCCCTTCATTCTTCTCCCCCCCAAAAAACCCAATCGCCACTCACGAACACATCGATTATGACCTTTAAGAGTAACTGCAATCCTTAACCATACTGACTGATCAACCTGTGCTGTGTAGATTCCCATTTCAACCCAAACCCGTCTGGAGTGATCCCTCGCCCGTTCTTCCTCGCGAAAACCCGTCCGCAATTACTTTGATATCACAGTTGAACCGTCAAGATGGGGTGTGGAATGAGCACTGAGGATAAGGAGGGGAAGGCCAGAAACGAGGAGATTGAGAACCAGCTCAAACGCGATAAGCTCATGCAGAGGAATGAGATCAAGATGCTTCTGCTTGGTAAGCGGTCAACTCCTTTCCACGATTACTAGACCGATGCATGCAAAAAACTTATGGCTTACTCCATTTTGATACACCCAGGCGCCGGCGAGTCTGGTAAATCTACCATTCTGAAGCAAATGAAGCTCATTAACGAGGGTTCCTATTCGCGGGAGGAGAAGGAGTCTTTCAAGGAAATTATTTTCAGCAACACCGTCCAGTCAATGCGTGTAATTCTTGAAGCTATGGAAGGACTTGATATCCCCTTGGACGACCAGCGCGCCGAATACCATGTTCAGACCATCTTCATGCAGCCAGCTCAGATTGAAGGCGACAGCTTACCTGGTGATGTTGGCAATGCCATTGACGCTTTATGGAACGATGCTGGTGTGCAAGAATGTTTCCGACGGTCTCGCGAGTATCAGCTCAACGACTCAGCACGATAGTAAGTTTACCTCGACATTTTTTTATTTTACTTTTAGATAAAGTTCGGCTTCTTACCAAGGGTTTCTAGCTACTTTGACTCCATCAAACGTATTGCTGGATCCGATTATTTGCCCAGCGATCAGGACGTCCTCCGCTCCCGTGTCAAGACTACTGGTATCACCGAGACAACATTCATCATTGGCGACCTCACTTACCGCATGTTCGACGTCGGTGGTCAGCGCTCTGAGCGTAAGAAGTGGATCCACTGTTTCGAAAACGTCACCACCATTCTTTTCCTTGTAGCGATCTCAGAGTACGACCAGCTTCTGTTCGAAGACGAAACCGTCAACCGTATGCAGGAGGCTCTCACACTTTTCGATTCTATTTGTAACTCGAGATGGTTTACCAAGACCTCGATCATCCTCTTCCTCAACAAGATTGATCGGTTCAAGGAGAAGTTGCCTGTCAGCCCGATGAAGAACTACTTCCCTGACTATGAAGGTTCGCTTACCCCGTATTGTGGTGATGGACAACTGGATGTTAACGATTTCTACTAGGTGGTCCCGAGTACACTGCCGCGTGCGACTACATTCTCAACCGCTTCGTATCGCTTAACCAGGCCGAAACGAAACAAATCTATACCCACTTCACTTGCGCTACTGATACATCGCAAATTCGGTTCGTTATGATGGCAGTTAACGGTATGTGACTCCCAATTAAAACGCCTACATATTTCTAGATTCGAAAATTTGCTGACTAAGTCTAGATATAATCATCCAAGACAACCTTCGCCTCTGTGGATTGATATAACGAAGTCCTTTTGGATAGGTCTTTTGGCTCTCTCTAATTTAGATAATTTCTGTTCGTTTCATCTGTATTTGATATCACCCTCGGTTTTCCCGTTTTTTCTTTTTTTATCCAGAATTATTTGCCCCACGCCCTACCACCGTCGCCAAACAGAGCTGTTCAGGTTTTCCTTTACATCTATATCCATCTCCTATTCGGCCTATTACCGGGCTCACAATGGCGTTGAGACCTTTTCCTTATTCTAAAACAAATACGGCGTAATGCACCTCTCGTCAGTACCGCACCAACCAACGGGACACACGAACTTCCCCTTTTTCTCTTTTGGCTCCAACCCCCGCCCCTAAGGCTCTTGGTCTGAGGAGGTAAAATGATACGGAGTCACTCCGATCGTCTCCTCTTGCCGCGCTGGCTTGTGATGGCGCAATGTTGCTCGCAACAAATCCCCCAGTGCTGCAGGGCTGTCAACTGCCCACCTTCCTTTTGTTTTTTCCCTACTGCATGATTTCCTACTCAGCTAGCTCTGTTTCTTTCGATATCTTTATTTCCCTTTCTAATTCCTTTTGTTATATTCCCTTGATATGTGCCTGTGTTGCTCTTTTTTTCTCCTACCTTGTTTTTCTTAGGGCTTTTTCTCCCTTTTAACTTTTTGTATTTCTTGTGACTTTATTTAGGTTTCTCTCTTATCAAACTTCCATTTCCCTTTATTTTTTTCCAAATACCATGGGGTCTTCTCTCATTCTCCTTTTTTCTTTTGATTTACTTGAGTATGTTTATTTGTTTTGCTATTTTCTCTGTTTTTGAACCTATGTAAGCTCCGTCTGTATCTGCAGGCGGATTTCTCTAACACAGTAGCCTTTGGTTTTTATCTAACCGGGGCTATTTGTTTGTCTCCCAGTTCCCTCTTCTCCGCTTTTTCTACCTGTTCCTCTTTTTCTTTTTTTCCCTATTTTTTTCTGTTTTTTGTTATTGAACAATGCGCAAATCAGATTTTAGGCAGGAAATGAAATGCAATACAATACCCACTTATCGCCCGTTTTTTCTCTCTTTCTTTTTCCTTCCTTCCCCCCCCCCTTGTTTTACCTCTCTCTCGCTCGAGGGCCATCTAATATATATGTGTGTATAAGTGGGTGGGTGGGTAGGTGCGCCAATGTGGTCTCTATACACACCGCTAACCGTCTTTTGCCAGTTTATGCTCTGGGAGTAATTTTTGACTAGCTGAGAAAAGGGGAGGGGGGGGGTTGGTGCTGATGGGGTTATTATATTACTTGACATGGTTTATGAAAGGTTTTGTGCGGTGGTAAAGGGATGGATGAGATGGTATGGGGAAGAGGTGGTGGGCAATTGGGCCGGGAGGGAGATAGGGGGTAATGGGGTGAGTTGAGTACTATATTTTGTAAATGGGGCAGAGAATAGGAGTCATGGATGGATGGATGGATGGATGGTTGGATGGATTGCAGGTAAACTAACGATGAATAAAGTCTTGCGCTGGCATTAATGGGTATGTATGTGGCCATTGTGTATGAGAGTTTATTTATATCAGACGACATCCAAGGGTTGTCTAGACGAGCGGGTAGTCGTAACAAAACCAACAAATTGAAAGAAAAATTGTTCGTCGGCCTGAATGGGAGGGAGGTAGAGCAGAGGCCCATCCTACGCCCGCATAAAGTAATCTACACCCTCCCCACTACTCACCACTCACCACTCCCATAAACCAACCAACCAACCAACCCAACCCAACCCAACCCAACCCCTTCCTCCTTCTTCCTTCAAAACCTCAACTTCGGCCCCACAAACACAATCAACACCGCTACAATCCACAGCCCAAATATCCACACATACATCAGCGCACGCCCCCACCACCCCCTGCCCTCCGCCATGCGTCTCAGCGCCCCCATCCGCTTCCCCGCCGCCTCCATCCCCGCCGTGCTTCGGTCCAAACCCTCCGCCGCCCGCTCTATGATTGACTTTTCGGACTCGAGGCTCGTGTGCAGGTTCTGTGTGGAGGTTTTCAGTTGGGTGGCTAGCGTGAGGAGGGAGGCGGTTAGGGTGTCTTGTTCGGCTTCGTTTTGGGAGAGGGCGGTTTGTGGGGAGGGTGCGGATGTGGTGGTGGTCGGTTGGTTGGGGAATAGGAGTTTTGTGGTGGTGGTGGTAGTGGTGGTGGGGAGGGATGTGCCTGTTGTTGTGGCGGTTGGGGTGGCATAGCGGTGGTGTCTGCTGCGTAGGGTGTTTGATGGTGATGGCTCCCGTGGTTGTGTTGGAGATGGTGATGGCGGCTTATCGAGAGCTTGTTCGTCGTGTTTTCGTTCTTGAGTGGTCTGGTCTGCTTCAGTTTCTTCTACTTTCCTCTCATCTTCTACTTCTTCATATCTTGTTGATGCTTGATCTACTCCTCTTGTCGGCGGTGGAGATGTTGTATCTGGCGTACTATCGCTTGGTGTAGGTAGCAAATCCTCCTCGTTGTCCGACGAGGTCTGGGTATCTGGATCCGTTTCGGCTGCGGCTGCAATTTCGTCTAGATGGGTTTTAAGGGTTTTGATTTGCTGCCGTTTCTGGGCAAGGTCAGTCTGGAGGGCATGTTTGCGCGATTGGATTTTGATGTTCGGGAGGGTGAGTTCGAGTTTCAGGAGTAGGGTTCGCGCATATTCGATGTTCTTTGAGAAGCTGTCAGCGGATAGCCAGGCTCACATAGGTAAGGTTTTCTTTGTATGCTCACAGCTCCAACTCTAGCTCGGTGGTAGGGAGATCGATGTAACAATTTGAGATCTGCGGAAGGAGAGAGGAGGTTGTTCTCGAGGCGGGCAAGAAGATGGGTGAGGTTGATGGATGTAACGTCGGGGGAAGAATAGGAGTCAGACAACTTCCGCGCCATCGTTGAAACAGCGACAAAGCGAGGACGGCGTCGGGAGTTGTAGTTTGTTATCAGGCTTCGATATAAATCATGCACATTTGGCCAAATGACAGCTCCGGTAGTTGTTCCCGCGAAAGTCAAAACGGCGACGTCAGAGCCTGGGGTTGATTACATTAGTCAGTGATTAGATAAGCCGAGACGTGTGAGCGGCTGAAGTGAACACGACTAAAATATATTTGCGCGAACAGAGACATCGCGACTGAAACAACTCCTCAGGCGCTGGTTGCCAGCGGGGATAATAATGTCTTGCTTTTCGATTCAGCTCCTGTGCCGTTGTCCTTGAATGTGCAAAGATTATTGACTTGCTTCCCATGTGCCTCAACATCTTTTCCCGCTCACTTTGAAGAATTATGTCCCACACGCTACCCAGCAATCAGGACAGAATTCTTTTAGCATGCTGCTTCTATTTGTCTTTCTTCCTCCATCTATCTGAGTTGGACAGAGTACAATTTTGACTCCTGCATGCTCCTCCCTCTGATACTTAACATTATTGATAAGATGTTCAGAGTATCGCAACATTTTATCCCCTGTTCCAAACACTCAGTTCAAAAACCTTTTGCTGTCATTTTATACCCATTCGTGTCTATTTCCTGATTGTATCACCTTTCATTTCTTGCGGAGGGTGGCTCTTTTACATCCACCTCCGCCAGTCTCTCACTCAGACAGTAGGACGTGGGTCGCGAAGATGGTTGAAGAATTTCGCATCAGAGCCATACTATATCGTCAGAGGCTGTCACGACGCCACAGCTAACCAACCTCATGCACGTTCTTGTGGTGTTTCTTACAAAAATTGGCGCTGACACCTACATGTCCAGATTACTTTAACTCAGCCAATATACGGAGTGTGCTGCTCCCGTTTCCTATGAGGCCTTGCCCTTGGCCTTGAAGGTGTGGCGATCAACACTGGCGCTGCTGTATTTGCCCTAGCGCCGCAGGAATAGAGATCATGCCGGAAAGTGAAGATATATTGTTCGTTTCTTGAGATATTTTCAAGAGCTTCTAACGATCATTGTCTTTTAATTTCAAATTCGTCATGTTTGGGAATCATTTAATAGTGGCCATCTCAGTCTTAGAAGGCCCGTGAACAACATTATTTTGTTTCCGTCGACTATGGTTCACGATAAGGAACGTCATTAAAAAGCAAAGACATCGTAAGGGAAAAAACCAGAAAGGGGCATGCAGCAAAATTCCTCCCAATGGATATCAAAAAACAAGGAATGATGGAAATTATACAACTTCGGTCCACTTCTCCTATTTTTTAATTACACTCGAGAATTCTCCGTCTCCAGGCCTGACGCTTATCGGGTCCCGCCCTGGGAAAAAACTGAACCGCCTCCCTTTGAACTTGTGGGAAATCGATAGGCTGTTTATGCATCACCGGTGAACCCAAGGGATGTGGATAATGTGGATGCGGATGAGCTTTGCTCATATTGTCAGCGAGACAAGCGGTTTCCTCGGGTTGCCAGTGAGGTGCGGGTGGTAGCATTTGAAGAGGGCCTGGCAAATTCCTAGAGTTTGGCCTTGGTATCTCAGGTGGGAATGGAGATGGTTGAGCGGGAAGCATCGGCTGCTCAGGGGAAAATTGAAGCCAGGGCTGCGCTTGAACATCACGCAGTGTTGCTGATCGAGTTGCACTTTTTTCAGAAGATTGCATTTTAGATGGGTCACCCGAGATGCATACGCTCGACTCAAGTTGTTGGGTTTGATGCTCGGGTAACGGCTTTCTGGTGGCACATTCTGTGATGAAGTTTTCATTCACCTCGTCGGTGGTGATGGGCTTCTCGGAAAAAGTTGGCGCAAAAACTTCATCTTTTGCGTTACCAGAGGGAGGGAATCGTGATTTTTTCCGGCATTTAATAAGCGCGATAGATATTAGGACAGAAACTGGTATAATGATGTATAAATATGATGGGAGGGTAGGAAGCGCTAGCCGGCGCTGCGTTTCATTTGTGGGAGCCATGGATATTTGCGGATGTTGAAATAACAAAATTAAAAATGAATAAGATAAAATAAAAGATAAATAAAATGGCTCCTTTCCAACGGAGATACAATGTTTTGGTTTTATTGCGAATGTTGATTATTTCATCCCGTCCCTGCCATAGACTTGAATGCGGATGGGGGAAAAAGGGGCGAAACCTGCGCAGCGTCAGAACGTTCGAACACGGCAACGTCTGCGAAGCTGACCCGAAACAACAACAAGACAAACGGCGCTGAACGGCAAGAGATGAGGCTGCCAGGGTTCTTATTATAACTACATTTCAACGGAACTGAATAAAAATTATCCAATCCTCCGTAAGCAGCAAAAGTTTGCCGCCGTCTGAAATTCCACATCCAGCTCAGCCAACCATGACATCGCCGACCAGCGTCTGGCTTTCATGGCAAGCTGCTGTTTGCCCCGAGAACATGCTAAAAGCGGAAAAAGAACAACTATCTGGCTAATCTCCAAAACCTGTACGTTCCTTTTCCCCCAATTTCCCAAACTGGCGGGTTGACATACTTGGCGGAGGGGTAACTAACTGCTGCGTGGAGCTCATTCCCACCCGCCTGCATCGCCCAGGGTGCATGCTAGAACAACTTCAAGGATAGCTTCATGCTGGAGATGGGCTGTCTTGGGTTAAGCTTTGATCTAACTGCTCCGATCTGCTCTACATAGCGGGGGGTCAGCTCAGTCGAACCAACGCCATCCGCACCTCGTCTACAAGAAACTGGCAATTGCTTCATCCTGCCAATACCGGATGGCCGTTCGCATTCTGGTCCAACCAACACGCCTAATCAGACCTTCTGCCAATACAGCTGCTCTCGCGCCATTAGGCGGGAGCGAGCCAAGGCACAACCATGAGCTCGTAATTCACCAGCAGAGTGGGAGGAGCGGGATGACCAACGCATACAGAGGAAATGGCCATCAATGCACATCTTCAGAGGCGAATACAAAAGCAGGATTTTCTCCCGTGTCGTTTTTCGAAGCCGCCAAATCTTACTGGCACAAGCGAAAGCAAGCAAATTCCCACTGTGGCAATCTGAGAATAAACACGTCAAGAGATGAGAATTTTCTTAACAAACCTGCGAGTAGTTATCGAAAATTTAGGATGACAGGATGGCCATGCGGCCCTTTCCACGGCTTAAAATAATCACACTAGCGGCCCTTACAGCTCGGTCCCATTAAAAGTTTTCAGCTCAGCCAGGATCTCTCCAGGTGATCCCAAAGGCTGAGACTGTGAAGTTGTCCTTGCGCTAGGCCAAATAGCCTACGCTAGACCTCGCATCCCGGGTCTGGATCAGACTGGATGTTGTGCTGTGGATTGAGGGTTCGAGGCAAGGATGCGCAAACTCCACATCAAGAGTTCATGTCCCCGCCCTCAAAATCTCTCGTTGGATCGATCGACCAATCTCCATAGATGGGAGTTTGATATTCACCACGTTTGCTGCAAGTTGAGTCTCAAGCCACAACCATACGTGCGAACGCTTGATCGGGACAGATTAGCAGGATTTTCATCACAAGAGCCGCAAAAGTGCGCACAGTTTCAGCTGTGCCTGATCAATGACTGGCATAAGCAGATACAGATAACTACCCTTTGCAGCCTGCGGCCAGTCAAAGGGATTTCTTGAAAAACGTACCAGACCAGAAGGCAAAGATGTGGAAGGTCGTTCGTCTTACTATCTGCAGCTAGTTTCGACTCAAATTGAAACACCTGTGAATGCACCTTTTGCTCATTATTCTTATTACCAAACCCAACATCCGCGTGCTCTGTCGTTAGTCGCAAGTCGCTATTGTTGCTCTCACCAATTACAAATTGAGAGCGATTACTTTTTTTTCAACTCACGGAATTTTATTTTGAACCTCCGATAAACTTTTCTGAATGTCGATCTTGAGACCCCATTGCAGCCATCGACCGAGTTTTCGGGGTCAAACCTGATAAGCCAGCTCTCTGTTGGCACCATCGGGCGTTTAGAGTTGTCGTTCCATTCCATTCCCATGTCAAAAATGTTGTCCTTTGTTTACGTCTCTACTCCGGCACAATCTATAAAAAACTTTCGGCGAGTCACGAGCGGTCACATAACCCAACTTGAATGACTTTGTGTCTTTGATTTTCACTAAGATATGGAGGGTGCTATCCGGCTTATGCAATTTTCCCATGAGGAGCCCAGCTTCACTATCAGCTGTAGTTCGGCCAAATTTAACGGCTCAAACCGGTTGACTTGCTTCCTGAGCTGAAGAGTGAAATAAACTTCCAGGCGTATTTTAATAGAAGGGGCTCGCTTCGTTGAACTTGGGGTTGATTGTCAATCCAACAGCAACCACAACCACGGCCCGATTTATGGCTGCATATATTCGTTAGTTATGGTATTATTGCTATTTTTATATCGTGTGGAATTCAGCAGCTTAGAAGTGGAGATAAACGACAGCTTTTTCTTTGCTCTGCGATCTTCAAGGCAGACTTGTCGCTTGCCAGCGGTAAGCAGCCGAAAGCGCCGCTACTAGCACGCAGCCCCAGCGCAGGCGACGATGGTGTTGCCCTCAGCTATCTCCGTGAATATGAAGATGATGGCGCACAAACCTTTCACCTATGACAAATGTTAGGACATATTTGGGGGCCAAGTAATCATTGCCGCTCAGTGAGCTTTTGAAAGTGGATCGAGGGATGCTTGTGAGTACTCCTACCAGGTTGATAGTTTCCCGATCCCAAATCAGACCGTAGGAGGATTGGAAATCGCAGAGAAGCTTCAGCTGCCCATAAATTCCAGGAGTTTGCCAGTGACACACCCAGATGCCGCGGAAGACGAAGCCATGGCGAACATTCCAATAAATCGATTGTCTACCAGCGTCTGACTGAGACCTCAATCCGCACCTTAGATGTAAAAGTTCCGCGTCATTTGGCCACGCCCCCGAATCACTCCATGTTGATTTGGCCACGTTTATGTTGACGGACTGTAGCTACATGTTTGCCATGCAATATCTGAAGTGCTTCACACACACTAGCCTGGCCATTTCGGGAGAGGTGCGCCACCCTGACGGACATATCTACAGATAGTCTCGTTTCGTCCGGAGTACAATATCTGTAGAAGCACATTAGAGACAATTATATCGCAAACTGCAGAAGAATATCAACGTTGATTACCCACTTGCGCTCTCCTTGAGTAAACTCTCCATCTCATTAATTAGTTAGAACTCGCAAGTTTGTGGGAAACAGGGTACAAGCAAAGATGATGACATGCATCCTAGGCATAGCACACCCGTTTTGCCGTTGCTATTTTGCGATCCGGGATCTGGGCTGCTAGTAATTCGATGTTATTGAGCATGGTTATTCCGCTACCGATGCAGAGCTTCTCAATTCCCCTTTGCCTTCACTTGGCGATGGCGAGCGTGGATGCCAGGCCCCTACCCATGTCAACCGCCACGCTTTTGTACATTACCTGCACTTGAGGCGAAGGAGCGGCGATTATTTAAAATATGATGGAGAGAATTTTCATCGCGAGTTAGGGCCATGTGAGTGGTGGGGATTTGGTGGGGGTTTTTAACTTATTTGGCATGGGAAAAATGCAGCTTGGGTTTCTTCAAGGACGAGAATTTATTTTAACTGGCTGTCAGCTCAACCTCGCGATGCACGATGCAGGACGAATGAAGAAAAAGGAAAAGCTTGACGTCAACGACGCCACAGCCATCATGACAGGCAAACATGTTTTCCATATGTCCCACGAACGATGCAATTTTGGTTAGATAGATTGGCTGGTGATATTCGGGGACTATGTAGAGGATAAATGACACGAATTGTCCCGAACTATATCCAGATAGTGAAGTTTCTGGTTGTCTGGTGCTTTGTATACTACGCACTGAGCTCAGCGAGCTCACATCTTCCCCCCCAAAATCTGTGATATCTAGTTAGATATTTTTCCTTTGCCTCTTTATGAATCATAAATATTACCAGAATCCCAAGCAATCGCTTGTTTAACGCCGAAATGAATGACTTCGGCAGGAGGCGATATGTGGATTTGACACATCACCACACCGACCCCGAGAACGTAACTACTTTTCTAAATGGAGATGTGAAAGGACATGAACGAATAAAAACGTGGAGGAAACAGAAGGCCCAAATTTGAGCAGATTCTTGTCGCCTATTTTCAGTCAATCAGCTCTTTGGGATCTTGTATGATACGAGCATGCAGGATAAATACCATGCACGTTCTACTCCGTTTGGAGGTATTGCCATCATTTGGAGTTCCCTCTTTGCTGTTCACGCCCATGAGCTGTTGCCCTTGCCCAGGGCCTGGAAATCGCTGGGTACAGCTCATTTAATCGATTGGATGCGGATGGAGGATTGTCGAGAGAGTGGGTTCTGAGAGAATGATAGAGTTTGGTAGTGGGATCATTCGATCCACCTTATCGACCTATTCGCACGGATTACCGACTAGGTACTCCGTAAATCGACAGAAGCTTGAAGGTCCTCCTCCATATGTGGCAATAGAGGTGGCGGGGCCGATAGGGGCGATGGTGGATGAGAAAAAGCAAAAATAAAAGAAATAAGTCAATGGGAAACTAAGGAATAGAAAGGGGCAAACCACATATAGGCGATAGATCACAGTACTCTGGTGGCACTCCAAACAACAAAAAAAGACGTTCTGCTCCCTGTTCATCAGAATGTAATTCGTTTTTATGAAAACGAACCATGCCTCCAACCAGCCTCAATCATCAAAGAAACTGCATCACTGCACGGGACGATGCCCAAGATTGAACCAAAATGACAAGAATGATAGGTCTTGTGGGAACCAAGTTGAGTAGAACCCAGCCGTAACACCCCATAGTCTTTGCCCGCAGTAAGTTGAAATTCAGCTATCCTAGTCAAAAACCCACACTCCATCCTCTTGAATGGTAGTTCATTCGATGTCTCAAGATGCGGAACACGTATATCCTATAAGCATCGACAAAGCGGTTCGTTTCGTTTTCGACGACCTGGTCCAAAGGATCTAGAATCCAAGGTCGCCACAATAGTTGGCCCCGTTAACACAACCGTGAGGAAGACGGATATTCTTAATTCAGCGTACGCTCGTAGCAGCAGCTGCATGAACGCTGGAAATTTCGGACTCCAATGAGCGCTGCTGGGGATATTTTGCTGGCAATAGAGTGGGGATTCTGTGAGTCTCGAGTGGTATGCGTGTTGTTCGTTCCGACGGAAATAAATATCCCGCCATTCTAAACCCGGCCGCGGAAGTGGGAGCGTTTCGATATGCTGATAACATTGCAAACCCCCCTTCGAATGAGATACCGTAGGGTTGCTCATCGAAAAGCCAGGTCATTGAAGAATGTATCGGGGGCCACAAAAATTGTGGCTGGATGGGCCGAAAAAGCGAGAGTCAAGTGTATGGGTTGCAGACAGTGATATCTTGGTGTCTGTCCCTTGAACCTTCGCCGCCCGAGTGGTCCTGGTCAACGGTGGAAACGGTTTACTCGACCGCAAGTCACAAAATTTGGGTCCATCGGGCTAACCTTAACGTTAAAAAGTTCAGGAACATGCTTTTCGTTGCGGCCCGTGGTACATCTTACCAAGGCTTTTATTTGCGTCGGAAGAAAGGTTGTACTAGACGTCCTCGCGCTCGCGGGAGGATGCAAGAACGCAGGCTTTGGATATGATATTGCTGCGATTGGATGCTATCTCGTTTATTTTTCTTTTCGGATGAATACTTACTCATTCGATTAGTGATTTTTTCGAGATCTTGCGTTCAGTCCGTCCATCATCCATCGTCCACGTCAGGTAGCCCTTCGAATCAGTTCCCGGATTTCAAACTGCTGTTGCCGGGATGTAGGACGATTATCCTAGGCCCTAGAGGATTGTGGTAGCTAGTCTGAGGGACGGCACTGGATAACAAAATGCCACCTGGTAATTCATCGCTGCGAGAATTAAGAGGCAGGTTTGGAGCAATTCTTGCCAGGTTGTTTCAAAACACTCCAGCCAGCCTCTTTTTATATCACATGATATCACCCTTAATGAGTGGATGGATATCAACGACAGCAAGGCCTGCTTGGCTGTTTACGATAAGAGCCTGGCTTTGTAGTTTATTTGTTTTTCAAGCTAATTTTGTGGAGATTAAGTGACCAAACCTGAACTATATCTAGCTACCATAGTGCTTTTCATAAATTGTGTTTCGCCAAATTCATATACCCTATGGCACTCCCGAGATATTAAATTACTTCGCTTTCATCAACAAACTATGTATTATAGCCTCTATCAATAAAACTGTTCAAACTAACAAAGACCCCAGACCCCACGAAAAAAAATTAGAAAGTCGTAGTTGAGAAAGTATACTGAGATATGTACGCCCCCAGTGCTAGCATATAAGGAAGAACAGCTGCTAGGGAAGTACGCAAGCGATAATGGTCAAGAATGAACTTCGTAGGATTGTCTAAGAATAATAACTATAACTTCGAGCTCTCTTGGCTGATTTCGCGTTGTGCTTGGTCCCGAAGTACTCTTCTTAGGATCTTTCCGGACGGGTTTTTTGGTATGTTGTTGGTGAACACAACTCCTCCGGTGATCCTCTTTGTGGGTGACACTCTCTGCCTGATAAAGCCGGTGATATCCTCGGCAGTAGCGCTTTGCCCTGGTTTGAGGGTGACGTAGGCACGGGGGTATTCTTCGTTGTTCCTTTACCGAAGGATACTTGTTAGCTGGTACTGTGCATTCATACGCACTGGACCTGAAAAAACCTACTTTGTTATTCCTATCACTGCGGCATCCGCGATCGCGGGATGTTCAAGCAGGAGACCCTCCAACTCTGCCGGCGCAACCTGGTTGCCTTTCACCTTGATAAGTTCCTACATAGTATGTTAGAGCATGGTTTCTGCGATAGATAACATTGATAGGGGGGTCACATACTTTCATTCGATCAACGATATAGAACTTTCCTGCGTCATCCACATATCCGATATCACCTGTTTTCAACCACCCATCTTCCGTCAATGTTTCCCTGGTGGCCTCGGGCTTGTTCCAATAGCCTTTCATTACATTAGGGCCTCTGACCCAGATTTCGCCTCGCTGGTTCCGCCCAAGCTCTGTCACTCCGTCATCTGCCATAATCCTTGCTTCGCAGTTGGGATTTAATTCCCCAACAGATGCGCTAGTTCCCGGCTCGTTGGGGTCCCATCCCAGCATTGACAACGTAGTCCTGTCGGAAGAAAAAAAGCACGGGCACATTAGCTACGTTCCGGAAAAATTAAAGAATAAGCGGCGGACAGGGGTAGTCATACTCTGTCATGCCCCATCCCTGCCTGACATACAACTTCCCGGCTGGAAACAAAGCTTCGACTTCCTCTGAGATTTCTCTGGATAACGGGGCCGCTCCGCTTGTGACAACCAGGATGCTGCTCAGGTCATATTTTTTGACTAGCGGATGTTTCGTAAGGGCGACGGCGATTGGCGGTACGAGTGTCAGATTCGTAATGCGGAATTTCTGTACGGCTTCCAACATCTGAACGAAGTCAAACCTCGCCATTATGTAAACGGGTATTCCTCGCGTCAGTGACGATGCGATGAATACGTTTTGAGCCAAGGCATGGTACATGGGGAGAAAACATAGCCAACGAGCAGATCTATCCCTCTCTTCCCAGTCGCTCCGCAAGTACACTGAATATTGGAACTGTAGCAGATTCGCGACGTAATTTCTATGTGTTATCTGTACTCCCTTCGGGGGCCCAGAAGTCCCAGAACTGTAATTGAGAGCAAGGGTTCGATCTACCTCTTCGGGGGTCGATAGCGTGTCCCAAGCGAAGTTGCTTCCCTCCGCCGGGGAGGCGACAAGGTCTCCCCAGTATCGACAGCCTTTGCGCCCTTCTCCCTTCCCATCAAACAACGCGCCATCAAACACGAAGATCCTGTCTTTGCCCATGCCAATCAATTCGGCTGCAGCAATCCCGGTGTCTAAACTCCCGTCTGCACATAGCAGATATGTCGCTCCGGAATCCTTCAACTGGTAGGCCAATTCTCTTGGTGTATAAGTTGGGTTTGCCCCAGTGAAGATCCCACCTGCCATGACAATGCCCATGAAGGCCACCGGGTAGAATAAATCATTGCCAGAGAATACGAGGACACGATCTCCTGTCTTCAGGCCCGCCTTTCTGAGCCCTGCGGCGAAGCGTTGGCACCACAGACGGTATTCATGGACGGTGAGAAAGTGAGTATCTGGCCGGGTAGCATCCAAAAAACACCTCTTTGTCTTGGATAGTGGATGCGTGGGAGATTTGAATACCACCGTTATCAGCGATGCGTTTGGGACCTGGACAGACCAGCGTGACTTCAACGGCATGATGCTGGATAAATAGTAAAATCGCAGGTATCGCTAGGCAAAGGCAAAAGATCGCAAGAGGGAGGATTGCTGTAGGAATCAGAAAAATCTCGTCACAGAAAATAAACTGTTGGATTGGCTTGGAAAGAGCTTGCTACTCTTATAAGTTCAGTGGACTCAAGATTCTGCACAGCTGTAAATTGGTCCTTTACCCACTTGGGAAATATTCAGCCGATTGTAAGGTTCATCACGAACTCGAGTTGCTAGCTGCAGGCCCAAGAAACGAAACGCGGTGTTGAAACCATGATTGTTCTCCCGAGGTTTGAATGCCGAGAAGCTTGGGAGCTGTCTGATGCATCACAACCGGCTAACTACCCACATCAGGGTTGGGCTGAGTTTGAGAGGTCTTCGATGCCGAGGTCAATAATGAGATATATGGGGAATTTATCTCGAAATCCCGGCTTTCAGGGAGCCACCCGGCTAAAGACGACCAGCGATTGGTTTTCCACTAGAGGAACGAGAGAAGTTTCCGCTAGTTGCTGCGTTGCGACGGGCTATCACCATGCCACCGCGGGGGCCGCTACATGGCGTCCTGAGAGTTTAACCTGTAACAGGGTTCAGAAAGAGATCTTGGATGGCTGGTGCCCCTAACACCTCAACAAAGCGGTTTCCTGTCTAGAGGATTCCTGTCAGCTCTCAGCTCTGTGAACGCAGCGTAAGTGCCGTAGATTTGAGGCCTTTGTGGATTCATTCACGGCAAATCGATTACTGAGTCAATGTTGGTAAGCTTCGGCAGTTCAGCTTCGCCGAAAACTGGCGCCTATATGCCAGTGGGTCTGTTGAGCTTACCCCCGGACCCCGGCTATACGACTTGGAATCCACAGGGCTACAACTAAACCCACGGACAAGGCCCTTGGAGCAACATCTTTGTGGAGAATCTCTGTGAAGGTGTGGAATAACTGAAAAAAAAAAAGAAAGAAAGAAAGACAGAAAAAAAAAAAGGGACGGGTCTATAATAATATTACGAACATGCGCGCGCCAATGGGTTTAAACAGACTAACCATGGTTATAGTACTCTACATACAAAGTTTATTGGGGGCGAAGACAAGTGCCTAAATTATCATTCCTAACGCCGCAATTCGCTTGGGGAAAAAAGGAGGGAAAAGAAAAAAATGGCTTCAAAGTATGGAACTAGAACAAGAACACGTTAAGAAGCTTCACCATCAGCCAGACACATGACTGTCGTTTGAAGCTCTTTCACGATTTTCTCTTCCAACTGACTCTGGCAGCCAGTAGTGCGGTCGATGGGTTCTCGCCGGGACATTGCAAGTTCCTTTTCATTTGTGGCAACAATCCGAGAGCGGAGGACTGATCGTTTTTCAAGAAGTGATTCGATATCATCTTTCACTTGTGCTCTGTCCCATTTTAGTTCATGGATATTTCCCGCATCCATGCCGGTACTTGCCCCAGCATCCCGGAATTTGTTGATAATGAGGGATATGAGAGCTAGCGAACAAGCTTCAGAAGCCATACCGAGCGACAGTCTTTTTACGCGTTGGCTTAATTCTAGTTGATTACTAGCAAGCGGCGATGTTGTGGCGGGTTGCCCGAAGGAGAATGCAGCAGAGGCTCGACGTAGCTGCCCCTCAAACTGGTTGAGGAAGGCTGCCACTTCCGGAGCAGCTCGACCAACACTGTAGAGCAGGTTGAGGCAGAGAGGAAGAAAGCCCGAATTCCAAATAGCATATAACCTGGGTACTGGATCGAATGGGCCACATCCTTGGGGTTGGCGAAGGACATCCGTGAGGCGGAAAGTCGACAGTTTCACCAAAATACCCTCAGCTGCCATCTGTTCTGCCATCATAGGGATGCAGGAAAGTTCCAGGAGGAATACGATACTGAGTTCCCCATACACTGGATCTCCTTCAACTGTAAGTTGATAGGCCCAAGAAAATAATGTGGCTGCATAGCGGGGTGTGTCGCTATCAGCAAGGTGGAAGGAGGCCTGTTCATAAATGCGATCGGCGTCCTTCACTCGTAAACAAGTTTGTAATATTGCTGTTAATATAGCAAAATCTCTAGGGGAGCACATTTGTGGTTCGTCATGTAAGTACGTCGTGAGTGATCGAAAGCCCTGTGCGACTATCACCTTGATAATTTCTAAAACAATTGACAAATCCGACGATATTTCGGGTTTTTTGCTGACTGCTTCTGGCGCAGATCGAGAGGGCCCTGCAACATGGAACTGCAGGGCGAGGAATAGGACGTTTAACAGAAGTCCATAATATTCTGTATCATTGTTGAGAAGGGCAGTTTCGTACGATGGATTTCGAAAGCGCGTAGCATCCCATGCAACATTCAGCAACTCAAAGACTTCCGCCCCCCTCGCCCTAGCGTCGTTAAGCCGTTGAAGGAGAGCCAGGGCAAATTCTGCGCGGATTTGCTGAACTTTGTAAAATATCTTTTCATCCGGTATGGTCTGCGAATTTGAAACGAGGCAGTGGCGGACAACCCGTGCCATCGATTTCTGGATTTCTCGATCCGGCATGAAGTCTGCGCAGTGTTCTATGGCAAGAAATTTCCAACTTTGAAGGAGAGTCTATGACATGTTAGAATAAAGAAACTTAGGCAAGGGAATGCAAGCAACACACCATTTGGGCTTCAACAAGTGACAGATTTAGATTGGCTCGTTTGACCTCCTCCATAAAGCCTTGATCACGGGTTCCGTTCCAGGCGAAGTCATACCCGAAGATCTTACTTCCCAGTCTCAGGTCGTAAAAATAATTTTCGCCGAGCTCTGGGCGTGTAAGCCCAGTGCGCTTGAGGTCGACGGCTTTGCATCCATGGTACTTCATTTCAAAGTTCTTTCTGAGATTTGAATGCAAGGACACATTATAGCCATCTACCTTCACTGCGTTGTCAGAAAACCAGGAGATCAGAGGGATAATCGTTTTGAAGAAGGTTAGATCCCGTGATTCTTTCGCACTGTGCAAATACACAGCGCATATATCTGCAACTAATGATGCGATTTTCGTATTCAGTAACTTCTCTAGAGGAGGGCACTTGCGAATATCCAAGTTAGCAACGAAATTCACGATTTTCGGAAAGAAGTCCGAATGATTTTTAATCTGTGGTGTAGCCCAAAGCCAGTGTTCCTGCGCCCTTGCAACAAAATCCAGGGCAGATATCGCTATTTGAGGCTGAATTGAGTCGATTTTCGTTAATAAATCGAGAGAAATACCCAAAAAAGGTTGTCCAGTCATAGTCGAGGACTTATCTTTATCGTTCTTTTTTAAGGAATCTCTCGCAGATGAACCCGTGAGGAAAAAAACTGCAAGCCATTGTTGGCGTTTGCTAATTATCGTGGAAAGTAGATCCCATATAGAAACGTAGAGTGCAGGATTTTGGAAAGGGCGATCGAATTTCGAAAGGCAGTCCAGAAAGTGGCAGGCTGATTTGGCTCCTAAGTGGCCAAGAACAGAGGGTGGCTCGTGATCCGAATCTGAAGCCGCATACGATATCAGGAGCTCAAGGAGAGAAATAACAGGGAGTTGATAATCATAGGATAGGGCGAATAGTCTAATCAACACGGGCGACGCTTTGAATAATTGGGTTTCAAGCATCGACATTGGAGATCCCACTAATCTCCCTGCTTGCGCCAACCGTTCCGAAAGGGCTAATGCAGACTGGATGTGCCTGATATGGAGTTGGAGATTTCGAAGGTCGCTGCTCGAGTTGGAAGTTTGAAGACTGCCGAGAATAGTGCGGAGAAGTGGATTAAAAGGCAGCTCTTCGATTGTTGTTGGTCGAAGCACTTTCAGTATATATGTTGCGGAGCTTGAGAATACTCCCACCAACTTAGAATCCAGGTCGGAAGTGTCGTCAATCGCATATATACTGTATAGGATTTTTTCGATAGTGAGGGCAAGAGATGTGTTAATTTCAAGTTGTTGGCAGATGTCAGTGTATCTCCAGGTGGTGTTACTATTGTACGCCTCAACCATCACGCGTGTCAAGGCCAATAAAAAGTTGCGCATGATATAGGGTGGGATACCTGCACTGAACTCGGTGAGATGATCTGACTTAGCAGATACTCGCCCTGCAGAGCGACGAACTCCAGAATGAGTGATGACATCATTAACCAGGAGGTCAAACATTTGAACGGTAGCTTGAAGGAAGCTAAAGTCCCCAGAAGTAGCCTCGATAGACGAGACGATAGTGACTAGCATACCGCCTTTGCCATCTGAGCCAATAAAGCTGCTTCTAGACAGGAAAGGCCATACACGGCCGGGAATAACTGATATAAGGGCGTTTATAAAGCGAAGGCAAGAGATAACCGGTTGAAGATTGCGGGTCGAACCTCTCTTGCTAGTAGTGATTTGCAAGTTCCGTTCGAAAATCTCGAAAATAACGGAAATGATATCACCATGGCGATCGAGCCCGTCGCTAGCCATTTCGAGGATTCTTTTAGCACCTGACTCAGTGCCATTGCGTTTCGAAATGATTTGTGCAGATGTGAGTAGGTCAGCGAAGAGGCCGATGATTTCCGCGACCACCTCATCTTCTGGTTCTTGCTCTGATCTGCGACTGTTAGTAGCTTGCTCGAGCCATATTCCGAGGAAGCCAAGGCAGTTGTAGTCATGATGCCACATTATTACGGCCGGTTTTGACTCGTTGACAACCTGGCCGATGGCGTCTTGGGGGATAACACAGGACTCAGCCAGTACCACCGCATTAGAACTCGATTCATATCCGATTGCACTGTTCGACATAGCTGTTTCTTGCATAGCCAATGGCTGGATTAGACCAACGAAATTGGCATTTTCATCTTCTCGGATGGGTTGGTACCCTTGGAAGCCAGGGGCGATAATTTGCGTGTAGGTTTCCATGCTCTCCAGTTCCTGAGCAATGTATGGTAGGCCATCATCGTTGGCGATGCTAGAGCCTGACAGGGCCCGGCAAATTTTCAAAAAATTAATAGCTTCGTACGGAAATCGGGATTTGGCAACACGAAAGATTCTATCAACAAGAACTGGATCTTGAATAAACATAGATCGCGGATCGCAGCCATCATTCAACTCTGGACTGGAAATTTGATTGCAATCATCAGTAGGACCAGAGATAATAGACAGGACGGACGACACCACTTCAGGAATATAATCCAGATGCTCGACACTCGCACGGATCAAATCCAAAAGCTCCACCCTTATCCAACGGCCTAGCATGCCACTGTCACCAGCACCCGAAATTGGCCTAAGGTTTTCGACAAGAGCAACAATAAAGTCAAACACATGACATTTATCGACGGAGCTAGTCACGAGAAGCTTCACGAAGTCGTCATCAAAAGCTGGGTTGCGGGCCTTCTCAAAAATATCTTCAAAAATGGATTGCTCAGCAACTCGTGATGGAGAAGAGGACGGGGCGTTGTTATTGAACGAGTCTACAGCATGCTGGGCTTGCTGAAGCTCACGCTCCTCCTTCGTGGAGAGTGCAATCTCCCTCACCGCAAACATAACAATGGCGAATGCAAAAATCATAGGGGCGGCAGTTAAACAGCCTACATTGGCTGCCTTCAAACATATTTCGTTTATTTCGGCGATATTGTCGCGAGACATGAAAAAAGGGGTTTTGCCGGTAGTAGGTTCTGGGATTGCGGACAAGTGCGATGCCGTTTCAAAATATGAGGTTGATTCTCGTAGCTTGACGAAAGCTAGAGTCGCGATAGCAATGAGAGCCTGAAGAGGGCCAAGTATGATTTTCTGTTCTTCTGTAGCCTGCAAAATTTCTAGTTAGGCATGCGCGGAGTGCATTCACAGGGCTCAAACTTACTGGCTGCAACATTTCAAGGAAATCATATTCGGCCATTAAACGTAGCCAAGAAAGGAACAGCTCCGCAGATGGGATGGCATTCGATGATTGAAGTTGAAGCACAAGGAATTGAAGGATTTGGTTAAGCTCCTCGAGGACGTTCGTTTGCCAGGCCAGCTCGATTTCCACATTGGGCTCGTCAGGAAGAAGCCAGCCACTTCCAGCTTCTAAATTACCAATTCGGGTTCGAACAGCCTCAATGCACTGTTGTATAGAAACGGCATCAGTGCCTTTCCCGGATTGGAGCCCAAATATAGATTTCCCCAGCTCTTCTAGTTTCGTTTGAGAATGCCCAACTCGTGATTTTTGTGAGTCCACATTATGGCTGCCAGGTGCTCTTCTACGCAAAGCCACACATAAAAGCCGCTGAGAAACTTTGAGTATATGCTGTTTTTCCGACAGACATAGCTGGAACAACTTCAAATGCCTTAATTCCTCTTCTGAAAACCCATTTGGCTGGAGACTTGTTTCCCCCTTGTATTTTAAAATCTCGGTAGCCTGCGCTCCCTTAGTAGACTGCGAAAGGTTACCAAGCCCAATCGCACCTTGAAGGCTTGTCGTCTCTTCCTCGGAAAATTCACTCAAAAGCTGGTCACCGGGTCGGTTTTGGCGTTCGTAGACAACAAGTCTGAGTGCAGCAATCTCATCGATATGTGTCCGCTTGCTTAACCACGTCGCGTCACTTTTTATTTCGTCTAAATTCCAAGGACCCCTAGAACCTGTCGGCACATGAATGGCAGCGGTTTTGGACTGGAAATCGGACTTTGATTGTTCATTCGGAGGAGTAAACGGGGTAAAAGGATTCGAGAGAATTCGGAGGCTCTCCGGGCAAGACAAAAATTTGTAGAGACTGTCAGCTTCCCCGACATCTGTCTTTGCATTCGCCAGCCGTAGGAAAGCTGATTTCCATGATCTAATGTGCAACCCGGTCAGCAATTTTCCCTGGGTCTGAGCTGACCTGGTAGACATACATAAGTTGGTTGTCCCCGGAGAAGCATTCGTCCAGGGACGGAAAATACACGGCTGGCGGTGGAGCCATATGGTTTTCTATTATATCATGGCCCGTCACTGGGAGCGTTGTCGTGAGATATTGCTCTAGTCGCGCTTGAGAAGCACAACAGAACCAGCTCTGGAGATATCACAGCCAAAGACCTTCAAGCTTAATTGGATTTGCGCGGGTTGAACCAACAAAATAACAACTAACCTATTTGGGTTTAGCAGATAGGCGACCCTGGCGGAGGCGGATAAAACTATGTCCGACTACATCGTCTATGCTGGCGACTTCGATGGCTGACAGCTCAAACAAATATTTTAGTGCTTGTATACGCCGTATAAAGTGTTCAACTGCTACTTTCCTACCAGCATGCAAAGAGTTTCTACCCTCACTACAAGCTATCTCGATCAATGAAGTTTTCTCAATCAGTGCCGCAGTTAGGGGTCTGAGATTTGAGCTGGAGACGAACTCTACCTCGTGTCTTTAGAAACTGAAGTATGCATGTCATTATGCTAACCATTAGAAATTCGGAGTTGTGATGCCCGCCAGCGAACTGGATTACTATAAATATCGACCTATGCGTTTTCGAATTCTGACAAGACAATCGATGGATCTGAAGAGAAACAGGCGCCGATAACTGGTAGGTTGAGCTATTGAGCTATCCGCTGAGACAACAAGATAAGGATCATCTGTATAGCTTCACATAATAATTTGTTATTATTTGGAAACAAGATGCGTTGATATCCTGTTCTCTTCATCCCTCTTAATATCCTACTGGTACATCTGATCTAAGGGCCCCATGTAAATGGTATGATTGATTGCACGGAGTATACAGCCAAGTTCAGCCGCCAGGATAGGTGCTACGAGAATGGCTCCTCCGGAAGCTTTTGCGACGCGAATTGCAGCGGCTTGTGCAACAGAATTCGTAAAGAGAACTCGTTCAAGGTATTTTTATGCAAAAGGCCCCAGAGCTGGTTTGATACCGAAAAGTCTGTCTGTATGAGTCATCAAATCGCGACCTCCGAGAGCGGGTTGATCACCTGACTCGCTCAGAGTCTGGCTTTGGAGCAGTGACACAACGTCCCACAGACTTCTGAAATACGAGCGTCTTCTCTGCCTGGATGTCGGATAGGTCTATATAAGAGCTGTCTGTCCAGGTAATCGGTCTTACCGCCCATTCCTTCTGTTCGTTCTCAACTATCCGTCACAATGGCCGCCCCCACCAGCGTCTTAGTCGACCATTCGCCCAATAACCCCACCAAAGCTCAAACCCGCGAGAACGCATCCAATCTGATACTGATCGATAACTATGACTCCTTCACATGGAACGTGTATCAGTACCTTGTTCTAGAAGGAGCAAATGTGACGGTATATAGAAACGACGAGATCACTCTAGACGAGCTCATTGCAAAGAACCCCAGCCAGTTGGTTATCAGTCCCGGCCCGGGCCACCCTAATACAGACGCGGGCATAAGTCAAGATGCAATCCAACATTTTAGCGGGAAGATCCCCATTTTCGGCGTTTGTATGGGACACCAATGCATGATATCTAGCTTTGGCGGGAAAGTTGATGTGACGGGGGAGATCCTTCACGGAAAGACTTCTCCTTTACACCATGATTCGAAGGGCGTCTATGCCACTCTCCCACCATCCCTAGCCGTTACGCGCTACCATTCACTGGCAGGAGTGCAGCCAACCATTCCTGACTGCCTCGAAGTCACGTCGTGGACTGAGTTTGAAAAGGATAGCGGCCGGAAAATTATTATGGGCGTTAGGCACAAAGAGTATACCGTGGAAGGTGTTCAGTTTCACCCGGAGAGTATTTTGTCCGAGCATGGGCGGACTATGTTTAGGAACTTTTTGAATCTCCGTGGCGGTACCTGGAAAGAAAACGGCAGCATTACTTCTCAGCCAGGTACGGCAACAGCAGCTCAGAGCAACGGAGTCAAACCCGCAAAGAAGGAGTCGATTTTGGATAAGATTTACGCACATCGCGAAATTGCTGTTAAGAAGCAAATGGCGATTCCGTCCCAAAGACCAGAAGACCTGCAAGCTGCATACGACCTTGGGATATCTCCGGCCCAAATATCATTTCCAGATCGGCTGAGACAGACACCGTTTTCGTTGTCACTGATGGCAGAGATAAAGAGGGCTTCCCCGTCAAAGGGACTTATTTCGTCATCTACTTGTGCTCCAACTCAAGCTCGGAAATATGCCATGGCTGGAGCAAGTGTTATATCGGTCCTTACTGAACCGGAATGGTTTAAAGGAGGTATTGAAGATCTACGGGCTGTTCGCCAGAGCCTTGAGGGCCTTCCAAACAGACCGGCTGTACTCCGAAAAGAATTTATTTTCAATGAGTATCAAATTCTGGAGGCTCGATTGGCTGGTGCAGATACTGTCCTACTTATTGTCAAAATGCTCGCCACGGATTTGCTCCGGCGGCTTTACCGATATTCTCAACAGCTGGGCATGGAACCTCTCGTCGAGGTAAATACGGCCGAAGAAATGACGATCGCAGTTAGCCTGGGTGCCCAAGTTATTGGTGTCAATAACCGTGATCTGAAAAGCTTTGAAGTCGACCTGGGTACCACGAGTCGGTTAATGGATCAGGTGCCGGATTCAACAATTGTATGCGCCCTAAGCGGAATATCCGGGCCAGATGATGTCAAAGCGTATAGCACAGAGGGCGTCAAGGCAATCCTTGTTGGGGAGGCGTTGATGCGTGCTGAGGACACAAACCTCTTCGTCTCCCAGCTATTGGGTGGTGGGAATCCTCGTGCTACGTCGCCTCCTAAGCGGCCCCTACTTGTCAAAATATGCGGAACCCGCACACCTGAGGCCGCGCGCACAGCGATTGAATCCGGAGCCGATCTAATCGGCATAATACTGGCGAAGGGACGCACTAGAACGGTCTCGGATGATACTGCTCTGGAGATATCTAAAGCGGTTAAATCAACGCCTCGTCCAGCATCCTCGGTAAGTGGAATGCAGAAATGCATCGACGATACTTCCTCTATCGACTATTTTGACTATTCGTCCCAATTACTCTGCCATCATCAGCGTGCATTGCTGGTGGGCGTGTTTTTGAATCAACCGCTATCGTATATTATTTCACAACAACAAAAACTTGGGCTTGACGTCGTTCAACTCCACGGGTCGGAGCCGATAGAATGGGCGAACCTAATACCTGTTCCAGTAATAAAAAAGTTTTCTCCCGGGGATCCAGGGTTATCTCGACATGCCTACCATACACTTCCCCTCTTAGATTCTGGCGCTGGCGGCTCGGGTGAGAAACTCGACATTTCGTCTGTACAGGATTCCATTAAGAAAAATGACAGCCTTCGGGTGATACTTGCAGGTGGATTGGACCACTTGAATGTTGCCGACACACTTCAGCAGCTAGGCCAATATGGAGAAAGCGTGGTGGGCGTTGATGTTAGCAGCGGAGTCGAGTCAGATGGATCACAGGACTTGGAAAAGATAAGAGCTTTTGTGAAAGCTGCTAAAGCTTTCAGGACTTGATGATATGAAACTGATAAATTTATACTTTGAACTCCATGTTATACAAAAAGAATAAAAATCCAGTTACACAGCTCCCAGCCCTATGTCCTATGCTTCATTGCCGATCTTTATAGACATCAGAGATCCTACTAAACCCGCATCCATCTTTTATGGGTTCCCACCTCATCCAGTTAACCGAATCATTACTTACCATTAACTTTTTTATAGCCTTCATCTCATCATTGTTTTCCAGCATTCGGGCCTTGCGCAGGTGTGGAGTGCTCCCACCAGGTCTCCAACTCACTTCATCCAATTCCGCAACTCCTTCTTCAATTACTCTTCACTTCGCCCTCAGCTCACTCCCCCTACTAAATCCCTTCCCCCTTTTCCCACATTTATTTTGGCGTTGGGACAAGACATTGTAATCTTGAAGGAACCCTCACCATACCCAAATAAACATACGCTATTCTCAACCTGCTCGGCCTCTCGAAGACATGGGGAAGACCCTCCGCAAGCTGCACATCAGCCTGGCTGGTGATTTCGGCCAAATCTCAGAGAAGATCAAGCAGTGGGTTGAAGCAAACGGCGGTGATTTCTCAAAACAACTTGAGAAAGGTGCAACAACTCATCTTATCACGACCAAGGATGCGATCCGGAAGCGCGATGCAACGGGTATATAACCATATATCTTCTCAGTTTCCCCAGGTTTTTTTTTTGGTTACATAGTTTATTCTACTTCTCTACGTGGATTATTAACCCGGTGAATTTCAACCTTCACAGTTCAACAGGCTCGCAAAATCAAAGGCCTAAAAATTGTGAAGCTGGAATGGCTTGAGGATTCCCTTCTGTCCAAAAACAGGCGACCCAAACGTGAGAATGACTACTTGTGGTACCAGGCACGAGACACCCGCAAGTCGGGTACATCAAAGCACAAAAATACCACCAAGAATATTGATGGTGTAGGCCCCGGTATGTTGCTTCACCTACTGAAATAATGCAACGAGAATTCTCATTATCAAGGTGCTGAATGAAACACGGCCACAGATGGCTTGAAAAAGCAACGGCGTAAACATGGCCCAGGAAACGAAGTTGGTGAGTACAGATTTTATACCCGGGAGACATTTCTTTCATACTCTGCTCACTAGTGATTAATAGACGACCATCATATATTTACCGACTCTGAAGGCTTTCCTTATCTTGTGGCGCTCGTCCGCCCTCTGGAAGACGTCAAGTTCAAAGAAAAACATACACTTCAAGTATGAAAGAATGAGCCAAACAATGCGTTCGAATTGCTAGCAGTTCTCTTATGTCTCCATGCCCGATTTTCATATCTCTCACTAAACATACAATATAGCTCTACGAATCTGATTCAAGCCCTCGTACTTATGCAGCATTCGTGAAATACACTCGGGTTGGAAGGGCTGGATCGGCGTTTCTTGCGCCGACTGGAAGTACCTGGGAGATCGCTTTCACAGCCTTCGCCAAATTTTTCAAGGCCAAATGTGGGAAGAAATGGGGGGAAAAGATGGACGGCACCGAGCCTCTGCCGCAAAAAGACGGAGAAGGATGCGTCTTACCCCCGAGCGAGAATTGGTTCAGGTTTGAACCGCAGAAGGGCATACAGGCAGGCACTGGTAAATCGAGCAGTTCCACTGCTTTGGCGGAACAAGGAAAGTCGAAGGAAGCGGAATCATGAGCACTGGTGTGTAGTGAAAGAACAGTCTCATGTTGTGCTGCCGTAAATGGGGAATGTGACATGTTCTTGATATATCTCGACCCTTAATATGGAGTGCGCCGACTCTACGTTAAATGCCGCCCTTGATTCAACTGTTAAATCAGTCATATGCGTCTCCCTACGTTTTCCCTCTTTCTTCCTTGCTTGCTCGCTTTCTTCACTATATTGCAAGTTGAAATCTCTACTTCGGAGCACACTTGAGCGTTATTTTACGTATTAGGAAGAAATTGAATGAATCTCGCTGTTATGAAATCTCCAGAACATATTACAGTGGGTTCCCTATGAGGCAAAATGATATAAAACTCCGTCCAAGTATCGGAAAAAAATCACCAGTTTACCCTTGCGCCGGTGTAATTTTCTGCACGCCATCCCATGCGAATCCCTTTTAGTAGCCCAGTTTCATGCCAAGTTTAAATAATCAATCCACGGATCACAAATAGTCCTTCTTCCTACTCGTTCTTGTATATTGACTCAGTGCCCATTCAACTTCGCCGCCGGAGTCCTTCTCCAACGTTCCTCCTCTGATTTGGAATAGCCTCATCGTCATCCGCGGTCCGACTTCAGCTAGTTCAACCGAGTTGTATCCAGTCTTAACGAATACATGATGTCGCATTTCTATACTGTCCTCTATATTTTTAAAGGTGACAACCCTACTCCCGAGCTTCCCATTTGCTTCCCGTGGCGGGAAGATATGTTTTAGGATTTTAACGACGCGGGCTCCTAGTTTGGTTGTAAACCCTTCAAATATTAGGTGAGGATAGCTTTCCGATACGGTTCCTCGTGCGGAGTTCGGAATATCAGCTCGCAGCATAACATTATGTAGCGAGAAACTAGCCGTTGGGCCATGGGGAAGATGAGACACAGTTATCGCAGTGGGTGTACCGCGATGCTCGTGCAGCACGATCATATCGGAGAGTGCCGACGCCTTGGCGCTTGCCAGAAGATCGGGAATGACTAGATTTCCTCGATTTATCCGAATCGAAGTTGGGATGAGCAAACGCATCTCTTTAGCGAAGGTGCTAAGGCGTGCAGAGGGAGAACGGGACGTTGTAATGAGAGGTCGAGGGTCAACGATGCCGGATGTGAGAACATACTCGTCATCGAGATCAAGCATGTCGGAATCTTTGGAGTTGGCGTCTCCCGGTTTCGAGGATGTGGGCAAGGATTCATCGTATTTGAAATCTTCTCGCAATGTTTTATCATTAGCCACAGAGGGGTCTAGCGGTTTCCCGGACGCAATGGAAGCTTTCAGCTTCGCGCGCTTCTCTGCTATTGAAGCATCGCGGAGGAGGAGAGCTTTTCGGTAGAGGTAGTCTCTCCGTTCACGAGCTTGACGGCGCTGCCGGCTATGTTAGCATACATCATCACAGGTTAAGATCTGGAGAGACGAATATTCATACAATCATTTTGGCCCGTGGTTTAGTTGCTCAAGGACGCAAGGCTGCTTGCTGGCTTCAGGACTATACTATGTTCGCGATGCTAGTTTTTGATTTTTTTAACAGCGCAGAAACATTGCTGCGTTTGTGGTTGGTCGCGGCTGCCGTAGTTTTATCGCAGATTTCGGAAGTCCAAACGATAGGATCATCAACGTTGTCGGGAGTGAAGTGCTTCTTACAATTATTGCCATCCGGGACCATCACTCCCGCTACCCAGGTGGTAACTTCTAGCTATCCCGGCTGTTTTTTTATTTCTGTGTGCCATAGACCCTGGGGTTGCAAAACGGAAGTGAGTCGGTTTTCTATTCTCGCCTTGTGGCTAATTCTGCTGTGTGCTCCCCTCAACCCTATGTCATGGTTCTCGCTGTAAATGGGATATCTACCCATCAAAATGCTCATGACGGACTCTACAAAGCAAATTTTGATACTGACTATTTGTAACCTATTCAGCTCCTAGTGACAATCATTTTCTTTAATTCGGTTGTTCTGAATGCGAGGTTCGACTTCACTCCGAAAACGGAAACACTGTGCTTCGGCACAAGTTGCGACGCTAGAAGGGAAAGACAATAGATTTGGAAGAAAGCGATAAACGTCAATATGGAGGCTTTTAACTATATGGGAAATCATTTAGTTTCAGACTCTGCTTCTACGATTAACGCTGGAGACGACATGTCAACCATCGATGGCGATGAAAGTATCTTGAATTTAGCCACTGGGCCCCGACGACGACGACATGATGATGAAGACGAGATATCAGACAGCTTCGAAGATGATGATTTAGAAAGCATGGCCAGTGTCCCTGTCGATGGGATCAAGGCGACCGCCACCAAACCTGAGGAAGAAAAAGAACTACCTGTTCATTCATGCGCGTAAGTTTGAAATGCAAGTTCGGTTGATATATGTGCCAAAATGGCCAGGTTTTATGGTCACAGCATATTGACTTTTGGCTCGTCTTTTTGTTTTTGTTTTTAGGTACTGTGGAATTCATAATCCGAGCAGTGTAGTGAAGTGCTTAACTTGCACCAAGTGGTTTTGCAGCGCGCGTGGCAACACGTCCTCATCCCATATCGTCAATCACCTAGTCAGAGCAAGACATAAGGAAGTTCAACTTCACCCCGAATCGGCACTTGGGGACACAATTCTCGAATGCTACAACTGCGGGACCAAAAATGTCTTCCTTCTAGGTTTCATTCCCGCCAAATCCGACACTGTCGTGGTACTACTTTGTCGGCAACCTTGCGCTGCAATGCCATCCTCGAAAGATATGAACTGGGATACATCTCGCTGGCAACCTCTTATCGAGGACCGTTCCTTTTTGCCTTGGCTTGTGAGCTCTCCGTCTGACCAAGAACAACTTCGCGCGCGGCATCTAAGCCCTCAAATGATCGCGAAGCTAGAGGAGATGTGGAAAGATAATGCTGCAGCTACTGTTGAAGATCTCGAGAAAGCAACAAGTGTTGATGACGAACCCGCGCCAGTCCTCCTTCGATATGATGACGCCTACCAATATCAGAACGTTTTCGGGCCCCTTGTCAAAATCGAAGCCGACTATGATCGCAAATTGAAAGAGGCCCAATCTCAAGATGGCCTGGTTGTACGGTGGGACCTAGGACTGAACAACAAGCATCTCGCGAGCTTTGTTCTCCCAAAACTGGAACTTGGCGATGTGAAGTTGGCTGTTGGTGATGAAATGCGGCTTAAATATACTGGAGAGCTGCGGCCTAAATGGGATGGCGTAGGATACGTCATTAAAATTCCTAACAACCAGTCTGACGAGGTCACTATCGAATTGCGAACCAAAGGCGATCATAAATCTGTCCCCACTGACTGCACGCATAATTTCACAGCTGATTATGTTTGGAAGGCGACCTCTTTTGACCGCATGCAGTTAGCCATGAAAACATTTGCTGTTGATGAGATGAGTGTTTCGGGTTACATTTTTCATCGGCTTTTGGGCAATGAGGTTGCGGTTGGGCCTATGAGAACTCAAATGCCCAAAAAGTTCAGCGTCCCAGGTCTTCCAGACCTCAACAGCAGTCAAATTAATGCTGTCAAAAGCGTTCTTCAGAAACCTCTGAGCTTGATTCAGGGACCCCCTGGCACTGGGAAAACCGTCACTTCTGCTAACATTATTTACAATCTGGCAAAAATAAACGGCGGCCAAGTGTTGGTCTGCGCACCGTCCAATGTTGCGGTTGACCAACTTTGCGAACGCATCCACAGAACTGGCTTGAAGACTGTTCGTGTCACTGCCAAGTCCCGAGAAGATGTGGAATCCCCCGTGGGTTTCCTTTCGCTTCATGAACAGGTCCATAACAATGACAGCAATATCGAAC
The DNA here is from genome assembly GCA_002572885.1 of Blastomyces parvus. NCBI lineage: Eukaryota > Fungi > Ascomycota > Eurotiomycetes > Onygenales > Ajellomycetaceae > Blastomyces > Blastomyces parvus. The sequence goes on from PDNC01000002.1 coordinate 230,446, forward strand.
TTGTCAAACTCAATCAACTGAAGGCCGAGCTGGGTGAGCTCTCTAGCCAAGATGAGAAAAAATACAAACAACTTGTCCGCGCTGCGGAGAAAGAGATCTTGAGCAATGCGGATGTTATTTGCTGTACCTGCGTTGGTGCCGGCGATCCACGCCTTGCAAAGTTCAAATTTCGAACCGTCCTTATTGATGAATCTACACAATCGGCGGAACCCGAGTGTATGATTCCCCTCGTCCTAGGATGCAAACAAGTTGTTCTTGTTGGCGACCATCAACAGCTCGGACCTGTCATCATGAACAAGAAGGCGGCAAAAGCTGGGCTTAACCAGTCTCTCTTTGAACGCTTGGTCATCCTAGGATGCGCGCCTATCCGACTCAATGTGCAGTACCGCATGCATCCATGTCTATCCGAGTTCCCTTCGAACATGTTCTACGATGGCTCCTTGCAAAATGGTGTAACCGAGTCTGAACGGCTTCTTAAAGATGTTGATTTCCCTTGGCCTGTAGCGCACAACCCTATGATGTTCTGGTCAAACCTCGGGAACGAAGAAATTTCGGCGTCAGGAACGTCATATCTAAATCGTACTGAAGCTGCCAACGTGGAGAAAATTGTTACTAGGTTTTTCAAAGCTGGCGTGAAGCCTTCCAGCATCGGCATCATTACCCCTTATGAAGGCCAGCGTAGTTACGTTGTCAGCTCCATGCAGGCAACTGGCACTTTCAAGAAGGAACTTTACAAAGAAATCGAGGTGGCGTCAGTTGATGCTTTCCAAGGTCGAGAGAAAGATTATATCGTGCTCTCCTGTGTCAGATCCAACGACCATCAGGGAATTGGATTTTTGAGCGACCCACGTCGGCTTAATGTCGCACTTACCCGCGCCAAATATGGGTTGGTCATCCTGGGTAACCCGAAAGTTCTATCGAAACATCCTCTGTGGAACTATCTTCTGCTTCATTTCAAAGAGAAGAACTGCCTTGTGGAAGGCCCGTTGTCAAACTTGCAGGTGTCCCTTGTCCAGTTTCCCCGTCCGAAACAGGCGTACCGCGGACCACAGCGTTTCCAGGTGGCTTATAATCACGCCTCTCACATGGCCAGTGGGATGGTCAACGGCAGGAATGGCCATCGCGGTGACTATCATGACACGGGATCTGTGGCGAGTTACATCCCAGATGACGTCTCCTCGGTTCATTCATCTGCTCTCGGAGGTGTTGCTATTCCATCTGGATATCCTCACATGTTCCGGAACTTTGCCGATCCCTGGCCGCAACTTCCAGGCCACCGCCGTGCTAATGGATCTAGAGGTAAAGGCGCACCTAGCGTTACTGGCGAATCGGTCGCAGCAACTGAGTCCGATATCACGGGTAGTGTCGTCGGACAAGGCGGTGTTAGCCTCTCCGGTTTAAGCATTCACGATGTGAATAAGCAGGCAAGCATGAGCCAGTCTGATCGCTTGAAACGCTACGTTGAATCAGGGGGGCGTGCAGAGCCATATAAACCTGGGCCTGGTGATAACGGCAGCATCTTTGGCGGAAGTTCAGCGAGCATTCGTGTTCCTCGCGGCGGCCGCGGTAATCCAGCCGATGATGATGATGCCCGCAGTGTCTCGACAGCTTTTGCAAGTCAAATTGGTGGAAACTACGACTGAGAGCTTGCGAGTCCCTGATTCTATCACCATCGACAGGGAAGTTTACATCTGTTGCAGAAGTAAACGTGAATTTCGCGAGTCACCATCCATTATGAGAATGCGTTGCCGACGCCCGAACAAGAACTTTCGAGGCCTGCGGCTCTCTCTTCTCGCCCATCACTCTTTTGCGCCTATTCGGATACGCTTTTGGTTCGAGAACCAACTACTGTTGCTCGACCTCGCTTTTGGGTCAAGCCGGAATCTTCATGTATTAGTTTCTAACTTACATGCAAGATACCCATTTGACAAAACACGGTACACATCCACGCAGATGCAATTTGTGACTTGGTTCACGTGCATCCTAGTGGTTTTGATCAAAGCGAAGTACTACTAGACACCCGCTATCAGGTTAGGAATGTGCACGCATGCCATGTGGCGTGCAGGTGGAAAGGCGGTTAACTGCTGCTCTTGCACACCGCTTCTGTGGTTGTGAGAAAAGTTGTAACGCAGCAACGTATATTTATATCCCTGGTAAGGCTGGTGGACACAACATCTGTGACGAAGTGCTCTCTTTAGGAAAGCACTTTAAGCAAATTCTATTCTCAGAACGCATGTTGAATGTTGATGATGGCTGTTGGTGGAGAAAAATATGTATGCGCAAAATTTGTCTATCCTATGCTTTTTAGTTTTAAATTGGTCGACAATATAATTGTAATTTCTTCAATATATTTGAAATATTTCAGTAGTCATTCTGTAGTTCGAGTGTAGAACGTATATTGAGAAGGGTATCTCGATGCTTCGGAATCCCCTGTATGCTTCCAGAAGCCCCTGCTGACGTCCTTGCCTAGCGAGGAGCTCTCAATTCAGTTTCCCATTTAAATATTTCATGATTTCATGGTAATGAACATCTATTTATCGACTTACATTAGTTCACAATTCTTTTAATGGGGTCCGTGGCGGAGAAGCTGTTTCTACGTGCCGGCGTGTTTCAGGAGTAGATAACCATTTGATTTTGCAGGAAAGCTGGTCTCCTCGTCTGGCCATGACCTATAATCATTACATCACTTCTACCCACAATGATCGTTAATTGGCTTGATCATTGCCCACCATTCAGATTGGGGGATGCAAATTTTGCCTCGCCGCCAGAGGCCATAGGGCTGAAATAAAGTTATGGGGCGTTTCCACACTAACCAATCATCGTAAGGATCCACTTCAACAGGCTTTAGCCTCCCGAAGCAAATTACGGGAGAGACCTAGATATAGCGACTGAGATCAATTTCCCAAATGATACATTACATTTGCGGCACGCTGCTCCTTACACTGACAAATGATAGGTCTTGGATGGATAGATGCGCACTATAATGTGAGCTGCGGTATTAGCTAAGTAGAAATAACGCCCAAGCATTAGCTAAGAGGATTAGGGAGCATGTACGCACAACGCAGAACAGGTATAATTTCCATAGCTGCTATCAGACTTATCGAATAGCACTGTTTGATATATGGCGTCTCGGGCAAACCTTTTATTGTTATTCTGCCTTGGAGTTTGAGAAAATACAAATCTTGAAGTACGTCAGCTCGCTAGTGCTTAGAGAAAATAGTCTCATCAAATATATCCGACAGGCCAAGTAACGGTCTAATTTCCTGCTGGACAAACTGTTGTGGCCAATAAGTTTCCTTATTCGCTGTCACTCTTCTCAGTAGTACCTTGATTACACCTCAGCTCTTTAATCGCAGCTCTTGGGCTTCCCGCTCAGCCGTTCCCTTCGAAAGCTTGAATCCCACACAAGACTGTCTGGGGGGTTGGTGTTACTGCATTTCCCGGTAGAGTTACTCTGTATATGTAGTCTATCTAGTGGCTTTCGAAATGGTTTATTAATACACTGTCATCATTCACTGCCGTTTTATTGGAACAAGGCTGTTCAACTTAGTTTCAAAATCTCTAGCTCTGGTTGGATTTGAAGTATTTGGGCCACCTTCATCTTGCGGGGCCCTCTCTAATATTATACCTAGTAGTGGCTGTTATAATAATTGGGTTGGTTAGAAGTCAACAGAAAAATTTCTTAAAATTGTGAGAATTGAACAACGGAGGATGTATGTAGTTACTCCAAAGCTGAGAGCATAGAAAAACTAAATAATCCATACAAACTGTATGTATATTGTGTCACTCCTCGGCAGAGACAATTTAAGATCCATACACAATATTATAAGGAGGAACGCCCGCCCTCGAATATGTATAGAGAAACTCTCAAAAAAATTTCATTTGAATGCTGATTAAAAACTCTAGCAGTTCCCAGTTTCCGTGGGGGCGAAAATATAGGTATTGCTAAATTCCAGGCTTGTTTATCATTCTGGAAACCTATTATTAAATCCGGGTGATCTTTCTCACAACTCCGGGTTTCGCCCCCTAGCCCATGATGGTTGAAAATGAGTCCAAATTTGGACTAACCACGATGCTCTCACAGGGTAGGAGTCAGTCAGGCTCAGGGTGAGGGGATATGGATCAAAATTAGGGTCGGCGAAGGGCAAAAAGGGCCTGAGAAATATGAAAAATAACTACTTTCAAGAGATATAGCAAGGCCTGTGGGAATGAGGGTCCGAATTGAGTAAGGTATGGCCAGGATATAGAATAGGAACTCTGTGGTCTTCTTTAGTATCGGAACCACGTTTAGGTTTGCTTGAACTATATTCAGCAAATGTGTCCGGCGCTATCAAAAGGTCGGGCGAAAACTTGGTCTTGAAATTTGCTTATGGTTGGTGTCTGCGATGATGGTTCAACCCCTCCACTAACGAGTTAGCCTGCACTAGTTGTAGCGCTAATAATTAAGTTACGCCCGCCGTTTTTCGGCCCAAAGTCACCTCCGAAACCAGTGTCTATATACTGTACAACGGTGAGACGGGCATTCACATCGCCCACCCCCTCTTTACTCATCTCTACAACCGTGATATTTCCACCAGATAGCACAGCGCGGAGACAAAACAAACATTCCCGAGATACACAAATCAAAAGTTCAACATGAATCCCCCAACTCATTCCTCGTCTGAATCGCCACCCTCAGAGTCTATCTTGAGAGATGCAGCTAAGGTCTCTGTTTTAGATGGGGACGGGAATGAAATCCTATTTGGAGATTTGTATAAACCATCGGGACGAGGCGAAAAGAAACGAACATTATTTATTTTCATTCGCCATTTCTTTTGCGTAGTAAGTTGGCTAGTTCATATTAATTAGTAGTTACAGGATTTACAATCTTGCCCAAGCTCCTGAGTTGCGAGCATAGATTATCAAGAGAAGGAAGACAGCTACATCGGACATCACCCTAAAGCTCGTTATTTCTACGATCAATGATTAGAGCACGTTTCCAACAGAACCAACATTAACTCTTTTTACAGAACTGTCAGGACTATGTGAGGGCTGTGTCCGAGAGTATTCCAGCGCCATCGCAGCTACCGACCAATACCGCTATTATCATCGTTGGTTGCGGCTCTCCAAGTCTCATCGCATTTTACAAGGACACGACAAAATGCTCGTTCCCGATATATACAGACCCTACTCGGTGCCTCCATGCTTTGTTTGACATGAAAATGACATTAGATGCTGGAAACCACGCCCCAGACTATTCACCGTCCTCGGTGCCCACTTTGGTGGTTCGGGGAGTTACTATGACCCTTAGCCGACTATTGAACGGCGACATGCTTCAATCTGGAAACAAATGGCAAAATGGAGGAGAGCTCCTTTTCGAGGCTGAGTTCGCAAACGGAGCAGGGGATGGGGATGAAGAAATTAAAGTTACCGTCCCATTTTGCCATATCATGAAAAATACTCGCGACCACAGTGAAGTTTCGGTTTTGAGAACCATCCTTGGCCTTGATGAGTGACGCAGCTGAAAGGCAGATGGATGGGGATGGCGCGCTTGGGAATTAATCGTTTTTAAGGGAAGATGATGGACTTTCGCTACTTCTGTCCATATGAGTAGCTGCTTCATTTTCTGGGTATCGGACAGCGTGGTTCTTTTTTTCGGTTTTTAATTAAGCTTCTCATGATATACGTTGTGCGTGCAATCCAGTTGGCTATTTTCGCTTTTGGGCTTCAAGTTCTCAACGTTGGTGAACCCTTTTCTATTAGGCTGATGGCATTCAATGTTTTCACACAGATACATTTTCCGTGTTGTTGGCGTAATCGAAACCAATGGAATTATCTTGGCTCCATAATGCAAATTTCTTGCCAGTTTTGGGTTTGGCTTCCCTTGTTTCCAAATTCACACTTCAGCGAAAGAGAATTGACCGGATACTCCAGAAAGGAGGAAGAAAGAAATATGAAAAAAAGAAAAAAGAATCGACGCGAGCAGGATTCGAACCTACGCCCCCGAAGGGAAGAGATAAGATAGGTAGTTCTAGTCTCTCGCGTTAACCACTCCGCCATCGCGCCTGTTTCGAGTTGCAACTTCTGCCGCCGGATTTCTGTCATTTCTATGTGATACGGCACCGCAGAACGAATTCTGAGATGGTTTCAACGCTGGGAGGAAATGTTTTTGAGAGACTCCTCAAAATCCATAGAATTATCAGGATTTCCTAGAATTTGTAGCATTTCTCAATAATTGTAGAAATGTTTAATAGGCATTTTCGGGATTTTCAGAGCAATGTTGAACTTTTTCTTGAGTCAGTGTGTTCCAGCTCGCTGCACAATGGCGCTCTAGCCTTGACATGCTTGACATCTGTTTTGGACCCTATAACTAAATTAATTACACGATGAGGCAAATTCAATCAATATATTTCATCATAATGATGTTTATGATGTTCAAATCTACTACGGCTCTAATTCATAATCTCTTAGAATAACAAAGTTACATGTGGGGGGATAGTTGTAGTGCAATATTGTTGTAGTAAGAGTAATTCATAATGTATAATAACTGCTCATGGAAATGCCAGTGCAGGATGATGAGGATGAGCTCCAGGAGAGAAAAGAGTATAGAAGGTGGGTGGGTGCACTGTGATGTAGTGAGATGACTGACAACTTCAGAATATAATATCACATAACAGTTAGAATGAGGTATATCTTGGATGAATTTTTTATATTCTTAACTTGCCTTTAATCATTGTATAAGTCCTCATCATTCCTAACATCATCAATATCTCTGTCAACGTCAATATTCCCACGTTCATTCTCCAGCTCATTACAGTCATCAAATTGTCATTGTATTGAGTTAGTTCTGCAGATGGAGGTGGGCGGTGGAGGATGCATCTATTCATCTGTGGCCAAAACATGAAGAAAGGAAGAACAGAAGAGATGAGAGATGGATTTTGGAGTAAGGCAGTGGAAGGAACCACTGCCAGCTCTCTCAGATGGAAGTTGTAACCTCTGAATGAAGAGGCAGCTCCTTCCCTGATGTTGCAAGTGGCCATCCCAGCTTGTCTCTGTTGCAACTTCTTTGTCTGACCTCAGTAAATTGTTTTTTGTCTGCGGCAATGAGGATGCATGTATTATTTGAAGTGTGCACATTCCTAAGCATACACTGCGCGCTCATCCTAAAATCCTCTGCACTGCCAACCAAGATTGTTGCTATTCACCATTCTTACATTCATAAATTCAACAGTTTGTAATTTTGTGAGGTCCATATATATTTATAAGGCATGTTCCGGATGTTGACATGGATTATGCTTTGAGACACATAACCCAATTCTTTTCGGAACCGGGCACCAAATTCCCGTCATTCTTCCAATGGCAGTGTCATGTCTAACTACCGATTGTAGGAAGAGTTACGTGGTGTTTGTGGTGCGGATTAGAAAAAGAACCACCATTGAAATTCGAGCTTGGAGGGTTCGGCCCGTTCCCGAAGACAGGGGCCAAAAAAAATTCCCGAGCCGATGTTGGATGAGCCCCCGAATTGCCGAGACTGCCGATCCCGATAAGATAGGCTCGGCTCTCCCGCCCCCAGCTCTCACCCCGCTACATTATATAAATCTGCGTTTCCTGATGGCAGCTGGTACATACAAATCATAATATAAGCCAGTGCTGCACCAAAATCTTTTCCTGACACTCAAATTTGCACAGGGGTTGAATATTTCTCTTACATTACAATTGCGGTCCTCAAAGGATAACAGTTCTGGAACGTTCCCATCCCAAGAGCCAAAAGTATTTAAGATTAGGGAAAAGCAAGGAGAAAATTGGATCAAAGGAAGGAAAACGGATAGTGGTTGAAATCGTTTCAAAGAAACAACCAGAGCCTCTGTTCTCTTGTCTACACATCGCTCGTTCCTCAATCCCCGCCGCCCGAAAGATGTCAACCCCAAAGACAACCCCCTCCTTCAACCCCGCAATTTACCCAGACCTCAAAGGGAAGGTCGTCCTACTAACAGGCATCGGCCAGTCTGGTGACCCAGACATGTGGGGAAACGGCGCTGCAGCCGCCCGCGTTCTGGCGGCAAATGGAGCCAAAGTATTTGGTTGCGACCTGCACCTCTCCGCAGCACAACATACGCAACGCCGCATCGAGGCAGAGGGGGGTGAATGTACTGTGATGAGCGCTGACGTCACTAAGGATGCCGACGTGAAAGCACTGGTGGATGCATGCATGGCGCGCTATGGCGGCCGCATCGATATCTTGGTCAACAACGTCGGACGATCGGAGCCTGGTGGGCCTGCGGAAATGTCTGAACAGACGTGGGACAGCCAGGTGGCCGTCAATATGAAATCGGTGTATCTGTGCTGTCACTACGTGTTGCCGATAATGGAGGGGCAGACGGGCGGTGGTGCAATTGTCAATGTCTCCTCGATTGCGGGGATGCGCTATATCGGCAAGCCACAGGTGGCGTATAGCGCGATGAAAGCGGCGGTGGTACAGTTTACAAAGACCACTGCGGTCATCTATGCGAAAAGGGGTGTTAGGTTGAATGTGGTGGTGCCTGGTTTGATTCATTCGCCGCTTGTCGGATTGCTGGCAGAGAAGTATGCCGGGGGGGATTTGGAGGGTTTCGTGGAAAAGAGACACCAGGCTGTGCCGATGGGGAGGATGGGAGATCCGTTCGATGTTGCGTATGCTGTGGTTTTCTTGGCTTCTGAGCAGACCAAGTATATAACCGGCCAGAAAATCGTGGTGGATGGGGGAATCACTGCATCGACGGGTTAGTTTGGTGATGTTCATTAATAATCGTGTTAACACCGCTTTCAATATGACAGCTTTTTCGATTCGATTCCCACCATGGTGGACGCTCGCACCGCTGTAGTCTGAATGATATCTGAATAGCCAAAAAAGGGGACAGGTTTTCAAAGTCAACATCCTATGTCCATGCACGCACAATGCATGTATCCGGTAGACCCGTGCCTGAGTGATATCATAGGTACCACCGTGCATAAACAAAAGCGTATTCGCCTTGAGTACCGTTCATACATAGCTCCGATTCTCCCGAAGCTATGCTGCCATGAGATTGTAAAGAACAATAATTAAGTTCAACAATAGAGGCTCAAGTGGACGAAAAAAAGAAAAAAAAAGAGGGTATGGCATAATAATGTAAATAATTAAACTAATCTCCGGAATGGTTATAGCACATGGGTTAGGAAACGAAAAAGAATTTAACAATACATCAGAGATATCAGAACGATACAAAGAACGTTTACGTAGCCTCCTGCAATCCATGTGGATGACGAACGCAAGTAGAAAACAACCCAGAAAAGGGAAAGCTCATACCCATATGCTTTACTGCCTGATTATGGAAAATAAAATAAAATGAGACATTTGGCCGTTGACAAGCACACTCGTGCTGGAGAGAAAAATAGAAGAGACAAAAGAAATAAAAGCCCTCGCCAAACACGATGTGTTCCCATTCTATCCGTATCTTTCCCATAGTATGCAAATTGAAGCTTCGAAGTAATGTTATTGATAACAGATTTGATGCCAAACTTCCTAATCTGAAATAATTTCACAGGCAAAAGGAGGGGAACAAAGAAAAAGAAAAAGAGAAAGAAAAACGCCGTTCCGGTTTAATTTTGAGCTAGCATTATGCATGTCGTCGCGTGTCGTTAAGTGTATCGTCTATGGAAAGATTGTGTGTAATGAAGAGTCGAACCAGCCGAGTCCAATGACACCCATTCCCAAACGCTGTTTGGGGTGGAAGGTTGGTGGTGAAAATTGCTTTTTCGCGATTTCCATTCCATCTGCTATGGCAGAGGTGGAATAGTACCAGAGGAGCTATCGGTGGAAGAAGACCTTTTATTTCGGGGAGGAGGGTCTTCTGGTTTTCGAGGTGCGTCCTTCCCTTTCCCCCGATCCCTATCACTGTCTTTCTCCTTCTCCCTCTCGATCGGTGACGTGCGTTTTGACAATGTGTGTCTAAGTTGCCTGATAAGGCCTTTCTGATCCCCTCTCCACCCTTCGAAACCAGCTCGCTGGATCGGAACAGGGTCGAATTTGGTGATTTTGCAGAAAAGCGTCGAGAATAGATACTGGTCACCGCGTGCATCATAGAGAGGTAGATATCTGTACCCTCGTGAGAGACTACTTAATTTTGCGGTAAAAGTGGCAAGCTGCACGCTGTTGTTACCGCCAAAACTTCGTCCATCGGGGGAGTTGCGGACGACCCAACGGACGAAGACGAGATCGGGGTACTTTGTCTCTAGGGATAGTTTGAATTGGTCGTTAAACACTGGATTGTAGCCATTCTGCTGCTCGATTCTTGTTCGACGGCGATGGGGCTGACCAATACCAGACATGCCGTTGCGGGCAGAAGTATCAACGCCGCCTTCGCCGAATGCGAGACCTTTCTTTTTGTCATCGGCGCAAAACAGCTCGATTTCGACATAGGGGTTAATAGCATCGTCGGGACCCATTCCTTTTGATCTTGGCAGTTGCTGTGCGGATATGATATCCACCGTGAACGTAACCAATTTCCTATCAACCTTGGGTTTTGAGTCGCAACTCAGAGCAATGGACCTGGGAGATGGGGATGTTCGTAGACTATCCGGCTTCAGAACGTAACCAGTCTGGTCGGTGCCAGAAGCGAACATTGCTTGGTTCATCTGCATGCCGACGTCGTAGGTTTGCCAGTTCATTGCTACCATTTGTACGCCTCGTCTCCAGAAACTATTCGGATCAAAATTCGATGAGCGAACGCGGAATTTCGAAGGGTAGACGCGGGTGATGAAAGATCTATTATGGGCTTCCAGGAGTGCTTTGCTCTCCGAGTCTCCACATAACCGTTCGAAGGCCTTTTCGGCGAAAGAGTATACATGATTAAACCTCTTACTCTCTGGAGAATTGAAACTGTGGAACTTATATCCCCGGGAGTATACACCAAGCTCAGCCAGCTCTCTCGTTATTCGGCTTTTTTGTCTTCTTTTTTCTTTCCTCGTCGATGTTAGGAGCTGGCCAACATCGCTGTCGTCGGATGCACTGCTCACGCTTGTTGTAGTAAGTGATCTTCTTCCGGCGGTCCAAGATGGCAAGCTACCAGCATCTACCGATTGGGTTGTCTGTGAAAAGGGGATCGATATACTATTGCTCTCTGGGAGAGTATGACGAACAAATGGCGAACTGGAGCTGCGCTTGCGGCCGGTAATGTGCGCAAGAGAAGAGGCCAACTCCTCTTCCTCGTCCGAGGTTTTGACTTTTATTAGAATGCGATGCTTTAGGTCATCTGGGCAAGGCAATATCGGACAGTTCGTCAAGAGAGGCTGGAGAACAAGCTTGTCTCCAAATGTCTCCTTCATGATTTCCACCATCGCTAGTTGTTGGATTGGGGAACAATGAACCTCAAGCGAAAGTATCAATGGGTATTCAGACGCTTGAAACGCATACCGGTTGATAACATTAATGCAGTCTGCGAACAAAACACTCTTCGTCATGGTATGGCCATGTGAGACAGTTGGACGACCATCCGCGCCATCCCAGCAGTCAATCTCCACGCAGCGGCAACCGTTTTGAAGAGCAGTGATGTAGGCTTCCGTGCTAGATTCCCCAACAACCTGTCTTCCTAGCAAATACGTGTTATGTGAACTCGAGATGAAGTATTCGTTGAGGGGTCTATCAAACTTTGGGGGAGAATATCGCAAGGGGTGTACGCTATTTTTAGGAGAAATTAAAAAAGCCGAAAAAGCGTCCAAATCCATCCGGGAATCTGGCGAATTTCGTAGTTCTGGCCGTTGTTTGGAGTTGCGAACGAAGGATTCGAAGGTTGAGCACCAGTAGTTCCTATTCTCATCCACATTTTCGCATTGAACTTCGCGAAGAAAATGAAGGAACTCGTCCAATGTTAGCCCCTGCATGGGGTCTGCTGCGGCGGAACGAAATATTTCACGGATATCCTTGCGGTCCCTCAATCGTTGGAGGAAGTCTTTAAATTGTGTAAAATTCAAACGGCCTTTCCGTTCGGTATCTGCTTTCGCGATCTGAGCGCGCAGCATATTTTTAGAGCAATTGATGTGTAAACTTTGACAGAGGGCTTCAACAGCGTCCCGGTCAAGAGACTCTTCGCCGGGCTCTAGCACCCGCCGAGAAATTTCACGCTGCCAGTGGGCTTTTAAGACAGTGTCACTTTGAGATCCGGCTAGGCCAGCCATGAGGCCGATACGGTATCTAGAGATATTGTTCAAGATGTTTGTCCAGAGTTCCAATGTGGCTTCATTGGGAGCGATAAGGTGCATGGTTTTTATTGGTTTGTTTTTGGACTGCTCAGGATTTGTGAAAATAATCGTGAACCACAAATTTTCGAGATTCTCCGGGATGTCATGTTCCTCCCGATAGTTGCGAGCATCTAGGCCGGTGCGTATTTCCTTTATATCGTCGATGTAAAGTCGTTTGGCTGGGTTTGATAGATCCCAGTAAACCTTGGCAGCATGTAAATCGAGGAAAAATGTAACCCTCTTTCTCTTATGTTTGGTGACCTTGGTCAGAGGAGAACCACGATGCGAAAGTAAATCCATCTCAGGCGCCGTGCATGTATGTGTGGCAGTGCCAGACATGTTGTAACCAATGGTGGTACCATTTGTTTCAGGCTTACACCACGTGCCCAGATACTCGCAAACCTCTTCCTCTTCTTCATAGCTTGAATCCAGGCCGCTATCCCGAGATGTTGTCGTCCCAGTTTTGCTGTCACTTCTCCTTCGCATAATAACAGGACCAGAGCTGTTATCTCGCTTGTCGTGGTGAGATGTCGACTGTCTCCGCCGAGTAAGTTTGTTTGCAGTTCCCCTAGATAGCCTTCTCATAAGCCCAGGAGCTTTGTTGGAAGCAGCATTGTTCCCGACACCATCTATACCAGATGGAGGAGCATTGGGATATGCAGGAAATGCCATAACACTCTCGGGAAGTTCAAGGGGAACAGGAGATGCAAGGGTAAATGTTGAGTTGAAAGTGTTGCGGAGGGCAGGATCCCGCGAGGAATCGCCTGAGCTGTTGAGAGAGAGAGTGGAAGGGCTAGGCGCGCTTGAGAAATGAGTAGGAAGGCCGGGAGAACTTTTTGATGCCCCTGAAGGACCAAATCCGGAAACCGAGGGGGCAGATGAACTAAGGGTCGAAGAAGACAAAACATCTTGAAAGGGGATTCTGCGGGGACCCTGGGAAGGGGAGGAGTTCAATCGGGAACAGGAGTTGTCTTTTAAGGTAGAGGGAGACGGCCACCCGCCAGATGCCATTACAGAAAGCCGTTAAAAAAGCGGGGTGAGCACCAGTGCACAAGCCTGCAGGGACTACAGATGAGCGCTTGATATTCAAGGTGGAACAAACTTCAAACCGGCACCGTTGATCGCTATGCAGGGCAAATAAATGAGAATGGCGTGGAATAGAAACGGTAAGAGGCCAGCCGTATTATCGTTCTGGTTTGTTTCCCGAACAAATCAAGCAGCAGTTCGACTGGTTGGCGTGTAAAGGAGGGCTGCGATTGAGTATCGTTGTCGCAAAAAAGGCGTCCCTACCACGTTTGCCGAAATTTTGATACCTGCATATTGACCTGCAATATAATGCGTGATGATCTGCTCGAGGCTGTTTGCGAATGATCTGACGCCTACCGTTCGGTTTGAGCGGCACCCAGACCTCCAACAGCTACTCTGATTTTTAAGAACAAACTGAAAGGTAGAAGGAAGAAGCAAATGTTTGTTGCCCTTATCACCTCGCTTGTCCCCGGTTCTAGCTCGAGGTTTGCTTAACTTTTTGCCCCCTTTTTATACCTTCCGGTGTATTATCTCGCGCTCGACGGAATCAATTTTGTGGAGCTTCCTCTTTTGATAAAGGAGGCGGTTGATCTGCAGCGTGGAGGGGGGGCGGCAAGGTATCCAATCGTGCTTGTAGATCCCCACAGAGAAAATAGCTTGTGGCTGAGAATGACTACCGTTCACTCGTGGTTTAAAAAAAAATAGGAGCGCCGAGGAAGAATGAAGCGTTGATGGGGTGGGGGGGTGAGAGGAGATTGGAGGTAGAAATGGGAGCCCAAGGCCCTCCTTTTATCTAGCAGCTCTCTCACACAAGGCCTGTACTGTAGTTTCGGGCCCTGCAAAGTTATTTTTGACCAGTTTCCAGGCAGGCCTTCGTGCACAGGGACTCAATTCCCACAAAGAGGACACTGTTGTCGCTCACTGAGGCGGCGTGCGCCAGACTATTGCAGGGCGAAAATAGGGTGCCAGGGATGGATACGTCAGAGAGGAGCTGGCGCCGGCTCTGAACGAATGGCTGTAGCTCCCAGTGCAGCACAGGGCTTTTGAGATATGCAGGTGAGGTCTTGGAGGAGGGGGAAGAGGGATTTGCGTCCTGGTCAAACGGGTTAGATGTGTCGACGATCGCGGCGAGGAGGCGCTGGTCTTCTGGCGGTGGTTGCTGCAGGGTCGCGGGGTCGACTCATGCGTGGGCGACAACGACAATCGAGAGAGAGAGAGAGCTCAGCGGGAAAGCACAGTAAGGCGCGATGGAGGGTGCAGGACGCAGAAGTATCTTGAGTCAGACAGAGGGGGCAACATGGGAGGAGAAATAAATAAAACAAACGGCGGATTGGCGGCGGGATCGAATGGTTTTTCTAGCAGTTTCGCAGTGGGATCAGGGATTAATTTCTGCTTCCCCCAGTCGACGTCGTCGTGCATGAGGACGAGGATCGTGAGCTGTGTCGTACCGTACCAATACCGCCCTCCGATACGGTGTGTCATAGTATGTAATCTGTATCCTGGTATTATTAATAATATTTCCGGCGCGATGACGCTGATTGGTAACGTTGGTACTCGTTTTACCCGTATTGTCATGAATTCCTGATAGGGATATACGATAACGATTCCGGCTTCACCGTGGAAAGAATTCATGAGCAGTCAGTCCCTGCTACAAACTACAATGAGGCAAACAAATGGCGAAATTTTACCACTGTATTCTGATCTTCTGCTCTCCCGGTATCATGAATAAATTTATAAATTTCGCAAAGAAGTGGCGTGATGAGCTACAGTACGGATCTTCGAGGATGGGCCACACGCCTATCACTTGTCCTTAAAAAGCACAGCTCCGTTGTTTCATGATCCTTCCACCGGCTCAGCTTGCGGGTACATTAATTCACCCAACTGCTAATATCATCGGTAACTTTGTGTGCGTGTGGGAAATTCAGGTCTCACATGGAGTGGGCAGGAGTGGGCAAAGTTTCAATTTCACGTTGGCCGCCAATCGAATACCGGAATTGGGAATATCAATGAGCTTCCCCCCGTCCTCCGTCCTTTGTGTATTATTTTTTCCCCGAGCCAGCGTATTGCAGCCTCGCAAAGGATAAGTCGGGCTCCAGCACTTTTTGCCCGGCAGCATCCAAATCCAAATCCATGAGAACCAACTTTCTTGGTCATCACCAACTTCCTTTTTCCGTTAAACTTTCGGAAACGAAATGGCGGTGGAGTCCGACTCCCAAGTGCCAACGCTCGTCAGGTGGGACTGTTTGGGAGTGAGATCAAGGACTGGGGATTTGACCAGTGTCCCCGCAAGAAATTCGGCCATTGTCCCAGGCCTTCTGGGGCTATTATTACTGTGGCTGATTAATTCTCCCAATTGGCCATGAGGAGGAGGGAAACACTGTTGGTGCGAACCATCACCCAGGCTAAGAGCCATTTTTTTTTCTTTTTCTTCTTTTCTTGCTCAATCCCTTGCCAGCCTTATGGACCCAGCGCCAACTCTCCCGAAAAGCACTGATAGTGGTGCTTGGCATGTCTTGGGCATCCAGATAGCTGGGAATTTTGGTTTTGTGGGATATACGTAGAACTGGGATGCCACGGCCATCAGGTGATAGCTTGTTCAGTTAAATTTTTATTTTTTTTTAGAAAAAAAGGTAGAAAAATAATTGTCTGTTTTGGGTTGGGTGATGCCTCACAAAACCTACCTCGCAACCATCATTGAGTCGATAAACTAGACTCCTATTTGGTTGTGTTCGCTCAATCACCTTCCCCTCCCCCACCCCCATGCCAGGAGAGCGTTGCAGAACCTCAGGAATCCAACCAGCGCGCGCCCAAAGTCAGGCTCGGAAGGCGGTTTCAGCAATTATCTGGGCGTTCTCCTGTTGGACCGACCATTTGATTTTGGCCTTGTTCCTGGTGCCACCTTCGAGCTGCTGGTCCAGGATACAATCTCACTGACAAATCAGCAACGCTTTCTTCCACGGGGGCGAAGCAATCCAGCGTCAGCAAGCAGGCAAGTCAACGAGAACGAGAGGATTGACGTTGAAAGAACGCTCATGCAAGAAGACACATCCCTCGCCCGCCAGCCAATGGCGCCCGCCAGGCAACAACAAGGCACTGAAGGCAGCAGACGAGACGCGGTGGAAGAAGAGTACAAGCGTGTTGGGAAGTCACGGTACCTATAGGTATTACTGCTCGGTAACCACGCTGTATGGAACTGTTTGTCCGAGCCTGTATTACCGGCGTTGTAATCTATGTCTCACGTGCCGTACCAATACGGGCGTTGCGTTACATACATACATAAAACATATTTACATCCATACATACCTCCCACAACAGGGATAACGATCGTTAAACACATTTCGCCGTTGTCGCCAAAATATCTGTTTCCCCCTTCAACCTCCCCTCGGTCCTTGAATATATACTATACTAGCGGCTTGAACCGAAATGACCAAGAGACACCAAGAAACGTGGCATGGAAGACAATCTGCCGAATCAGAAGAGCCACTCCGTCGCGCCCGTGAGACATGCATGCACTGAGAGTACACTTCGGATGGGGCATCAGCTCCGCCTGGTATAAATTTAGAACGAGAAAGATGCTCCGAAACCTATCCCAAGGACAGGCGTTGGAAAAAAGTGTACTATCTACGCTGGACCGTCCGTCCTTCCCCCGACCGCCTTTCTTCCCATGACATCACATCATTGCAGCCGTCAATTGATCTGCGCCGGCATAGTCGTATCAATATTGAAATCTTTCTTACAGTGGTTCAACAAACTGTAGGCTCATGTTGTTATTGAACAGTTGCCGGCGCAGGGCATGGTCGTTTACGGTACATCTCGCTCCATAAAACGCTAGCCGGGATAGACGTTGATCTATTCATGGTGCTTTTATAATTTATTGCTCCTTTCGGTCATAAGGCACCCCGCGGGTTTCCACCTGGGATGCGCTGCGTGCATGAGCTGACAACAGCACTTGCAAGAATGCCTCTGCATGGTAGGCTGGCAAGATGCGGGGCAAACGAGACTATAGGTGTCGGCATCATCCTGCTGCACTGGACAATAATAACTATTCACCTCCAAAACCCGGCCGCGAGGGATCCCACGCCTTGAAAATGCGGCGTGCGGAGACGATGTTCGGGATTTCGCATCCATCTTGGTGGCTGCCCCGCCCTTCTCGAGAACTGGTCCTCCCCCCCATCCTGAGATAGTTCTAACATTAACCTGGTCTATCCAACTGGGGTCCGGTCACTACAATTTATGATTCTTGTCGCGTTCCTACTGTAGGGCAGGCCTTGGAGAGCAGGACCCCAAATGAACAATTAGAATGGAAAAATAAAAGTACATGCACATTTCAATAAAGCAAGGAACAAAGAAGGAGGGGGGAAGCCTCTCGATGCCCTCATAAATTCGTCAAATATTCAAGAATTGCGTGTGTGCAGCGCGGTTCTAACACTCCCGCGAGCTTATCCTCATATCCACTACATATTTACTCATTAATCCAGGAATGATGTCCGCCATGCATTCATTGAAAACCCTTCTCACCTCTCTCGGACGCTCTCCCAGTCCGACACACTACGGTGCGGAGTGCCTCGGTGGCCTGTACTCTGTAACTACATGTACGATGTACAGTACACTCCGTCCGCCTTTGACAACCCCGCCTAATTATGCACACCCCTCCATGTGCATGGCGCAGGAAGTCCCGCTGCGTCCGCATGCCTACCCATTTTCAATCATTATTAACACCTCGCAGCGCAGAGTGTGAGACAGAGCTATGCAAGATAGATCAGTTCAAGGCCATGCATGCTATCTGGGCAAGCCACTTCACAAAGTCCCGATCTTCAATACGACCTTCGCTGATATCGGGCTTCCATGTCGACTTGGTTACAACCAACCCCGGACGAGCACATTCCCGAACCAAGCCACCCATCATTGTTGCGCCACTTCTGCTTGCCTTCGTTTAGCTTATCGCGAGTGCGTCAGGAAGGCTGTGAGAGGCATTCTCCTTTCACCTTTGTTTTCTTTCTCTTCTTTCTTTTTTCCCTTGCCGAATGAATACTTGAGCAACTTCAACTAGACGGCCCTCCCTGTCTTTTTACTTTTTTCAATTGCCCTCACCGCAGCCACGATATCTGCATTAATTTGAGCACAGGTAGCCGCTACAAGGCAACCATAATTGTTTGCATGAACCACGCAAAGGATATTCATTCAGCCTACAAATCCCAGTGGTTCAGCCACGATTCCACGAATATGCACGAACTCTGAGGAACTGCCTACGTAACTAGATACGACCTGTGTGCGATAACAGAGACGTTGAATACTTGCCTTACGCCCCTTGATTGTCAGCGATGAGCCTACTTCTCGAATGCATACGTACTGTACATGCACATACGTACGTACCCCCTACGTAAGTACTTGTACTGTACCTAAAAATAAATGCACCAAGGACACTTTTGTAGGCCCGCATAGAAGAACTCTGACATCGGCACGTACGATGACAAAGGCTTACCTTTTTTTTTTTTTTTTTTTTGTGGCTTTCTGGTAGCTCCCGCTGAGCAACGGGTAAGGCAACCAGTCCCCGCCCTTAGATCTTTTTTTATTTCTTATTTCTTATTTTTTATTTTTGACGAGCCAACAGAACCTTCGTGTCTGCATGCATCTGTGTGCCAGCCTCCGTTCTTCCTTTTCAAATTCGCTCAGCTTTATTTTCGCATGGTGGCCTCTTATCGGATATGCAGAACATCAAAATTCCCCGAGGAGCGCAGTACTCTGTACGGTTTCAGAAGCGGCGAAATTTACAACCAGGAATAGACATCAACGATTTCATTCCGTTATACTCATTTGTAAAACCCCCCTTGAGAGCGGCATCAGCACGGAAATCGGACATCTTCCCAGCCTCTCCAACTTATGAAGCCGTCTCCAACTACTAGTAATTATCCCAGGCGTCTGTCTACCTCACTGATCATCCTCAACAGCGTCATTTTGCCACTCCCTTCGGACGATAATTCTGCAACCTATCTTGATAAGTATGTCAACGAACGGATGACACACCTAGCAAAAAAAAATAGGGTGCTACTGTTAGAAGAAGTTCTATTATGCTCCCATTTCCCTATCCCTTCAAGGGGTGCTTATACATAAGCTACGGAGTGATTTCCACGTCGTTTATTCCTTCATACATTTGATTGGCCCAAATCGAGCACTTCCTTATCGACGCACGATCAAACGTGGCTTTTCGGCCGACGGAGCGCGCAAGATGGTTCCGCGAGCCACATCGCAGCCTGAAGGGAACGAAGCGGAAGGATTGTGTCACCAAAAACAAGGGGGAGCCATGATATGATCACCCTTGTTTTCTCGGCCAGTGCACATGTGTGTCAGAGGGCGTGTACAAGGCTCAATATGAACATATTGCGTACGTACGTACTATCTATATACGTGCATTCATTAGTAGCGTATATCGTGATCGTCCTCCTGGATCCCGACGGCTGGAAGTATGTACATGTACTGTGCTTGAGTTTTCGGGAATGACAGCTACGGCTGATTTTCAAGAACTGCACGGCATGCGAATACGACGGGCAACGGAAACGCGATGTGGATGGAATTCCATGTCATCAAATGGCATCTCATACTTGGAAAGCATGCAGCGGGCGCCATGCCCTCTGCATGTAAGAACCTCAAGAGGGAGACTCGATATTATTTACTATAGTACATACTCCGTACTTGATCAGAAACCCTCATTTTTCAATTCCGATCTCACTCGTCGCCATACTTTCGACCGGGTTTCATTAAGGCTCGCCGTGAGGCTTCTTTCGTACTATGTGTATGTTTTCTAGCTACAGCCTACAGGTGAACATCGTTGCGAGGAATTTGTGAGGCCAATGCTATTAATAAATGAGAGAACTCAGAAGTCCCCGTCGTCACGTTTTACATAATTTTATACCGTGATGTACTATTCTTTTGAGCTTTTGATGCGTTATACAGTTAAGAAATCGACTTGGCTTTGGCTCTCTACATACAACCTCAAAAAGGTATTCTATGGTTATTTTGATTCGCAACTGGTAGACCGCGGACTCCCTGCTGAGAACCATTATTGTCAGATTTCGAGAACCTGATGCAAAATCCTGACTTTTTCCTGGGTGGCTAGCACCTCGGCAGGTTAAAGTCTCGCAGCCCTCAAGGGCTTTCCATGCAGGATTTAAGAACAAAAGCACGCAGGGGTTATCCAGACTCTGCCTGCTAGCGCAGCGGCTCTGATGAGCTAGGATTGTTATGATACTTTTTATTATTGAGGAGATTCTTCACCCATCGGGTTCAAAATTTTGTGCGGCGAGCTAACAACCTGGTAAGTTCTCAAATCAGCGTCGACTCAAATTTAGCTCTTACTTCACCGAGAAGCTCGCATGCGGGATGAAGCTATCCATGTCCTGTATTAACGGACATGCTCCCGGAAAGGGGAAACGAGCACACAACACACACCATGCTGCTCATGGGTCGCCCATAAAAAAAGCCATCTTATTAGCCCCTTCTGCGGGAGCGAGGATGGTTGCGACCGGCAAGTTCCTTTCAGCCTCAAAATGGTGTTCAGACCTGAGAGGAGCTGGAGAGAAAAAGCATGATTAACTTAACTCTTCATACGAAGCTGGCGCGCTATCGGTGAAACATCCGCCGGGTTCCAATAATGATGCATCTGACCATGACTCCAGTCCCTCAGTCCATGAGGCTGCACATCTTGCCTCACTTTTCACTTCCCCTCTCTGTTCTTCTCTCGTTCCCAGCCAGAACTGCAGGTCTTCTCCCCCCCATTCAGCTCCATACATAAGCGACATAATTTTCCACAGCGAACTTTTGGAGCTTTCTCCACTTAGCCGGCTCTTGGGCCCCTCGCAGCTTAGCAATAACCGCTGTGTTTCCCTCCTCGCTCCCTCCTGCGCCACAGCGCTAGCGCCCTAAAACCTGACAAGCCCCAAGAGCCCCGCAACGGAGCCCACCAGCGGAGGAACGAGCGATGCGATGTGGCTTCAACAGCAAACCGAACCGGCATGGCATGGTGTGAGCAGTCGGTTGATTGGGCGGCTGCTTGCTGCTGCATATTATGCTGCATGGAAAATTGCAACCGTTGGGATTGTCTGTGGAGCGTTTTATGGCGGTAAGAGAGCGGGTTTACAGTACCATACCTGACTCAAGTCCTGTTTCTTCCAATACAGATCGTAATAAACACAAATACGATACGTGCAGCTGTGAACTGGCGGTTTGAGCTGTATCCATCGTATTTCCAGCAGAAATCGCACGGCATTTCGGGAGAGCCGTTCAAACACCCCACGAGCAAGGGGATGATGGGATAGGAGGGGAGGGGGAGGAGGGGGAGGGGACTCGGGAGACGGTCGGGTTGTGATGAGAAAAAGTTGGCCCTGGCAAATGAAAAGCAGAGCGTCAACTTCATCAATATTTTCTCGCCAACTTTTTTTTTTTTTTTTCGAACACCGCTACTTTTCTTGTCGCATCAAGAACGACGAAAGAAATGTCAAACCATTTTCGCCTATCAGGAGAGATTTCCGATTGAGCCGGTGGTACCCAGCCAGCTGGAACCTCAGCGCATCCCAGAGATTCTGTCGTCATTTCTAGCCTCATATGCTCCAATGAGAGCGCCATGCACGCACTTTGCGATGGTGGGCAAATATGCCCTAATTTCTATTTCCCCGCAGGTGGTATTGCCACGTTACTTCTTTGTTTCCATCCTCCCCTCTTCTCCCACTTCCAGAGGGAAATGAAGCAGAAGCAGTTTGTCGGTCTCGCTTCTTATTGGTTTGGACCTGGCTCTTTTGTTCTTGGGGCTTTCAGTTACTGAAGTCCTGTTATTTGGCTAAAGAATGACAATCATTGTGGCATTTGCGGGCGTTCCACTCACTGCCAGAATCTAATCCAAACAAGCAATCACAGCGAGGAAGTACACAAACTTCCGCCTTTGGATTTGGACCGCTGCCCCTGAATATGTGGGCTCGTGTTGATGTTTCCAGGTTGATGTCATCATCGTAACAGGATGAAACACAGCCTGGACAGCCGCCTACCGGGAGACATGATATAAGCAGTATTGGTGCTGGTTTTATTATTTGCCCTTCCCCAGGTCCGCGTGATCCCTATAAAACTGGCAGCCAGTCGTCGAGCGCCAAATCCGCTTTCGGCGTCACATTTGATCTATGCCGCTGCCCATCTTGATCATCATGGATAGGCAAACTTGCATCGGCATTTTCCTGGATAATATATATATATATATATTTTGGCGGCTTCTGCGGCGGACAGGGTTGTGCGATGTAACTTGCTGTACATTGGAGACCTCGGGAGGCTAATAGTCATGGGTGTGCGGCGGGTTTCTTTCCTAGCTCTTTACGGAGATAGACGCGGAGGATTATATGTGTTCATCAATTGGTGTTTTACCTTCTGAGGCACCGAAGAGCCTCCGATGCTGGCAAAAATGTTTCAATCATTCCATGCTCGTGCCAACTTGCTAACTTTCTTACAGTTACAAACGTCGATAACGCAAAGTATATTAGTCGGTAATGGTAGTGCTTGTTGTCATTCTCCTATAGTTATTAGAAATTTCTATATCTGAGTCCTTTAATAAAATATATAGAATCTCTAGCCTTGTCCTGTTTATGAACCCCTGGGTAACAAATCAGCATTACACTTTCTATAACCAGCGATGTGGGGTATTGACTATCGCCAGTGGCACAAGTGCTTGAACCAAGTAAGGAGAGCATAAGCACGGTAAAGTCGGCTTCTCTAGTCCGGCAAGAGTAACACACATGTATAACAAATCTCCAAGGTGCATGTGAATACTAAACTTCATGAAAAGGAGGGGGAAAAATCTGCCCAGGCAAAAGCATGCATATCCTGCACCCGGAAACACGATAGAAAATCTCAAAGTCCTCAGCTGATAGAATATAAGAGGTATTCTTAGCCGGCATCAAAGAGCTATAACCATTCAAGGGAAAGTAATTATGCGGGAGCGGGAGGCTGCAGCCTCATATTGGAAGATGTGAAGGCCCCGGGGTCAGCAGTTGGCAAAATGCAAGTAAGGTTCGCATAATGCATATGCAATGCGTTGGATGAACGTGTATGGCCAGCTCAACCACAACATTTGGCAGAACACACCTGCTTATACGAGGCAAGGGAAAAGTGTTTGGATATCTCCTCTTTGCCAAGTTTGCGCAGACCTAGCAATCAAGCGAGGTTGGGATGAGCCAACAACATGTCAAACAATCTCCCACTCCCTCCAAGCAAGCCGACCTGATGTCCCAATTCAAATGGGGAATGCCAGTTGATGCCCCTCAGGCGGCTGAGAATGTATATTCCATAAAGCGTACAGACCAACATGATTAGGGACATGGTGAGATGTGTCATTGCATATCAAGTAATCAAAACCCCAACCAAGCAACCCTTAAACCATGTCAGAACTGGTGGTGTCTTGCAACCTGGCATCAGAATGTGACGGTCAGGGTTGGAGTTGCATCGTTCTATAATGCTTCGAGAAGAACGAAGTCGCTTCTCTTCAGCCGGTGGCAGCCGGGCTACAACAGCCCACCAGCTCATTTGTACGTAGCTGGATTTCTTCTCTCCGCTCATAGTCCACCGCAGGGACGCCCAGGGTGGTTAGGATGCTAGGTCCCAAGTATTGAAGTTCCATTCGAGTGCCCCATTCGCACTCTGTTGGTGAATCATGGAGGGTTTGAATAGAGACAGTGAACCTTTCATGTCGGAATCTCTTCCGGCTTATATGCTAAACTGTTTCTCTGTCATATTATGTTTTCGCTCCGGTGTCGAACATTCCGCCATATTTAGTCGCAGGTCCCGAAGCCATTCTGAAGCGGACAACTCACCGCAAAAAAGAATAAACAGATAGTCTGTTCAAATTCCCCAAGGCCAAGGACCGTGGCAACACGAATGGGATAAGGTACGCTGGAGTTATGCTCTCCGGCTGAGAGAACGGGTCTATTCTCTTGGGATGCCTTTAAACCGGCCTACCGTCTGTTGAATTGAGAAGAGTGTGCACACTCTATCATGCATCTGCCGAATCGAGATGAGTTTATCGAGCAGGTAAATATGCGACGGATGAACAACTATGAATTCTGCCCGAGACTAATGGTCGTGGTTTGTTTTTTGAGCGTGTTGAACTTGTGTGAGGGATGAGTTGCTTGCTATTAGGGCTGTTTGTTGCCCTGGTGAGAGCTCTCATCGTTCCCATCAAGCTGTTGGCCTCACCGCAGCAGCATCGCGCATTTCTCTCATTATTCTCCAACCAAAGCAGCTCCACTAACTTCGACTGCGAGGGAGAGGTCCTTTGAGACAACGTGCCTCCAGGGTCGATTGATTGGCGTTCCTAGCCCAAGGCCGTTCACGGCGCTATTATGGCACCCTTTTTGTTTAAAAGTTACTTCGGGATAGTGCCGAAGGCCGCGGCATGAAATGAAGGGGACCAAAACGC
This sequence comes from Blastomyces parvus, assembly GCA_002572885.1. Lineage (NCBI taxonomy): Eukaryota > Fungi > Ascomycota > Eurotiomycetes > Onygenales > Ajellomycetaceae > Blastomyces > Blastomyces parvus. The sequence goes on from PDNC01000002.1 coordinate 255,152, forward strand.
CGGAGAGTTTTGATATCTCCGCATTCCTTTCATTTTTAATTATATTTTCTTAATACTTGATGATAATTCTAGCTTGTTCTCAACGTCTATTGCATTCAATTACACATGCCCAACTTTTGTTTTTTCTTTTAAAAAAAGGCGCTGAGCTAGGTTGATTCTGTATCGGGAGCACATTCACCACGTCAAAGTTTCCGGTTGGCGGATATAATTTTTAATTAAGTAATATCATTATCCCTCGGGTTCGTAAAAAGAGACGACATGCAAGAACCAGGGCTGAAGAGCACGACTGCGCAAGAAAGTAGGAATGACCAGCAGAGGGAGGATCCGATTACAATCGCTGAATTGGCCATTCTGGCACAGAAAAAGCTCCCTAAGCAGGTATGGGACTATTACGCCTCCGGGGCGGACGAAGAGAATGCATTGAGGAGGAACAGAAGTGCATTTGACAGGTTCGGATAATTTTGCTTTCCTGTTCTTCTTAATTTGAGTGCATCCAACACTTTACTGAGCATTTATACAGATTACTCTTACGGCCCAGGGTTTTTCGAGACGTATCTCATGTTGATACGAGTACTACCATATTTGGCAAAAAGTATCCAATCCCGATTGGAATTTCACCTAGCGCAATGCAACGGCTTGTCGGTGGTAACGGGGAAATTGATATGGCCAGAGCAGCAGCCAGCCGGGGAACGACCATGATCCTATCATCGCACACGACATGCACATTAGAAGATGTCATTCAGGCACCAGGTGCAGACAATCCAGTCAATTTCTGGTTCCAACTCTATATCTCGCAGAATCGAGAGAGATGTGCGGAGGTGATAGCGAGGGCGCAAGGTATGTTCCGCAGACAAGGCTATTGAAAATTAGGAGCTTTCCAATTCGCAAATCTGGCAGAGAATCAGCCTTCCTTACTTTGAAATATATAAGTTTCGGCTGAAATATCTAATTTATCGTAGCGGCCGGATACAAAGCCATAGTTCTAACCGTTGACACCCCTATCCTGGGTAACCGCATTAATGAGCGAAAAACACCGTTGGTTCTACCTCCTCATCTTGCTCTCGCAAATCTTCACCAGAAGGTGAACAACTCTACCACAAGCGTGAAGCCTCAGAAAGGAAAACCGACAATGAACCGTATACTCCTGGAGGCGCGTACCGCCCAAGAAGCCGCTGAAATCACCCGCGGAAATCACGATACCCTCAACGATGCATCGCTCACCTGGTCCAACACCATGTCCTGGCTACGCTCCAAAACCAACCTGAAAATAATCCTAAAAGGCATAATGACCGCAGAAGATGCACTATTGGCCATTGAACATGGCGCTGACGCAATAATTGTATCCAACCATGGAGGCCGCCAATTGGACTCTGTCCCTTCCACGATCGAAGCGCTCCCTGAGATTGTCGGTGCAGTTCGTGGCAGGATTCCCGTCATTATTGATAGCGGCATTACAAGGGGAAGCGATGTATTTAAAGCGTTGGCGCTCGGTGCGGATTTCACGCTCGTGGGCCGTTCGGCCCTGTGGGGGCTCAGTTATGGCGGGCAGGAGGGGGTGGAGAGGGTATTAGATATTCTTGAGCGGGAACTTTCGAGGACGATGGCGTTGGTTGGCGCAGGGAGCATCGGAGAGATTGGAAGGGAAATGATGGGGGTAGAAAAGCTGGATGGCTTTGGTATTTCGAGGTTGTAGTTGGAATTTGGCATATAGAAAGGGGAAGCGCTCTGGATTGGAGGGAAAGTTTTGAGAATAACATAGACTTGATATACATGTGAAATCAATCCATCGATTCGGTTTCTGACCCATTGTAGTTCCGTTTGGATCCAACACTAATCCTACTCACCGATGACACGCGTTCTTCGCTAAAATTTCAATTGAAGACAAAAAGAGCGCTCTGCACTCAATAAAAGCTCAAACGCACAAAGAGGCTAACGAAAATGGGGAATAAATATCAAAAAGGCATAGCAACATTGTAGAGAGGCAACCAAAATAGGGACAGCACGCAGTGCAATTCTATAAACTTTCCAACAAGGAAAATAATGAATATAATTTATCCTTTAGTCCCACCACTCCTTACTTTTCTAAAGCATGCAAACTCCCCGCGAGTCGCTTCCCGCAACCGCTTCAAAACCCCTCTCATCTCCCCCAGCTCAGCCTGTAGCCTAGCCCTGGCCTCGTTATTTGTTCGACGATCAAGTTCCAAGTATATCTGGCTCTGTATTTTCGACGCCTCCGGTGTCGCGTACTGCGAGAGTGTTTGTGCAATGAATTCTGTATCCAGGGTTGCTTGCATGAGAGCAGGGAGAGAATACTTAGGTCGCTGTGTGAAGGCGTTCAGAAGCGATGAGGAAATTTGTGTTAGGAGGTGGGAGAGAATTGCGTTTGTGAGGGATGATGCGGGTGTGCTTGGTGGACTTTGGGTTGGCGTTGGGAGAGTTGTGGACACTTCCGTATGCACCAGAACGAGGTTAAGCATTGTTGTATATACATAAGGGCGAACTTGATCGGGTCGACTCGTCAGGGGAACCCAATCCGGAGCTCCGATCCCATCGAGGATCGTCGAATTTAAAGTTGCCGTCATCGGTCGGGTGTACGATTGGAATAGGCGGGCGTCAATTTGACCAAGAACATCGCGGATTGTTTTAGATTCTTCGGTTAATTTAACAGAGAATGCAGTTTCGAAATTGGACACTAATTGAGGGACGTAGTCGGCGCGGAGAGCTTTGAGGTTGGAGAGCGTGAGGAGCATGCGAACGTTCTGAGAAAAGAGCAGTGAGTAAGAAGTTAAATATGGCTGTTGTTTGGAATACAAAGGACTAACCCTATTTTTGGCATCAATGCCACCTGAGGGGGGGATAGATGACGAAATATCTAATCCACCAATGCGAACGACGGGGCCGACAAGAATCCATTCATTTTCTGCTTCAGTCGTAACTGGATGTTCGGCATTTTCAACAAGCCCGCTTAATGCCTTATACACGCTGGTTACAAACTGAGACCGGACCATTTGAAGGAGTTTCGCCGGTGGGGGGGTGACAACATCGACGACCCCAGGTTTCGTCATGGCCTCAGATATATACAATATCTTTTGCATTCCGGAAAGAACTGCGCTTTCGAATGCTACGAAAAGTCCGGGCATTTTAGTCATGTCCTTACGTTCAAAGTCTCTAGTCCAATCCTCCAGATATTTCACACTCTCAGCATCTTTATTCCAAGCTGCGCATATAGCACGGACCGATCGTTCTCGTGTGCCGCTGACGAGAAGCTTTAGCTTATCGTAGGTACTACTGCCGCTTGATATGGGGCTCATTGCAGCTATCTGACTAGCAGCTGTTCCGATTAAGATTAAGAATTGGCTGAGATAGTGGACACCACTAAGAGAGTTTGCATATGGAGGCCAGAAGGCAAAATCCTCCCATGCTTCTCCTTTCCTAGGAGAGGGTGGGGGAATGTCCTTAGGATCTATCCTGAAACGAGAGTCGGTCGGGGTTAAGCCAGTCAGGGGAGTGGTGGGAGCTGTCGGGAGAGGCGAAAGTAACAGAGACACGTCCTCGATAGGTGGATCGACAAATATCGATATAGCGTTTTCACGGATGAGATTTACAAGTTCAACCACACCGTCTTTCAGATCACTCACTCCTCCTGAAGACAATCGATGGTGTTTTCGGCTTTCACCCTCGAATCCTGCTGGAAGGAGCTTTTGTTTACTGCCGTCGATGAAAGATTGTGTAGTGTTCCAAAACTCGATGATATCTCCAAGGATGCCGCCGTCAACTGATAATAATTTTTTCAGATATGTGTGCACACACTCCCATAGTTCGATAACGGGCTCGGTATCGAGCGTATCTGTGCCATTTGACACACTGTCACGGTTAGAAATGTGAATATACGGCGCAACGGCTTGTGGCGTTGGTTTCTCCCTGTTGGCCAAACGTCGCCGAAGGATTTCAATTTCGACTTTCGACCGCTCACAGAACGCAGTAATTTTGGTTTTCAAATAATCATAACGTCCGAGGAGCCAGACCCAAACCGGGTTATCATCAACGCCGAGTTCAAGTAGTGTTGCGATTAGTTCCATGTGCTCTTCGATAGGACCGTCGACACTCATCGTAGGGGTATTTGCCTGAACAGTGCTCAAACGTCGCCACAAGTCCCGCTTGAAAACTTGTATTTGCTTTTCCACATCCATCCACATTCTTCCTGTAACGAGGATTATGTGAACTTGTTCGTCGGTTAAAGGGCGCTGCGTTGTTGTAGCCCGGTCAGCAATGAGTCTTGCATCTATCGCGTATCTTCTAGCACGTGTATATTGGTCGACAACTGCTTCGTAATCGCGTTGTTTGATCGATCGCATGAGATTAGATCCAATATCATATATCTCTCGGTGTTTTGCCATAGCTTCAATAACAGCTTTCAAACCCTCTTCTCGCTGTCGACCCCCAAGTGCTGCACCCCACACTTCTTCCGCTTTCCCAGAAGCTTCGACTAAAGGCACGCGTATGCCCTTGACACCATACTCACTTTCTTTTGTAAGGGAGTTTTTCTGTGGAACTGGGCGTTCAGCGCTCCCGGAAGAGGCCGCGGCTCCTGTGCTGTATCGTTTGACGTGAGAAAGTCTTCCTTGTGGCGGGGCATCTGGCTGAGTGCCTTGGTTTCGCATTTCCGTATATACGTTGTCGATGGTCGCCTTGGCTCGAACGAAGCGCTCAAAATTCGACTCAACCAAAACCTTCAAAGACGCAGATTTTTTGTCGATAGATTTAGATAAAAAATCAAGACCTTCAAGAAGGGATTGGATAGAATCGGAGGAGTGCGTCTGGGAAAGGAAGAGTGCAGGTGAGAAGGTTGTTGACGATAGCAGGTAACGGTTTCGGACGCGAGCGTCATCGTCGGCGATGCCGCGTTGTTTCAACATTCTAACCACACTCTCGGAAGATCCCAAAGGGTCCGGCTCGTCCTTTTGCACTAAGTTATCCCTTCCATCTCCAGTCCGTTGGGTTCCCGGCACTATGCTCCTGCGTTCGCTCCCGCCTCTTTGAAGGGCAGCATATCTCGATTTTCGCCGTTGGGAGGCAGAGGTAGCGGGGCCAGAGGACAGAGGTTCTTCACCATCCGAATCATCGCTTTCATTCAGCTCTGCTGGCCATTCTTCGGGGTAAAGTGAAGGGATATTATAATAATGGGTAACGTCTGTGTCGTCGGAAGCCATAATAGGGGCGGGTTGGGCACGGGAGCGAAATCGCCCCAGTAAACATCAGAAGCAAGAAAAGACGCACAAGCAACTCCGTAACAAAAGCACTTTTCAACTAGCCATAAAGTTCGCCAAACAATCAATGCGCTCGACACATCGCTGAATCTCCGTCATTGTTGGCGCAATTGCGATGGATGTCATGATGTTGTCCGGAGCCGCAGATGCAGTGGAGCTGGGCAAACAGAGCAAACACCCGCGCCGGCTTACCTAAGCTGGGAAAAAATATCGCTGGGTGGGGCCGTGGCGGCTGCGTTGGAATAGTTACCAAGATCCATAACAAAGACCAACTCTCCCTTCACTTATTCTCACCAACAATTACGACTCGTTTCCCCCTCCAACGACCTCAATTGCTTTTTGCGATTTGAATATTTCTTTTTCGCCAGCCTCCGTATACATCCCGACCACTACAATGATTTCCCTGCGCGCGTTTGCTCCCGCGCGGCAGTGCCTACGAACGCCGGTCGTCCAATTGGGCCGCAAATCTCCGCTGAATGTGGGTGAATTGTATCTTTCCAGCCGCAAGCCCGCACTCTACGGCGCCGCGATAGGGATAAGGAGGCTTACTTCTGCATATAATATAGGTTCGATGGTATGCTGTGGCTGCTGCGGAAAAAGTAGCCAAATTTCCGGGAACCAAAGGCCCTGACGTATGCTATTCCTTCTCCCCTTCAGCTGAAACAACCATTGCGAGTGTGAATTGGAAGCTGAGAGGTCTATTCTGCTTAGGGGAAATACACAGTCACATTGATCGAGGGTGATGGTATCGGACCAGAGATCTCGCAATCCGTCAAAGATATTTTCGCCGCTGCAAAGGTAATGCAAAATCCGCCAATTTCGGTCTTGTCATTTGGTTTGTCTTTCGATTCTAGGGCGAAACTTACAGAAGCAACTAGGTACCGATAAATTGGGAACCGGTCGACGTTACGCCGATTCTCAAGGATGGAAAGACTGCCATTCCAGATAAAGCTATTAACAGCGTGAAGAAAAATTTCGTCGCCTTAAAGGGACCACTTGCCGTAAGTTCCATTGTTGTTAAATGCCATTGAGAGCCGGGACAGCGGTTAAAAGGATGGACAGACACCCGTCGGCAAAGGACATGTTTCCCTCAACCTCACTCTTCGCCGTACATTCAATCTTTTCGCAAACGTCCGACCTGGCCGGTCGATTGCTGGTTACAAAACCCCATACGATAACGTCGAAACTGTCCTCATCCGCGAGAATACCGAGGGTGAATACTCCGGAATTGAGCACGTTGTAGTGGATGGCGTTGTGCAGAGCATCAAGCTCATTACCCGGGAAGCATCCGAGCGTGTTCTCCGTTTTGCCTTCCAATATGCCCAAGAGATTGGCAGGAAGAAGGTCCGCGTCGTGCATAAGGCCACTATCATGAAAATGTCCGACGGTCTCTTCTTGAACACTGCGAGGGATGTTGCCAAGGACTTCCCCGATATTGAGTTCGACGCTGAGCTCCTTGACAACACTTGCTTGAAAATTGTTACCGATCCTATCCCTTATAACGACAAAGTCCTGGTCATGCCCAACCTTTACGGCGACATCCTATCTGACATGTGTGCTGGTCTGATCGGCGGTCTGGGTCTCACCCCGTCCGGTAACATTGGAGACGAATGCTCTATCTTCGAAGCCGTCCACGGATCCGCCCCTGACATTGCTGGTCAACAGAAGGCGAACCCAACTGCTTTGCTCTTGAGCAGTATCATGATGTTGCAGCATATGGGACTGAATCAGCATGCCGATAAGATTCAAAACGCTATCTTCGCCACCCTCGCTGAAGGAAAGGTAAAGAAACATCCATTAAACCCTACGTACTCATCAGTGCTCAGCTAACCACATTCTTAGTCACTCACTGGTGATCTTGGTGGCACTGCCAAAACCAACGAATACGCAAACGCTATCATTTCCAAACTGTAACATATTTTACTATTATCACCCTACCTACACCCGTCAACGACCTCCCAAAATGTTTTACGCAACCTATCCTTTCCAGTTCTCCATTAGATAGACATGGCCCATGATGTACATATCCTGAGCTCAGTGAGCTGGTGTTTTCCTTTGTTTCCTATTTTACCCCTGCGAGAGTTAGCACAGTTTACTCCTTTCCTTAATTGCTACGCGTTTTTTGTATAAAAAAATATGCCTTTCGATGTAATTCTACGTAGATAGCTTCCGGATATTACCTGTTGAGGTTGAGCTCCTTTTTGCATTTGGATATATAAAATTAAATGTGGATGACATTGGGCTCTAGCTATGGGGATATTAACATACATATTCGTACAATGTTGACCTAATGATTACAACCTTGCAAACTTCCCAAAAAGAAAAGAAAGAAAAAGAAGAAAAAAACAAACCCCTGTCTCGGATTTCGTTACCCAGTCATTGAAGGGGATGCGAAGATGCATCACTCCCCGTAATTCCAAAACGCCCGACACGAGTTAGTCCCAATTAAGGATCGAAAAGCGTAGAAAGGACAACAAAAGAAAAGGAAACACATTACTACCGTCGCCTGCCACGTTTAGGCGCACCTCTGGTCGGCTTCTTCGTCCTTCCTCGCGTAGCCTGAGTCCGAGTGGACCTTGCCCGAGCTGAATCCGTGGCTTGCGTGTCGGTGTCTTCCCCTTCACCGGTCTCCGTGCCCTCTTCATCTACTTCCTCTCCTTCGCCATCATCTGCTGTGTCTTCTTCTTTGGCAGGGCTGGCCTTGGTATTTTGTCGTCCTTTCCCATTTTCAGTTTCAACATGTAATCGTGATGATCGTGTGCCTCGAGTGGTCGCGCGTGTGCTACGGTTCGTCCGCCGGCCACGGGAAGGTGCGGGCGAAGAACTAGGCTCTAGCAGTTTATTTTCTTTAGTTTTTTCCTCTCTATCATTCAACATGTGTTATCCGATAAAGTGGTCGGATCACCCACCATCTGTGTCTGCAATTGTACTACCCCTTACTGATCCCCCAGCAAGGCTCATAGGAGGAGATGCTGACCCTTCTGGAGCAAGCCTCCTTTCAAACATCATTGCCCCGTATTCATCGTAGGGTAGCTGGAATGGACAGTAAGGCTCCTGCGCTGGTTCTGAATCGCCAGATCCATCTGTAGCCAACGAAGCTTCCTGAATAGAGATTGCGTTAGCAAGTTCATTGATCATATCATCCAACGACAATGAGGATGTGTGATTGTGATTCGGTCACTAACCCGTTCATCGAGCCCCGCGAGATTGTATAGAGTTCCTAGCTTCTTCCAAATCCCAGGTATTCGAGTGTGTTGATCGTTTGGTGCTACGTAGCCCTGGCTTATCAAATGTTCCGAGATAGCCAGCATGCGAAAGTGTTTGTGCATTCCTAACGATGTTAAACTGGTTATTTAACCTGCGCCCTTTGTTTGCATCCAGTGACAGCCGTCTGTGTACCTACCGACAGGTTTCCATCGTATGATACCTTTAAGCAAGGATGTTTCTTGCTCCTCCGTCCATGGGTCCGTAATTATAGAATCGCTTTCGGTCTCAAGCTTCGACGCAGTGTCCGGTTGCGCGGGAGTGCCAGTTGCATGCTGGAGAACCTCTGTCTGTGGAGTCGAATCTCTCTGTGAGGAGAGCCGCAATTTCTTTCTGGGTGGCATTGTAAGGGATATACGCTATATGGCTTGTAGTATAATGTTAGTTATTATAGGGGAATAAGAGTTAGAGACGAGAGCTCCAAACTGCGTCAGGAAGTGTTATTCGCCGCAACTGCTAGCTGGAGCTTCATGATGCAAGTTGAAGCCGCGCCCGGCAAATCAGCTGTGGTCCGTGCACGCGGCTATTGCACGCTAGTCCTATCTCATACTAGTGTATTGTCAGCCGCGTCTATCTCCTTAAAACGCGTCAGGTCGATTTCGGTTGGCGCAACGGAATATCGAATGGGACTTGTGTGTGAAGCAATGGACCTACGAAGAGATGCAGATGATCCGTTTGTGCTTGCCGTCGACAAGCTCTGGGAACCTTCCTATTTTCATCTCCATGAGCTGCAGCCGCTAGACTCGCTCCCTTGGGACGATGGCCTCCCAGGTACACCCATTTTGCTTTTCGAATTATTTCTATAGTTCGCAGCAACTAACTTCTGTCCCTAGAGCTTTCCCAGGGCGTTTTTCAGGGTGCTTTAGACCTCTTTACGAAAGGCGATTCCAACATATACGAACTGAATCTATTCGGTACAAACCCACTCGAATCGACTGACGCGGATACGCCCGCATCCCTCAATGCTAGCCAAACTGATGTGGACCCTCAGGAAACAAAGGAAGAAACGGATGAAATAGCGGACATATGGGCGTCGGATGAAATTTTAAACCCACTTACTGGACGGAGATCATTGAGGTCGTGGGATACATTTCCAGACCATTCCGTTCACGCGGCCAACCCTCTTTACCTAAGTGAATCCGGCCCGCGCGGATTTGATGCTGCATTAGGTTATCAGGCAACGAAATCGGGCCTTGAAGATTCGGGTCGAGTAGCGCGGACAGATATTTTCGTTGCGTCGCTATTTCGACTAGGCCTCGGGTGGAATTCGATTTTTTTCCGATTCAACGAACAAACCCGCGTGTTCGAAAAGCATATTAAGGATGCGCGCATATCCGGGATCAGCCTGACGGCAGTGGATGGCTTGATTGAAGAATTTTTACAATGTGGAACGCAGGTGCGCAAGGTAAGAAGATTTATTCTTGCAACGCCTACTAGAACGGATTTGCCGACCCCGTTGTCTAGCCTGGCGTGCGCTGCGTCGGTCCTCCTACATAGTTTTGAGGAGCATATCTACGAGCGTTTTAAGACGGATTTGCCGTTGCTGAAAACCCAAATGTTGTTCAGACGCCCTGCCTGTCTCCTCAAGGTCCTCGTCGACATCATTGAAAATGCGGAAAATGCGACAACAGATGGTGCTGTTATATCCTCAGTCTTCACAAAATGCGATTATTATTCCCATGAATTTGTCTGGCTATCTGGCGTTCTTCGTGAACTGATGGTCCTCGTGGCTGAATCGTGGCTTTCCTTGGTTGAGTCTTGGATCGGGCTCAGGCCAGAACCTCAAACCTTGCTAGAGCTCAATCGAAATAGGAAAGGTTTCATAAATACTCACGAAGTTCATGGTCAAAATTGTGGCAGGATCGAGTCTAGGATAGTTGATTACAGTTTTTGCCCAGAAGCTATGCCTATCTTCGTTCCCGCAGGCTATGCGGAAACGATATTCGAAAGCGGCAAAAGCCTAAGGCTACTCAAAGAACACCATCCTAATCATCCACTTTCCGTAAAAAGTGGTACCAGTCGGCCAATGGATCTAGCCCTGGAGTGTGCTTTTACCTGGAAGGATATTGATAAAATTCAACAAAAGGCCAGCAATTATGAGGCGCAACTTCGAGCTGAGATACTTCGCTACGACGAAGCACGACTCCAAAAATGTAGTACGATAGCACCTGAAGATAAGAACACTGATACCTCAGTTCATGATGCCCATGATCCAATCGACGGCGTTTTTTCACTCTTCGACCTTGACAGCAAAAATGATGATACCGAATTATTAGCAAGTCATTCTTCAATCTCTTCCGATAGACTACACGTTCTCCTCACTGAAAGCAACTGTTTCAACACAGACGAGGTTCCAGGGAACATATCTCTTTTCGGCCCACCTTTGGATGTGTCTGTTTACCTCTCATTCGCCCCAGTTATTTCGGCTCAAACAAGATTAATCAGCTTCTCCTGCCTCCACCTTCTGTTCAAAGGGCATAAAATCAAAGACCATCTGCAGTTACAATGGCGGTTTCAATTATTAGGCGATGGTGTCTTTTCATCACGTTTATCTCATGTTCTATTCGACCCTGAAATGCACAGTGGAGAACGGAAATCTGGCGTTGCCCGTGGGGGAAGTTCTACTGGCCTTCGTTTGGGCAATCGAGATACCTGGCCACCAGCAAGCTCTGAGCTTCGCCTGGTGCTAATGGGTTTGCTCTCCGAGAGTTATCACGGAGACAAAAATTACATTGGGCAAAATACCGGAAACCAATCCAGGAACAGAGAGCTGCCTGGCGGCCTCAGTTTTGCAATCCGTGAGCTAACAGGCGAAGAACTTTTAAAATGTAAAAATCCCAATTCCATTGAGGCGCTGGATTTCCTCCGTCTTCAATACCACCCGCCTTCAATCCTCGAAGCTATAATCACCCCAAGAAGTTTACGCAGATACGATACCATCTTCAAGCACCTTCTGAGGCAGATGCGAATGCTTTCAGTCGCATCTAGCCTTATCCGTGACTCTACAGATCGATCAAATACTGCAGACATGAGCCGAACAATTACCCAAAAATTCCGCATCGAAGCGCACCATTTCGTGCAAACCGTGGGCGACTATTCCTTCCACGTTGCCGTGGGAGATACATGGAGTAAGTTCGAGAGAACACTGATCAAGATCGAGAAATACATTGATAAGGGAGATATCGATGGTACCCTTGACAATGCCAAAAGCCTACACCGTCTCCGAGAGTATCATGAAGATATCCTAGATCAGATCCTATTCGCTTTATTCGTGAGCAAGAAACACGCACAGGCTAGAAAGTTGATAGACGATATCTTCGGCACGATTCTCGCGTTCTCCCCTTTATCTAAAGCGAGTGCCACGGGCGCATGGGTGGAGCAAGATGGGAAGCCCTCTTACGATCAGATTGTTCGTCAGCTTTTCTCCGTGTTTAGGAAACAGGTTTCAGGCTTTGTAAGGTTTTTAAGAACACTGGATGGTGCCAAGGCGATGAGGTCGAAAGGGAAACATCAGGATCTTGCCGCGTGGGGGAGTGATGATCGCGCTGGCGTTGACACAGATAGTGTCTTTGAACACCTGCTTTTACGACTGGATTTGAATGGGTTTTATTAGTTAATATATTGTATGCGAAATATGAGTTGATGATATCCCTCGTACCACCGAGCAATAGAATCTAGATAATTTAGAAACCAGTTAAGTTATCCCAATAATGTGTTATTCTGCCGTCTTCTCAACCCTTGCCTACAGGTGGTCAGCAGTGGAAGCAACTGGAGTAATATGTACAAGATATCCTCCGCTAGCTGATGAATATGGAGCATAAACAAAGATACAACAAGCCAGAATCCTATACACTGGGATGTGCGTATGGGTCTATTCGGCAACGTCAATTCCCAGCCATTTGAAACCGGCTTAATAGACCCTTGCATCTTCCACGTCTTCCGCGTGTCAAGCAATTCGATTCTAGCTTTGCGGATGTCGATCATGGAGATAGATTTGCACCGAGGGGCACAAAGTTTGCCAATATCTCCCATGAAGAGCCGCATCGTCCAGTGATCACCCGCGGACCGAATTGGTCCTTGCATGTCTCCGCGGTACTCCTCCGGGTAAAACCACTCTCGTTGTAAATGCGTATTTAAATGGAAATCCCTGAATCGTCAAACCCAACCAAACATCGTCTCTGCAGATTTGTGGGGTATAGTGCTATAATTTGCCGTTTTGTGTACCACCGTTTTAATGTACTCCGGGCCATTCAAGAAATCCCAATCGAAACGGCTGAATTTCGAAAAAAAGAATGTCACCCTGGGATATCGGATATCTCATTATCTCATCCGCTATATTATTCTAGCAGCAGCAATTCGTCGTCTCTAGGATTCTGCAACCATCCTCTTAACCCTATCCAGGAGTACGGTGCTTTCTCGTCCAAGTCTTCGTTTCCCAAACTGATCTGGTCTTTTCGCCCTAGCCATGGCCTCTCGATCCCGTTGCTTAGCTTCTCTTATCCTTTCTTTCTTCTCAATTTCCTCCTGTCTCCTTCTTGCGATTTCTACCTCTTTGGTAAACGGCGACGGCTTTGGTGGACGCTTGCGGCGATTCCGTGGCTCTCTTGGCAGGCGATCCGTACTTGACGGAGGCGGTTGTTCTGCTTGGGGGGCATCAAGCATAGCTTGTCTATCTGGATGCAGCTCTAAACTCGCTGGCTCAAGCTTTGTCACATCTCCATCATTTTCCAGCGTTGATTCTTGGGTATAACTTGATTTTGCAGGTGCCTCTGCGAGTTCCTTTGCTTTGACTTTGGCGTAGGATTTCTTGACCTTGGCTTTATGGATTAGATCGCCTTTAATTTTTTGCACTATACACAGCAAAAAAAGTAGAACGTGATTAGTTGTGAGTATTTAGAACAAGCGCAAAGTAACGGCAGAAGAATCGGAGCGTACCCTTTCGTCGATAGGTGCCGTCAGGAAGGTTGGCTGGACCAACTGAAAATCCTTTCTTCTTCTTCTTAGCCACATTAGCATCGGTGCCGGGACCATCCTCCCGGGGTCTTTTGGCAGCCATGTTAAGTCTGTAAAGTTTCAATCGCGGCCTAGCATATGTGCAACAGAGAATAAATGGTGTATTCGTGAATGGAACTGTAAGTCCAGGAAATGTGCACGAGTAAAGTTCTAATATCCACAGTCCACTATCATACCATGGACCATACTCATAGACAAATTGCAGTCGACTAAGGAGGCAAAACAAAGAACTATCCCAAAACGCCAACAGTCGTAGTATTTTGAGAAACATAAAATTTTGACGATCCGGATGTCCCCACGTGACCCGGCTCGGCAGTGCGTTCGCCGCCCAGTCCGGTAATAACCTCAGAAAAACCAGCGATGATGTATGTAATCAGCCGGTATCGACCAGCGGGCCGATGATTCATTCCTTACGCTGCCCCGTCTGACCGCCATGGGGCTCGATGTCGTCAACAACCTCCTCATGTCGTTCTTATCCAAGCAGGTCTTGTTCCTCAACCTGCCTGCGTCCGCCCCGTAACATCGCTGGCTCGAACCTGTTACAATCTACAACCTCAGTTAAGCCCGTTGCATCCAAAATCCAAGTGTCCGCCACGACGCCAGTGCCACTTCACCCTCCCGCTTTCATTTCGTCACTGGCTGCGGGGCGTCTGCCACGTCTATCTCCCTGATGTCGACTTGTTTTCACGAACCGGTTGACATATTTGATAAATAAATTATGCCAATCTTCAAAGACCAAGAGCGACGAGAGCTTCCCTATCTTCACTCATGGCCTACGAGCTGTACTGACGGCGATGACGACATAAAACCGCCCAAGACTCCGAAACAAGGGGTTGAGAGTTTGGAAGAGGAAGTCATTGCTGGTACTTCTTCATGGGAGTCAAATATGGAGGCACAAAGCAGCCCCCAAAGGCTGCAAACGAGTGATCGTGGAGAGCTGATTCGAAGCATCAAGAAGGGGGAAAGTCCTACTTGGGTCCCGAACCGTTCTGTAAGTCAAACTTTGATCATAATATATACGATACTAAACCCATTCGTTGATGTTCGAGCTTGCGTTGGAGTATAGTTTGGGACTTCCGGAAGCCATGGGATATACTCCAGTGGTCATGTTGATATGTTCAGATCTAGCTATTTTTTCTATTACAGAGGAATATTGTGACTAATTTCTGGGACCCTAATAGCTGGAAGAGTATTTTGCAACTCATGGAGATCCTCCGCACGCAAGACTTGAAGGCCAGCTGAACAAGGATAAATCTTCTCCTCTCCTACCGGCTGCAAAGCTAGAAGAATCATCTGACAATGGTTCCAAGTGTGAAGTATTGACTTGTTGTCCCTCTGAAATCGAGAGGCCCCGATCAGCCCTGCATTCAGGTGACTTTCGCGAAGGGTCACCCCAAGATCAGGAACCACGCGGTCATGAGCCTTTTGAACCGGGCCCTGGCAGTCTTCCCTTTAGCTCTTCTCCAACCACCCAATGGTATACACCTGTAAGTCCGCCAAGACCTACAAGGCAAGAAATCGACTCGATTTTGGTCAGAAGCCGGGCAAGGGCTCCGTCCTTGAATTCATTTTCATCTTTAAGCTCGTTTTCGTCAAGTTTTATTCTTAAAGCTCCGACAAGCCCGCTAGTCCACCAGGCCAATAACACCGACCTCGACTTCTCACCCAAGATTGACCCTCTCGACCTACAATCCAGCCCTGAGAAGGCTAATCGGCGTCGCACCTTACCACCAGAAACATTTACATCCCTCCAATCTTCCCCTCCTGGATATCGTCGTGGGGCCAATGTGTCTGCTCCTCCCCAATCATGGAGAAGAGAGGCAACCTTCCCTTACCAAGCACACCAGCCTCGAAGGTCGTTAACCTCAGCTTGCACTTTCCAACCGGCGTCATCTCCTCAAACACCTTTCATGGGACGTTCGAGACGACCATCCTTTGCTACGGACATCTCCTCCCCACTTCATCATGCATCCATGGTTGGGTCTTACGAGGAATCTATTCTGCGGGGTAGAATGTCGACAACTCCATCCAAACCTCTGGATTTCACTGCTCAAATTGGTGTTCTGGGGAGAGGAAACTGTAAACCTAGCCTAAAGTGTCCACCTCACGTTACTGTGCCGTTTCCTGCCGTTTTTTACAGCTACCCAACGTCCGGCGGTGGGCGATCAATATCAGATGACAGCCCCAGCCCATACGTTGGTTTCATCGATATTGAAAATAGTTTTCCAAAGGAAGACAAATCAAACCAACGAGCCCGCCGGCGCCATGTCAGTCCACCAAAACTTGTGGACAAACAGCTCGGAGTGGATACTACTATGTCAAAGGTGAAAACAAATGTTCCAACGCAACAGGAATGGCGTAGGAGGGAGAAACGATCCCGGCGGTCACCATCTCCAAAAGCACCACCTGGGGGATGTTACAGGATACCTCAGCAAGGCCAACTACAGATCATCATAAAAAATCCCAACAAAACTGCAGTGAAACTTTTCCTTGTTCCTTACGATTTAGAAGGGATGGAACCAGGAACGAAAACCTTTATCCGACAGCGAAGTTATTCGGCTGGACCGATTATCGACATGCCCCTGTCAACACAGACAAATCTTGGAACCGACAGATCAGAAGCTTCCTTGGACATGAGTGGAGATTCAGCTGACAAACCGGTACTAAGGTATCTGATACATCTGAATATATGCTGCCCCTCCCGCGGTCGCTATTACCTTTACTCGGGAATCCGAGTCGTCTTTGCAAACAGAGTCCCGGATGGCAAAGAGAGGCTGCGTAATGAAGTTCAATACCCTGATCCTCAGTATAGCCCCTATAAACCCGCCAAGGAAATTAATAAGTTAGCCGAGAATTCCATGAGGCACAGAAGGCCTGGTGAAAGACCTAATTTACTGCCCATGGCTTCGATGAGGATGGGCTTCGATAAACATGAACCTAACCTTTTTGCTCGGTCACCTCCAGTACCTCCATTGGAGACATTTAATTTCAATATCCCAGTTCATACTTCGGGCAGGCCTAGTCTATATGCCCCAGAATATCAGGACACTGAGATGGAGCAACATGATCTACTTCGACGGTATGGAAGTTTCCCGGGCGAAGCTACCCCTAACCAAGGTGATCTGCACCCTTTACCGCTGACCCCAAGAATTCCCTCTCCACCTGCACCCGACCTGGGAAGTTCGACTGCAGGAACAGACAATATGTACAGCAAACGCCAAAGGGGTGACGTGGGTTATGGAAACCCATTTAATATGACACCCATGGGAAACGAGGTGGGAGAAAGCCTGTTGGCACGAAAACTGAGACGGCTAGATGTCGTGTTAAATCCGGACTTGCAGGATGAAACATAACATCTACATGATATATATATGTGAAAAAGATATGTCCGTTGCGCAGCTGAATGGCGAAAAAATGTCCCTTGTCAACTTGAATGGCGCGCCGGCGCTCATCCACATTGTAATTCGACTGGAATCGTTTTACTTTTTTGGTTCTGAATTTCAGTCGACTTTTTCTTTGACCTTTCTTTTATTATCCTTTCGCGTGGTTTATAGATAGGCTGGTGGGGGACGGCAACGGCGTTGAATCGATGATTAACTCAAATTAGGAGGACCTACGACGAGACTAAAATGTATATACATGCGTTGAAATATCTCCCAGTACATTTTTCATATGTCTTGGTTCCTATTTTGTCTAGCTTAACTTTGATATGCTCTATTTTCCTTTCCCATCTCCATCATACCTCAATCATGCTTTTCACTCGCCTCAATAATTTGTGTATATACATGATACATGCAATATAAGTGCGTTCATTTCTAAACACTCTGCTTGCTCACCGGCTAATTTCAACACTCTTTTATTCCTTATCCTTTTTATTCTTTCCACCTCCTACCCTACCAATTGCATCGCGGCGGTGGATTGCTAGCTTTTCATCCTGGTCCCCTAAAATATATCAACTCATCCGTATCACCGCCTGAACGAAAATAGAATTTCATTCTGTAGATCGGCGGGGAGTAGGAAACGTGGACGTATCCCTTCACCATGCACATACTAGGTAGATTAAATAAAGGATACCTTCAAGGGTGGCTCTCTACTCCGTATATCAAATAGACAAGCTGGGCGGGAAGGAGGGGGAATCATAGTTCATACTAAAATTCAAAATTGGTTTACAGAAGGGGGAAAGTCAGGCAAGCAATTTGACCGAATGAATACAACGCTTGGAAATAGATAATCTAACTGTGAAATGGCTACTGTGCCTTTAATCGCCAATTCCGCTCGCTGGGTACATGTACAAAAGTGTTGGGAAAGGAAGCTATATATGGTCAGGCAAATAATTCGCGGAATTTTGTAACAAACATGACCAATTCTATCCAGCATGTTCCACGATTTCACTAACGGCAGCTCCATTTTTGATAACAGTTCGGATCTGCTCAGGAACGGGCAGCTCCTTTGAATCATCATCGGTGCCTTCCTTGGGAGGCACGACTATGTTCACGTTGGAGCATTTGCTGCTGAAAACTTCGGTGTTCAAGCTCGCCTGGCTCAAGTACAAGGTTGCCCCATCGACCTGATCGAGCAGAACAGTTGGGACAACGCCATCAATCTGCAGGGCAAATCCGGGAGATTTAATGACATCAACGCTGCTGACAAGAGAGTCAACAATGACGGATAGGCCGCTACAGTTGTCGATTGATACTGCGTTCGCTTTGCCATTAATCTTGACAATCGCCTTATTGCAGTGGGATATTAAGATCGAGTGAGAGAGTTGAGCGGGTATCTCAATGATGTCGTTGGGGCGGTCGTAATGTTCAATGTACCATTTATTACCATCGAGCTGTTTGCGTGAAGGTTTCTTAGCACGCATGCTTTCGGGCTTTGGCTTTTTGCTTGGTACTGGCGTTTTGCCACGAGAAGTAGGGGATGTCGCACCGCTCTTTGAATCGGCGCGGTCAGGGACAAGAGAACCAGCGCGAAGGCTAGGATTCTTGTGCGTCATTTCCGACTTGTCGACTTTTCGAAGGGTAGAGGTGACTGCGGACCCTTGGTTCAATTGCTGGAAAACAGATGACATGTCACCGGCTGGTGCTGTCTTTGGCGGAGCGGCTCCACCGGGTGGGGCTGGAGGAGGAGGGGGTGGAGGACCGCCTGCACCAGCGGGAGGAGGAGGTGGTGGTGGTGGTAAAGCAGATCCCGTCGGTGAACTGGACTCGAGTTGTTTCAGGGCCACCGTTACATCGACTCCATCCCGGTTGTTCCATGTCAGACCATTGGGATAATGCTCCTTGATATAGGCTACAAGTGATTTAAAAATCTGATAATAAGATTGAACAAACGCAACATGAAGTTCGTCCCTTTGAGATGGTAAGTACTGTTCGTTTACCTTAAAAAAACAAATGTATGTGGGGAATATGTCTACTCACTTTCCCTTGTATTCCCTCAGCACTCTGTCCCCGTAGAACTGGGCACCAGCTATGGATTCCCGAACAAATTCCGCCGGTCTAGGTTCAAAAAACCAACCCAGACAAACCACTCCTTCCGCCACGGCGCTCAAATGGTTGAAAAGAGGAGATGGTCTGTTCGCTTCGCGGATGTTATTGATTTCATCCGAAGCTTTGCGTAGGTCGCCTAACAGGTCTGGCGATTGGTGGTCTGGTTTCTTGGCTTTGAGGGCGATATATAGGTATTTCCTTTCCGCTTCGAAAGCCCGAAGGATAGCTTTGGACTGCACTTCCATTTAGTATAGTAGTTCATACAAACTTGCATATTGTACCAAATATACCTGTTCCCCAGCTGGTTCCCCAAGCTTTTGACTAAGCTCAACAAACTTCTTCACCTCTTTATTGATTAGTGCATCGAAATCCTCGATCTGGCGAGGCGGCGGTTCCACGACAGGAGGGGGCGGAGGAACAGGACTCGATGCGGTTTTTGAAGACACTGAAGCCGCACTTGTTGCAGTCCCATCAACGGCAGGGCTGCCTGGACTTGAGCCCTCGAGGGAGGTTGCCATGTCCTCTAGACGAGAGGTGGCAGCCTCGAGCCTACATATCGCAAATTTGTCAATTGTCCCGATCATTAACAAAGTAGAAATCCATAGTCCGTATTAAAACAGTAGTTTCACAAACTTACCGCTTGATGAGCGTCGTGAAACTGTTCATTTGGTTGGAAGCCATTGTATGCCCTTTGGGTGCGGCCCGATGCCAGACCGGGGTGAGGTGTCAAGTAAAAGGGGGTCGTCCCACGAAACAATTTGAATTGACGGGCAAAGTCGAAGCCTCCGGAGGGCAATATATTAAAAGTGAGAAATAAAGTTGCCTAACGACGGGCGTTGTTAAGTTACTGCCTGGCGGATCAGCGAGTAGATGTTGGGAGGTTTGCGATGATGGGCCAGGAGATGTTGATATCCGTTGTCCCTGCGCCAAGGCCGGAGCTTGGATCTGGTGACAGAACGTGACGACAAATACCGCCAAGTCCAACCACAAGAGCAGTATGTATCTGTACGATTATTACCCCGCCTCCCCGGTGAGAGTTACGTCTATATACGACGCATTTCCAATGAGATTGTTGCGAGGTTGGTGTGCCGTCGACTAGATTCATTGATTCGCACTGAATTGATATTTACATGTGTCCGATAAAATGTCTATGAACGATCCCGGTAACGCATCATTCCTCTGCAATGTCGACTTCTGCACGTTGGGAATGTTCATTATCGGTCAGTCATTTCACTTCTCAAAGGAGAGCGGCTATACGTGTATATATATCAGCTTTTGACGCTCCGTAAACACAGATGACATTGAATTTGAAGCCCCGAAGCCACCTGTGAAAAACATCATTGGGGGCGCTGGCCCCTACGCCGCTGTTGGCGCCCGAATGGTAGCGGGCAAGGAGCATTCCCAGGCAGTAAGCTGGATAATCGATGCTGGCGTTGACTTCCCAGAGGAAATACGACGGATTATTTCATCCTGGGATACCTCCTGTGTACTGAGAGAGTCTTCAGAAAGGCTTACTACACGGGCATGGAATGGTTACGGCCCGAACGAGAAAAGGGGTAAGAAAACAGATGCTTCACATCGCAACTACTTCAGTTAATAATTACAACTTACTGACTCGTCCTATATGAGGGGCATAAAAAATAAAAAAGACTTCCGATATCTCACACCAAAACTTCGCCTAGATCATAGCTCCCTTTCGGAGTCTCAAGTATTTTCCAAAACATTCCACATGGTCTGCGGCCCTGAACGCTGCTGTCAGATTATCGAGGGAATTTTTCAGAGACGGGAAAGAATTTCGCAACGCAAAGAGGTTGAACGGTCTATTGCCGAGCGGCGTCCATTTTTTGTGTGGGAACCTGTGCCAGATTTGTGTCGCCCAGAGGCACTTCCAATGTTCTATAAGGCTCTGAAACAGGTGGACGTGGTCAGCCCCAATGACCTTGAATTGGCTAATATGTTTGGTAACAAATCATGGAATGTTAGCAATAGTGGGGACCGAGCTATAGCAGACGATATTGTGAAATCCGGAATTGGACAAGATGGAAATGGAATGCTGGTGGTGAGAGCAGGGAAGGACGGTTGCTATGCATTCTCCCGGGATCTCTCTTTGCATATTCCGGCTTATCACGCGGCGAACGTGGTGGATCCAACAGGCGCCGGAAATGCGTTTCTCGGAGCCCTAGCTCAGGCCCTCGTTAGCAATGACAGAAAACCGCACAGAGTTGTCATGTCGACACTTGGGGAATCTGCAGAATGGACTTCCATTGTCAATTCGTGGGGTGAGCAAGGGCGGATTCCGGCGGCATTGATTTGTGCCACGGTGGCAGCTAGTTTTGTAATTGAACAAGTAGGGATGCCGATTATATCATATTCCGACGGAGGGGAGGAGTCGTGGAATGGTGAAAGTTATACGGAACGGATCCGTGTGTATACGAAGCAACTCGCCCACAACTTTTCCAAAGCCTTAGAAATACAAAAATGAAATTCGATTGCTTGATCGATTGTTTGATCGATTGATAATAGTATGTGTATCTAATCCCATTGAATCAACGCCAAGAGGAAGAATGTATGTATAATGCACAAAAATCTCCAACCTAAAAGAGCCCTCCTGTCTTTTTTCTCATGACTTGTTCGCCGCAGGCGACTCTTTTTCGTGTTCACCGATTTGTTTACTCCACCTATAAAGTTCATGATCAGTCTTTGAACGAACGTGTAGTCTTTTATGATATCTGCGGGAGGCGCGGGGGAACCCACCATCGACTCGGGAAAAATCTGCCCTGTTCTGGAAATTTGGTACGGAATTCTCTATCTGCGGAAACGCTAAAGGCCATGGCAGCGACACCGAATATGACAGCGCCAATTATCGCGGTATTGGTTTTCCAGTTTGCGGGTTGAGAGTACCAGCCACCGGCTGGTGACCAGACGTGCTTCGGGTAGCTATCAGAGCCGACATGTTAGCCATGTTATCCAATTGAGCGGAAACAACGAAGTAATTCAAGAGCAAAGTTATAGTGAATTCCTTACCGGACTCTGGGGCCACCTCCCATTTTGAGTAAGAGGTTCGGATATAGTTTTAACGGTGATGTTTGAGCGTACGACTGACAAACGAGGAGATCGAATGTCGGCGGGAAATCGTCGAATAATGATGATGGAGGAAGAGAGAGGCGCTAGCGACCAAAGAAGTCTAGCGTGTGAAGTTGCTTCTCACATGACCTCAACCCAAACTGTTCCTGCTCGAGAATTTTTTGAAGCCTTATGAAGTTATCAGGAAAGACGAACAAGCCTCCCCAGCGTGTGTACGATTCATTCAATTGCGACATTTGCAGCACTACCGGAAAATTGACATCTTCCGCCGGAGTGGGAGCCCAAATGAAGAGACTGCAGCTCCCCCGATGGAGCGGTTCAGTTCTTTCACCGCGGATACGGCCTACCACAAGGTGTGCGACTCCCGCTCCGCATCAGTTTTTTTTCACAGCTATACGACAGCAATCGTCCGCGTCCCCCAGTGTGCTAGCGGAGGAGAATGAACCCCACGATGATGAGCACTCCTCAAGTTTCCATATAAACCGAACGCCAACCCCTCCTTCACCTCCCATCGAGGCTTCGCTCAATTCCGCTAAACTCTCTGCCATACACTCTCGACTCTCCCTACCACAACGATTACCACTTCAGACGCTAGCTCGTACTCTGGTTGATGAGTCTGCCGACCCTTCTCCGCAGTTCAATAACAAATCACTGTCAATTCTAGGCAATGACCTCCTAACGTATTACACCGCCGAATACCTGATAAGCACCTATCCGCGGCTCCCAGGCAAGGTACTCTGGGCAGCGATGTATTCCTATATTGGAGCGAAACCGCTGGCAGCGATGACTAGGGAATGGGGTCTGGAATATGCTGCCGAGCCTGGACCAGAAGTAGACCCGGGTCTCCTACAATTTAAACGGCTACCCCCAGACGCGCTAGTTAAAACCAACTCGGATGGCACGTTCCTTAGGCGCGATGGCGGTGTCTCAAAACGCAGTACAAGCGCCAGGATAATATACGATGATGCCTTCGGTGAATCCGCACTTCCCTATCCCGTACACCATGAAGGCGTTACTCCCAACCGAGCCTGTGCAAACTTTGTGCGTGCCGTCGTGGGTGCCGTATATCTCCATGCTGGTCGGCCAGCAGCGAAGGAGTTTTATAGAGAACACTTCATGAGTCGCCGTCTCGATATGGCCTCACTGTTTAGCTTCCGGCAGCCGACGCGGGATCTCAGCAAACTCTGCCGCCGGGAAGGCTTCGAAGATCCGGTCGCGAAAATCCTGAGCGAAACCGGTAGATTGAGCAATCGCCCCGTCTTTAACGTGGGCATTTTCTCTGGCGCAGATAAACTTGGCGAAGGAGCGGGTGGAAGCTTAAGCGAAGCGCGCTTCAGAGCCGCCGCTTCTGCGCTGAAAGGCTGGTATCTATATAGTCCGCTTGGAATCAGAGTGCCAAGCTCTATGGAAGAAGAAGGCGCGGAACCTTGGAAAGCGGTATATGTTGATCCTGGTGAAATTATTGTATAATCAGGAAACAAGGGACTCAAAATATATAAGCGAATGTACCAAAATTTCAGGGGTCATTTTTTCCTTTCATGGTTTGCCTTTTTCTCTTTTCTCTTTTTTCTTTTTTGCTTAAAGGAACTATCAAGGCGGGATCACATAACACATTTGGCATTTTTTGCTCATCTTTCCCATACTCTCCTGTTGCCCCTCTGATCGATCCCGCGGCTTTTTATTAGCCTATCTCATATTCATGTTGGACTACTTTCTGCCTTTTTATATGTACTTTTTTCCTCGTATCTAGTTTCCTCTTTCTTTCCTTGCGTCTTTTTTAATGTACATGTACAATATTGGGAAATGAGATTTTATATATGTGGTCGAAAGCTTCCATTACTACTTTTCTAATCCTTTCATTACTGGTACTTTTGAAGCGCGGCCAGAGCTCCCACCAATCCCAATTGTGTACATACAAGGCATATATACAATTGAAACGCTTGGTCGGCTGCTTGCGAAAAATGTCTGCTTATGAGAAATGCCGTGAGAGAGTTGGATGTGCAAAGGTTGAAATTCGGCGGTTGTGCCCAACCCCCTTTCCAGTTACACGATAATCCCACAGAAAATCCTATCAATCTAATTCATCATCCTTTTCTATGAACTTGGAGATATGCTATTCATAACAGGATGGAATTTTCCTCCACGCTCTCGTGAAAATAACTCTTGTATGCTTTGTTTATTTCTCGGTATTCGGTGTGATCTTAACCCTGCTAGGAGGACGCTCTACTCCATGTATTGGCTGGTTATGTCCACATTTTTGGCCTTGACGTGTAGAAATGAAATAACTATAATTTAGCTTTAAAGTATGTCACAAATAGAATAGTCTATATATACTCCAAGGGAGAAAAACAATCATTCCTATATGGAAGATTTATTGCCCGAATCTTGAGACCGACGAGGGCTCGATACCACCATTTAGAAGGATTTCATTCCTTAATTTACCTTCAATGCATCTAAATACTCACCATACTGCTCCCAGAGCTCCGATACGCCAGCACCAAAAAGACCTCGCCAGAATCCACATTTGGCTACCTTTTCGTTGTCCGTGCTTACTCCCGCTCCATCCTGGTCCTCTTTTTCATCGTCCTCATCGCTATCTTCCCCAGTATCTCCATCACCCTCACCCTCCCCGTGTCCGTCCCTATTCGACTCGCCAACATACCCAACTCTCAACAAGCGATCATTCAACATCCCCACAGCCCCTTCCCCAACCCTGACATCCTCAATCCATTCCAAGAAGAACGCGGTAAGCTGGTATCCCTGATCCCATCTCCCACCACGCTCAGCTTTGCTCATGGGCCGTTTCCAATGTGGCGGGACGAGCCCGGCCTTCAAACGCACAAAATCTGCAATGCCTTCAATTAAACCTGAGGGGGGGTTTGGGATTGCTGGTCTCGATTTATCATTCTTCCTCTTCTTCTTGTTTTTCTTCAGCTCTTCCGGCCCTGCGCGAGAGTGAGGGCGGGTGTGCTGGTAGCAATGCACTAGCTCATGAGTGATGACGCCCGCTAGCTCGCGCGCTGCATCTGCATCTGCAAATTTGTTACTAACTGTAGAGATGTAGGAGAGGGAAAAATGGATTTCCTTGTGGTCTGGATCGAGGTCTGTGCCGGTTGTGTAGGCTACGCCTGGCATGTCGCGGATTATGAATGTTACGGAGCGGGTCGCTGGGAGCGAAGGGGTGAAATGTGGAGATGCGCGGGGCGCATGGCTGTTGTTGTTGCTGCTGCTATTTCTATATTGATCGCGTTCCGGCGGGGATGTGTACAGGTACGTTACAATGTTGGCTAGAGCCACGTTAATTGTGGCATTTGGGTCCGAAATTAGGTTTATGAAAGCTTTTGTCGCGGGGTGGGTAAGGTCTTGTAGATGCAAGCGGAGTTTCGGGGTTGGTTGTGGTGGGGAGTGCGGGGCTTGTTGGCGCGGTTTGGCATCGTCGATTTCATTGCTATCAGCGTGCTTTGCTTTGTTTGCAGGATTATAGGGAACTGGAGAGGAGCTGGGAGTTAGTTGAACGGGGGAACTGGATGAAGTGGACATGGTTCTTAATAGATGTTTGTGACATGAGGTGGATGTATGGATGAATGCAGGCATTGGGAGGATCTGGTAACGTTGACTTAATACATGGATACAGAGACAGGGATGCGCATAATTACGTAGGAGATACCTATGACACTTGAAGGTCCAGAGAGCTGCATATATTTCGAATAGCAACTCTCGAGATCGTTCTCGTCTGTGTCAATTTCGCCTGAACAATCTTGTATAGAATAACAATGGCTTTATTCATATAAAATATCAAATCTGCTCCGCCTACAGTGTAACTTTGTAACTTTAATAATAAGCCTTTTGCTTGCCCCTGGACAGGTACGCCCAACCCAAAAAACCATGGTTCTTGGTCTGAGGAACGTTATATGTTTACAACACCAGGTTTGTGTTGCCAATTTGCTCGACATCCATATTTCTACTATTTCATACATCCATACATACTTACAGATAGCTATAAAAAAAAGTATCTATGTCAACGGCGGAATCTGGCCGCTGGATGCTGCGTCCAGATCGGGCCTAGCGTGCCTGCCCGGCGCGGCTGCCAAGACAACGGGATTTTGGGCAGCGAAAAACAATCAAGTTACCCTTTCCGGCCTTTGTCTGGCGCAACCTCATGTCTTCAAATTCCCCCGTCGACTCCATCGCTGCGTTTCTCCTCCCGTGCCGGCGTTGATATCTCTGTCAGACTGTCACTCTACATCTGCTCTATCGGATCCAGGTATGCACCCATTCTTCTTCATGTGTTTTTCGTCAGCTACCTTGCCCGATCCATGTATGGCCGTGGTCTGTGCTGCTACACGGAGTCGTCCCCCCCCCCCCCCCCCCCTATGTCGCTTCGACGGTCATGATCCACTTGCTCCCAAGCCGTGCGGGCTTCATCGCTTAGTGCTAATATGGTTATTCTAATGTGTCGGGCTTTACATAGTGTCGTGATACTTCTTCGAACTCTTTCTCACGTATTTCTGGGCGCCTATTATATATATGCCTGGCATACAATTGCCGATTCGAATTTGCCTACAACTGAGCCAATACTTCGCACTCTGATATTGCGCATAGAATCTCTGCTCTTCGTCTAGGTGTATCAGTATTTGCACCACGAAATAACCCACTTCCAATGAACGTTGCGGTCGAACGATCTTGACAATGGAAGCTAGAGCCACCGAGGTTCTAGCAGCGCTGAAAAACCCAAACCTCTCCATCGAGGCGAAAACACAACAGCTCACAAAGCTTAAGTCAGAAATAAAGCAGAAAAATGTACCGGAGCTCGCTATTTCCACCGTGTTCGACGCCGTTCGCCATGCGATTTCATCACAGCACTCGTCGCTTTCGGCTGGGGGGTTCTCCTCCCTAGGCCATCTCCTTAAACGACTCTACCTCCAAGAGCTCCATCAGGCCATCGCTGCTCAAGGACGCTCCACTTACCCGCTGCTTCTTGAGCGATTAGGTGACCATAAAGAACGCGTTCGCTCACAGGCTGCCCAAGCATTCAGTGACTTTTGGCAGTCTTCTCCCGTTGAAGTTGAGCACCAGGTCCTGGAAGTTGCGTTGGTGGGGAAGAATCCTCGCGCAAAGGAAACTAGCATGGCATGGCTAGCGACTGTGAGTATATAAGCCATCGTGGAACATACCTGGCTTGATATTTACCTATCTACTGACTTCGCTCCCTCTTCTCTTTTTCCGTTAGATGACTCGTAACCGTGGTGTGCTATTCCGGACATACGTGCCAAGCCTTGTCGTCTGCCTTGAAGATGCTGATAGTGGAGTCAGGGAGACTGCAAAGGCCACTGTTATCGATTTGTTCCAGTATGCAACAGGCACCAAATAATCCCCTATAATTTCCGGCTCCTAATGTTATTTTGCAGAAATGCCCCTCCTCGGGCGTTGTCGGATTTGAAGAAGCAGTTGCAATCACATAATGTGAGGAAATCGATAACCAACTCAATCCTGTCTAACATTGGCGTCGATCAAGAACTTTCCTCGTCCATGCAGTCTCAGTCGAGATCTGATATCTTGAGACCCGAGAGCAGTTTCTCCAGCTACCGGGAACCTCAACGTCCCAACTCCGTTCTCTCAGTCCGATCTTATTCGAACGGCGAAACAGCAAGTAAGGAAGCTAGCATGGCGTCAGATTCTATCCATGGTGGTATGAACCAATATCAATTCGCTACGTGTTGTACTAACGTCTTTGTATCAGACTCCCACCAGCCAGCTAGAGTGGACCCTCCGCGAAGAGAGGCGGGGTTATCTCATAGTGTTAGCATCGAATCATTCCCCGCCGTTACTGGAGCCCCTGAAATTGTTGAAGTAGAATCAGTAGACCCACTCTACCTCAATTCACATCGAGAATTGGATGAAGTATTTCGTGAAATGCTCCCTCATTTTGAAGGCAGGGAATCAGAACAGAATTGGATTCTTCGTGAGAAGAGTGTTGTGAAACTGCGAAGAATAACGAAGGGCAATGCGCCCACGGATTTTCAGCATAATTATTTGGTCGGTATCAAAAGCGTACTCGACGGCATACTGAAAACTGTCAATTCTCTGCGAACAACGTTGTCAGCTGCTGGCTGCAGCTTACTTCAAGATATTGCTCGGGTAAATGGACCCGCAATTGACCCGATGGTTGAAGTTCTTTTGCAGAATATGATTAAAGTGTGTGCAAGCCTAAAGAAAATCAGCGCCCAAAACGGCAATCTTACGGTGGATGCTATCATCGGCAATGTGTCCTACACATCTAGAATTATGCAACACCTTTGGCTTGCATGTCAGGACAAAAATGTTCAACCCAGGTTATTTGTCACAGGGTGGATACAAACCATAATACAGAAGCACGCGCATAAAGGATCGATCGAACATGGCGGCGGTGTTGATGTCCTCGAGAAATGTATAAAAAGAGGGCTGGGGGACGCGAATCCCGGAGTGAGGGAAAACATGCGTTCCACATTTTGGACCTTCGCGAGAATATGGGCTGACAGAGCAGAAGGGTATGCATTGGCCCCATATGAGCTTTATGGACAGTCTTGCTGAAGTTATTTAGGATCATGTCCACATTGGATGCAAAGTCCAAGTCTCTTCTCGAAAGGGATCCCGGAAATCCTAATCTCGATGCTAATTCCTTAAATACGAACGGGAAACCCCGAACAGGTGTAGGCAATAACGGACTAGGGGGAGGGTCCAGACAGACACTCAAGGAGACAATCGCTGCTCAGAAAAAGGCACGTCTGGCTGCAGCGAAGAAACTACCTGCTCGCCCAGAATCCGCTCAGTCATCGTTTCCCGATTTGAAATCGTCAAGAGCTTCCATTCACCGACAACCTGGAACAACGACTCGCACGGTTCCTACCGGATCCCATATTTCCTCCCAAAACACATCTCTCTCTTCGGCACCAATGCGCCCGTCTTCGAGACCCCGGCGACCTGAGTTGATGCGTCCTGCTACCGCCGATCCATATTCATCTCGTAATAGGCCTGTTCATAGCTCATCCCACCCAAAGTTAACAAGTCCCTCAGAGAGTCCCCAGAAACCTAGGAGTAAAACCACATCAACTCCAGGGAGAAAAAATCCAACCCCCGCCCGTCCCAAGTCAAGACTTGACACTAGTGCGCCTGTAAGCACGGCAAAGCCAAAACCCAAACGACTTGACATTGCTGGGCTTAAGCCTGGTGAAGCTCGATTAGTGGCAGGTCCCGCAAATAAACCAAATTACACATCTGCTGTGGATGCGAAACCACTAGTTGCAAGCCCGGCTAGATCAGATGACAATCTACCTATCGCTTTACCGCATACTGACAATAGAAGTACGGAATTTAATCCAACCGCCCTTGCTTCAGATGCCGAGGTGTTCACTCAAAATAAAACGGACCTTATGACAGACCTCCCCACATCTGGGTCCCTGGAGATGGCTCATGGAACCCCTTCACGCCATCGCCGTTTGAGCAGCAGTGACACCTCCGTTTCCCGCATCCCCATGTCGCCATCTCTCCAGTCCAAGGTTCATTCAGAAGAGCGTTTGGCGTTGACGACCAGCCCTAACAGGCGCTATTCCAAAAATAATGACGACATCGTTCCGCAGGCCGCTCCAGCAGTTCGACTTTCTTTCCCTAGTACTGAGGCTAGCCATCCTGCAGAGACCCTCAAAGTCTATGAAGACCCCCAGTCTCCAAATTCTAGGGAAAATACCGCCCGCCCTGGTCTGCTTGGACTCTCCCCGAGGTCTCCTCATTCGCCCGCCAAAGCTGCTCCTCTTGAAGAACTTCCAATCAACGAACCAGTTAACACACCCAATCGAAAGCATAATCAGCAACAAGAGCCTTCAGGGTTCTCACCTCCAGCCAGTGTCACTACCCCTGGAAGTGAAAATTTACACCGGCGATGGAAAAAGGTGGAGATTTCAGAGCGGAGAAGAAGCCTAAGTCCACGATCCAAGGATCCATCACGAGGGCGAGATATGGTTGATAGAGGACTTAATAAAATCCGAACAGGAGCCATCGATGTGCATGGGTACCGAAAGGTGCAAAGTTTGATCAAATATCATGAGTCAATATTTCATGACAAAGCCAAATACGGTGAAACATTAATGGTGTTGTTAGAAGCCCTCGAAGCGCCAGACACTGACAAGAAGTCAGCAACCGGTCGACCATTGGATCTTAAAACACAGGTACTGGTGACTATTCGCCTGTTGTTCTCGATGAATCGTGACTATTTTTCTACGTACAATGCTAGAGCCATGACGGCAATCATTACAGCACGCAAGCACTACGAACTTACAAACCATATCGTCAGCGGCCTTGAGGAAACAGCTGAGGATATTGTTCAAACTTGCGACCCTGCAGAGGTCGTTGATGCAATTTTGGATCTGCTCGAGTCGGAAGAGAAGTCTCCCGACAGCCATCGAATGATTTCCATGGGAGGATACATCCTCAGCGGGCTCCTACGTCGACTCAACGAGAAGAACTTATTTCTTAGTGAGCCGGAGTTGGAACGGCTTGGCAACTTTGCCAATCAGAGCCTCAAGGATCCCCAACCGGACATACGCCGAGCTGTGATGGAGTTCTGCTTAGAGCTGCACGAAATGGTCAAGCCAGAGGAAGCCTTTTGGCGCACGATTACCGAAGAACACCGTCCATTGCTAACCTATTATATTGTGAGAAAGCCTGGAAGATGATCGATCACCCCAGATGCGGACTCCAAGAATTCGTGACCTCGATCACCAGTTGAGACACACGTACAGTTTCTTTTTTTTACCTTCTTCCCTTATTGGGCTTATTATTCTCTGGTGCCTTCCTTTCAACTTCTGGCCCACCCTGCTACAAGCAGCCCTGTGCCTTGACTTTGCGACTCTTTGCCCTGTTTCGTTCTGAGCCATGTTCTTTATGTAAGCCTGGTGTTATACCATCATGACTCCTTTTGATCGTGTTATCGGAGTACGTGTAGTTCGTTTTCTACCTTCTTCTTTCTTCGTTTCTTCTATACCTCTACCTGTCTATTCTTCTACCTTTCAATTCATCTCTCTCTACCCTTTGAAAAAGCACATCCCTTGCAGTGGTATTATGTGATTTTTAATTGTATATTTTTGATTTCTATCCCTTCTTCGTTTTTCTTCTTGTTTCCATTTATTCTTTAATTTCTTTATTCCCCCTTCTACAGTTTCTTTTCTTTTTTTGTATCACGACTCAGGAGTATTGTTTGTTCCTTAACTCTTATGGTCAATTATCCCCCACAGTTATTGTAATCAAGGGCAATCTTACACTTTAGTCTATATATATATTCACTCATCATACTGGTATTGTGTAGAGTCACTTTTCATTCATGAGGTTCAAGGTATTATATATTTTTAGATTTGAGCTGGTGAAAATTATATTTATCTTTTATTTTATTTAGGAACTTCGTTTTCCTTTCCCTCTTTCTTTACCTTCCATTTAATATCAGTTTAATAAACTAGATTTCTTTGCTTCTTTCATTCTTTTACTCATCATAATGGCCAGGTCTAGATGCTTATTCTGATTGATTGATTTATATCTCTACACCTTTCCCCCCCCCCTCTCACTCTATCACATAGCACAGTCATGCTAATATACAGCAGCTCTTGAATATAACAATAGCTTCATAGTTACTTTTATCTACACTACGCAAAATGCCATGGCTTATAAGCATGAAAAGAACATTATGCAGTTGTTTTTTATTCATTTTGGATGTGTTTGTCAGTAGCTGGTAAAGTTTGTGGTTCCTTGAATCTGAACCACATGCCCGCCTCGATGTCTACAGCTCAATTGAGAGAGCTTTTGGGGAAAATCTTCATGGCTACAGGTTCATGCATGATATTATTAGCTTCTGACGTGCATCTGCTGAAACAACAAAAGACATGAGAAAAGCAAACAAAAAAAGCAAAAGCAAAAGAAAAAGAAAAGAAAAGGTAGTCTCTGGTGTAGTTAACTTAATTCCCTCACAATCCGGCGGGTTACAGATTCACCCGCCTCCATAACTCGCAGCCTCAGGGAACATCAAGAGCAAAAAAATCGCCCACACACCCCGAGCCGATCGTAAACTATTATTAGCGGCTAGTTAAACTGTTCAAACACACCGACCGACCGACCAGCGTCGGTTTGCGGATCGGATCATCGCCTGCACGGAGAATAATAGATAAAATATGTGGAGAAACAACAAAATCACGAAACACTCCGATCTGTTCCACGATGATAGACATGCTTGCATGAACCGTCTGTGCGGCAGTTTGCGGCCACCATTGTTTTGTGAAGAGTGGAGAGGGGGGTTGTCGGGTGTCTGCGAGGGGTAAACTAACTTATTATACGGAGTATAGGGGACATTATTACTATGGGGACGACGATCATCTCATAGCTATGGGTAGGCTGCTAGTAGGACGGAGGAAAGGAATGAATGTTAAATCCGGAGAGGACGGGGTGAATAATAATAGTATTGTTAAATAGCTAGATATGCTCATGCCGGTGGTTTTGTGTCTCCTGTTTCTATGGATGCTGATTATTCAAGATGACAGAGATTATTTATTTATTTTATCCTTATTAGAAGAGCTAGTGCCAGGGACAGCAGAAACCCTTATTTAATTTCTAGGAGGAAGCGTGGAATTGAAATGTTTTATAAGTGTTCGTTGCATATTCGATAACTAACTACTGACTTTGCTCCTTTCCTCTGCGGGAAATAATTGGCAACGGCTTAGTTGTTGCGATAACTATATTTTGCTGCATCTCAATTGCGCAAGACGAGGCGGCTGATGATGTACAGGGTGAAGGAATTGGATAGATAGAGACGAGCCATTCTACGCATCCCTCGATTGTTCAACTCTACTCCGTATAATTCGGATTCATAAATACACGTTGAAGTCAGGAGCTGGCCATGGCATCAAAATTCCATCATTCGTTAACGCGTGGCGCAGCCTCTCGAATCGATGGGCGTTGTTAATTTCACGTGGGCTATTGTGTTGGGCTTTGTATGCGGGCTTGGACACTGTCAAAAAGGGTGGTGGAAATAAGGGCCGGGCCTTGCGCTATGTGAGACATCACCAATCCAATCCCTTCGTAAAAAGGCCTGTGAGTTTTTTGCTCCTGCGGGATCGCAAGGATTTTCTCGGAATGTTTTAATAAACGGAATTGCCGGGGGGTGTGGGCGGCGGGCGCGGACTAACTAGCTGGAAGCCCAGTAGTATTTGAGAAGGCGGGCCCTAACCCTTGTCGCAGGAGATCGAGTTGAGTACAGTACAGGAGTTTTGTCGGCCTTTTTCGATCGAGGGGGAAAAAATAAACCGGCCATGGCCGATGTGGATGAATGGATGAATTATAATGGCTTCGCGTGGTGAAGGGTTGGGATGGATGGTCAGAGCTTCATGGGGTTTCTCCGGCGCAACGCAGGTACGGGACTAGCGAGCTGTGTGGAATAATGAGCTGCGCGATGTTTCAACTTTCGCATCACTTGATTGATCGCCGAGATAATTGGCTTGCGGGTTGCTGCTTGGTGAGATGTTTGGCAGCAGAGCTAAATAGAAAAAAGCGCTATGTATGAAGGGGCGAGAAGTAGTAGTCTGTAGTGTAATTAAGGTTAGCTGTTTGCAGTTGGGACGACGCTGAAACCTGGATTTTGACCCTGATAATTTATCGCAACTTCGCAAGGGCGACTAGCCAACTTCACGTAACTGCTAACGGCGCATGGGTCGGGACTTTGTGTGTTTGAGATATGCTTCAGTTGCTGCTGTTGGTGCTCATTATGATTGTCTAGCCTGCTTTCCACAAAGCGCTTGTGAAAGGGCTTCATTATTCGTAGTTGTCCCCTGTTGCTATCCGCTCCGAGCCCATATTTTCTCTTGTGGGTTTCGCTAGCGGAATGGGACTTATTCTCCTTTGCAGCAGCCCCTGCCGTGACCCCCTGGGCAATTTCGACGTTGAGGTTTTATATCTGGAAATTGGAGGGGAAGTGGTTAAGCGCGATCCAGATGTTTCCTCCTGTTTCCTCTGCCGAACAACATCCAGCTCATTGTATTTGGTTAGGCTGGGGTCCCTGACCCCGACGTTTGGTGCTAGTCTGCCCGGAGAGAGTCATATCTCTCTGGACTGATGTATATTGTTTTACTGTGAGTGGATGCATCCTGACTCGCTGAGATGGCTGCCCAGCATCAGGTCACTGAGGTCAGCCCGTGTTATTCGCAAATTATCAAGAAGGTTGATGACGATTGCGGACTGGGATTGTGGCAGCGGGGTACGACAACCCTTGGATATGAAAAAGGAGCGATCAAGAAAGGACCAGTCTGGGCTTGTTGGATGTCTACTGCACAGACGTACGCTGCGTACAGACGCGGGCAATAATAATAATAATCACGACTCCGTACTCCTTTTTGTCCGCGAGGACGGGGATGTTCAAGAATAGAAACAATCAATCGTGTGGATAATAACCCCGGGGCAGCTGGAGAAGAGAATAATCCGCTCCCCAGGGTTTCCGCTTTTGACTGGGACTCGGTCTAGAGGCGAGAATATACGCTGGAAGTGCTCCCCCGTCTTTTGAAACGATGGGAAATATCCCATCTGCAGGTTTTCAAGCGCTATCCTATCCCTGACGATGTTTTGTTTGTGAAGGCTGTCAAAAATCGAATCCGCCTCTCTCCTCCCTTGCCGTTTTCGTCCCCCTGGCAAAATAATAATATTAATCACGATATAAAAAGTAAGATTAATCCAGTATTCAGAGTCCTTTGGCTTCTCATGCCGGTGCAGTAGTGGCTGTTTAGCATTGGGCCTAGCGAAGTTACTCGAACCCTTGGACTCTTGGAGTAGCATCGTTCGCTTCCGTGCTTTTGGCCTGCTTTGCTGGCGCTTTTTCCTAATAATGTTTGTTATTTTTTTGATTTTATGAGACTATTGTATGGACGTCTGACATCGGGCGTGGTGTTAAGGCAGCGTCCCACAGGAGATATCGCGAGGCTTCACAGCAGCAGAGACATCTTACCTGCCCAAGTTGCTCAGCAGCAGCCGTTGCACCTCCGAAACGTCACAGTGTATGTATTCCGGTGCATGTAGATAAGAAAGATACGCAGCAACAGACAATCATCATCATAATCACAGTAATAATGAAGTCGTAAACCGTAAGCCGAGCTGCGTTGTTGACTTGTTGTCCCGGTGGTGGGCGCGGCATGTCTTGGTGGTGCGGGTTGGTTAGCCCCAGCGCCGGCCCATGTCGTTTTCCTCTCTCGTCTCCCCCTGATCGCTTCCCTCTGCACGTAATCATCGCGACCAACGACCACGGCCGCTGAGCGAGGATTGAAGGGGCAGACAAAGAAGCTATTCTTCCTTCGCCCATCTGTTCTCTCTCTCTCTCCTCTCTCATTTCCCCTCACTCTGTCACTAACGATCGTTGGATCCGTGGTCGATCGATTGTTCCCCCCCCACCCCACGCCCTGTACCATACTGCCCTGCCCATCTTGGTTATATTTGACATCAACTTATTCCCCCTTCCGCTGCCAGGGCTACCAGTCGCTGAGAAGACGATCCAGGATCCAGGCTAGCCCTCTTGAAGAGCCCTTGCACCTCACAGGCTCATCATCGCCCATCGATACTTTGGTAATCAGGCATTTCTATCTTCCCCTTCCCCTAAGCAAGCGTTGGCGCCGCCTTGACCATCCGCTTGTTATCCTCTCCTTGAGGATAACAACCACGGATTTTCAACCGGTCAACAGCCCGTTCATTGCCTGTGTCAATCCCTGGCGCGTTTCCTACTCCTAGCTGTATATCCGCCCACCTTGTTGTTCTTCGTCTTATCTATTATTGTGGATGATCTCTTTGTGTGTGCAGTGTTGCTAACTTGTGTGCTGATCCTGTTTGTTGTAGCGCAAAAAGTTCACCACGTATCTTTTCGTTTGCGCTCCAACCCCATTTACCTCTCTATATGACATCTCCAACCAGACCGGCCTTTTGTACATCGTCTGTTGTTCTATCTAGCCCTTGATCCCGGTAGCATCTACCAGCCGTCTGTCGTTCTCCCTCACGTCCATCCCCACCCCGCCCTTTCCAACCTGTCCCTTCGCTATATCTCGTTCGCTCCCTCTACCCTATCCGCTCATTTCAGCCCAATAGATTTGACTCCGTTCATTTGTATATGGAAGGGCTTGTATGACGAGCCTTGAAGGAAAGGACATTGATCCTTGCCACCCCCACCATACGCAGGTATCCGTCTTGCATTGCTGGGCCTGGAACTTGAATGGTTTCGGATATTTGAGTTCGCGATTCGCCCGGACTGGTATACAATAAAAACGCTGCCACAACAATTGGAAAGTCATAAAAGCCTAGAGGTTTAAAAAGATAGAATTGAAAGATGGAGTCTCCGACTGGCAACCCCGAGTCCCCTTTGGACGATGATATCGCGTTTCCATGCCAGGGCTGCGGTGAGGTATATATAGCTTTGACCCCTCCCTGCGTCACAGTTTATTTAAATTTCTTTCCTTTTTTTTACTGGGGCCTTGTTCCTTTGCTAATAGATATATGATATAAGATTTTGGAAGAAGGCAAAGCATTTGAGCTGGGTGAGTTTATACGTCTTAAATCACCACCCTCATTAATTGCCATTTTCGGTAGGACATTAGATTAACCTTAGCTGGTAGCTGGGAAACGATGGCATATCGATTGTTTTCGATGCAACACCTGCGGTACCTTTCTCGATTCGGACGCAAACCTCCTTCTACTCGGCGATGGCTCCCTCATTTGCAACAACTGCACGTATAGTTGCAGCTCTTGCGGCAATAAGATCGAGGACCTTGCCATCCTTACTGGCGACCAAGCTTTTTGCGCCACCTGTTTTAAGTGTCGAAACTGTAAGCGGAAGATCGAGAATCTTCGTTATGCGCGCACATCTCAGGGTATTTTTTGTATGGACTGCCATGAATCGCTGATGGCCCGAAGAAGGAAACGGTCGGCCAGAACACAACGGCAAAAAGTCCCCAATGTCCAGCTTGACAAATCGCTCCCTTCACTGCCTCCAACCCTTGCTCCGAATAGTGCTTTAGCGGAATTGGACACACCCTCAACGGATCCATACTCGGATGCACCCGTTGAATTACCCTCTTCTCATCCAAGGTCTGAGGCGAGGAGGAGCTATATGGGGAACGATGCAAATGTTGACTCTTCCGAACCTAAACCCGTTAACCAAGGTGCGTCATTTGCTCATATTATTCAGTCCCAACGTTTGCTGCGATGTGCTCTTATCACTAACCAAATATGTTACAATAGACAATCTTATTCTCCCTTCTAGCACATACAAAAGTAATCGTCATTCTGCCATTTCACATAAGTCTATTGCGTCTGGTGGGGAAGAGTTCCTCATTCCTGTTGCATTTGACCCTACACCTAGTGAACCTCACTCTCCTAATCCTCTGTCAGCAACTTCCAATGGCCCGCTACCCGACTACTTTGGTCAAGGCGCACCTAGGGACAGCTCTAAAAAACAACCTGTCGACCGACCTGGATACTTGCAGGACCCGAGTCACTCTGGGGCATCCTCTGAGCAACCAAGCCCATACCAGGAGAAGCGTCCTGCAGAACTAGACTCCCACGAACGCCAAGCTAACACGGAAAATTCAAACACATCAATTCAAGCATCACCTTCTAATAACAACGACAATATCCGCCAGCAGAGCATAGTGCAGAAGAAGCCGGGCTCTGGAGCTGATACGCAGGGTCGTACAGATAAATTCAAATTGCAGGACGTCCCCAAAGGCAGAAAGTCGGGAGGCTCTGCGAACGCATCTCGATCCGACCTTAGCTTGACGGCTAGAGCGGAATCCCCAGCGACTGATGACATTGCGATGAGCCCCCCGCCTCGAGATTCCACCCGGTCCACCACAGAACCGCCCACCGCTCCAGAACTAGATTCAACCCCTTCCCGTTTTTCGCAGGAATCTCGCTCCAAGGAGAATGGGACCACCGAACCTTTGCGACCGGGAATGCAATACCCGCCTAAGAGAGGCGATTCGCTCGAGGCCAAACTGCATCAATCTCTCCAAAGGAAAGAAATGCAGTCTACCGTGAAGCCTACACCCCCTACGTCTAGCGGTACGAATGATGCCACGCCCCCCACCTCCTCGAATTTTTCATCCCCTCCCACAGCGGACAGGTCTTCGGGTGCAAAGAGTTCCAAGGCTCCAGAATCCACCGGATCTAAGCGGGCCTCTGATACATTGGCTTCAGGCTCCACTCCCTCGCCCCATAAGCGTACTGCATCCGGCAGTGTCTCGAAGAAGAAACCTTCGGACCATCGTCGATCCCATTCTCGGCATGAATCTGTGAACACTCTGCATTCGGAAGGTCATCGTGAAGTTGATGCCGGCGGTTCCCCGTTGCTACGGTATAGTGGGGCTGGAGACTTCTCCCTGGACGAAGACATGGCGCGGATTCTTGGTGGTGAGGATCTTCAGAACCAAGAATCCTTCCTAAAGCGTGTTTCAAACTCAGTTCGTCATGGAAGAAGCTTTAGCGATAAAGGTGCCAGACTCTCCAAGGAGCAGAAATGGCCCAAGTCACCCTCAACTACAAGTAATCATGCAAATGACGTCAGCAGTCCAAATGCTAGTTCCCCTGAACATCGGGACCAGCTTGCCTGGTACAAGAACGAGCTCCACAGAGAGCGTCAGAAGATTATTGAGAAGGACCAGAAGATCTCAGAGCTGGAAGCTGCGCTTAATTCCTCGGCAAATATCAAACAGGTTAATACTGAACTTCGCGAGAAACGGTCCACCATGGTATTCCTCGAGGCTCAGAAGGAGATCGTTATGCGAGAGCTGGAAGTTCTTACTGAACACATCACTGCGGAAAAGCAAAGCGGCACCGCTGTTGATATAGGGAAACTGAACAAGGCTGTACTCCGCGACTTCGCGCAGTCTGTTCAACGGCTCACAGATTCATTTGCTCCTCAGATCGAGGAGTTGATTAAAAAGCGGAATGATATACTTGAAGAGCTGTCCAACCTTGGCCGGATGAAAGATAAGAGCTTCCAAGAATTCGAACAGCTGTCCCTTAAAAACTCCCAACTTGCGGAGCTTAATAACGAGCTGGTACACCAAATCCAGGGTATTTACAAGGCCAATACCAATAATTCGGTCGGGGAGGGCAGCCGTAAGGCCCCCAACGGCTTAGGTATTTACACCCACCAAAAGGACACATCTGTCGCCTCAGTTGAGGCCCGTGAACCTAGGCCGTCAAATGACCTTCACATCTCGACTTCCAACACGCAATCTGAAGACGCAGAACAAACCGCCCTCGTTCAGGGCCCACAGGTCGTCAGCATCCGAAAGGGTCAGGTTCGCAAGTTCAATTGGAAAAAGGGTGGCCAGCATGTTGCCAAGGGTGTTACGAAGGGCCTCAAGGGTGCTTTCAACTATGCCGAAGGCAAATACCAGCAGCGAGATGGCCAATTTGCCGAAACTGCGCCATATGGATCTATATCATCGCAAGGCGGGGTTGAAGGACCCTCGCGCGCCCAAATGCAAGAGTCGTCTCGTCAAGGATTTGGGTTCTTCGGCAACCAAAAGGCCAAGCCTGGTATGTGGAAGGGGCCCTCCAATGACAGCACAGTGGCGCTTGTTGAGGTTAATAATACTACTAATGGTGAGAGCTATTGTGAAACAAATATCCTGCCACTTGAATGTTCAGCATGCTAACTCTCGTTTCTCGTCCAGCACTTTTTGGTTGTGATCTTGAAATACGGATCGAGGCCGAGAAGTGTGTGATTCCCGGCATCGTTACACGCTGTATTGAGGAAGTAGAGCTCCGAGGTACGGATCCAAAACCTATTCATTCGTTGTGCTTCATTCATAACCCTTCTTGTAAATGATGTTAACAACAACTCTTCCCTTCCTTTAGGCATGGATTGTGAGGGCATCTACCGCAAATCCGGCGGTAGCTCTCAAGTGCAGATGATCCGAGACGGCTTCGAGAAGTCCGCAGACTATGACATCTCCGACCCAGATCTCGACATCCACGCCGTCACCTCAGCGCTGAAACAGTATTTCCGCAAACTGCCCACGCCACTAATCACCTACAATGTCTACGACCTACTCCTAGACGCCACCGGCGTCACGCCAGTCTCCGCCCGTGTAGACGTGATGCGTCGCGCCCTCCTAGCCCTACCAAGCGTGCACCGCGACGTACTTGAATTCCTGGTCTTCCATCTCCGGCGCGTTGTCGAGCGCGAGAAGGAGAATTTGATGACGAGCTTGAATGTTGCGGTGGTGTTTGCGCCGACGATTTTGAGACCTGAGAGTCTGAGTCGGGAAATGAGTGATGTGAATAAGAAGAATGAGGTGCTGCAGTTTTTGGTTGACCATTGTCAGGATATATTCATGGGGATGCAGGATTAGTTCTCTTCTTGTTTGTTTTTCTTGCTTCCCCATCTTCGCTCCCCGGCTTGACACTGCCCCGTTTTGCTCCCCCGCTTCATCGTTTGGTTCTTTTACTGTTTCTTTCTCATTTATTTACTTTTGCGATTGGATGAATGACTTACTTTTTTGTTTTTTTGGTTCTACCTTTGCGTCTGCTCGTGCTTCTGCTTGCATTCATACCTCTGCGCCTTGTTTTTTTCACTATTTTGACGGGACATGAAGTCCGAACTGATGAGGCTGCTACCACGAAGCTATGGATCATCCTCTAAATTGGATAATTATCCCCTTTTTGTTTTGTTTTTGTTTTTCTTATCGCTGTTATACCTACTCTTCCAATCTTACACTGCATTTGTTGCATGTTCGCGTTCATTCCTCTTCCACCAAATACCACTTGAAAGTTGTGTTTTTTGTTTATATACCAATCACTCCTGACCTTAACTTAACACTGTGCGCTGAAAAAAAAAGTGATGGGACATGTCTGCCCTTATAAAGCCTGTTTATTATTATTATCAATGATTTCGCTTGGTTTTCTTTCTCCTGGCAGAGATACCCAGCCTTCATACCTTGTGGGTATTGTTCGTGTCGTTTCTCTCTCTTTCACTCTGATCGAGGGCTTGTTCTTCTATTTTATTCTCATGTGTCGTTTTTGTAATCACTAACGTATTTCATCACCCCCTCTATCATTTTGTACCACTGCACCAATTTAGCATGAGATGGTATCTTGTCTTGTTTGCTTTAAATATTCTCTCATCCTAAAAATAATACAGTGGTACAAAAGGGGGAGCGGTGTGATTCAAGGCGTGGTGAAATACATTGCTGGTACCCACTATGTTGTCGATTTTTTGGCCCTCCCTTCTTTCCAGTCTCCCGTTTTTATCCTATTGTATGTTTCCTCCGTTTACATCTATATGTGTGCCCAAATATTTACCTTTTCTCAACTTCCCAATTCCCAAAAATCTCAGGGCCATGGCTTTCCAGTCTTAGATGGATCCAGGCCCTGCAGGTTCTTGCCTTTTCCTGTGCGCGATGTGATGAGTTTATCCCATTCGCAATGAACTTTCCTTCCTTCCACCCCCCACATCCTGGCTTGATGCTTGATGTTTGTGGCTTGGCGCTTGGTGTTGTATATAGCAATGACGAAGACAACGACGATGAAATTCAAGCTAGGCAGGCGCATTGATAGAGCCAGTGATTAGAGAACGGTCATTTTTTTTAAAAAAAAAAATTATTTTGCATCTGTTTAGTTGAGAGAGATATTCAGTTTGCTTCAGTTTTGCGTCTGAGCGCCTGCCTCCCTTACGCTGAACTTTGTCCCGCTGTTTATCATCCTGTTCCTACTTTTCGAGTATTCTTTCAATATAAATGGGGTGCGTGTAAAATAACTTCTATCCGTGGGAATGTCGATAGGGGTCGTCATTTCGAGCCTCACTTCCTAGCTATAGATTAATTCGTTTGGCTAAATTTACATACATAGGTAGTTACCAACTATAATCTGGAAGTTTGATTCGTATGTATCACATTTTTTTTCGTTTTGATATTTCTTTCTTATTGACTATCAGTATCAGTATCAGTATTATTATATTTATTATTCTTCAGAAGCTCTCATCTTCCAGCCCGGCTGCGCGACGAATAACGCTAGGGCTATTTTCATCCTCGTCCGAGATATCACCGCAACCGGCGGTATAGAGGAGTTCAGACACGATTCGCTTGGAGGCTTCTTTCGCTGCGATTTTGTATTTTTCCCAGTTAGTTGGTTTGCCGCATGCGGTGGTGAGTGCCATTGATTGCCAAAAACGTACCTGGAGTCTGAAGCAGCCTGCTGTGAGGAATATGAAACTGCATCGTTTTCGGTGGGCTCTGGCCAAACAGCGCGGTGGGGCCATCTTCATCGTCGTCATCGAGGTCATCGTCACTAGGCCATCCTCCAGACTTCTTTGGCGGCCGCCAAGCGTTGTGTTTCGCGGGCGTTAGTACGCTGATACCCGGCTGCGGGAGCCCGGATGGTTTGCTTGGCCTTCGCTGACGAGGGGGTCTATAGTTGTCACCGTCATCATCGTCATCCTTGATCGGAGATGAGAATATCTCAGAGTGAAGTTTTGGCGCTTCAATTTCAGGACTGGAGATAGGTGAGGAATCCAGGTAGCCCGGCTTGGGCTTGAATTTGGGCGTGCTGATGCCTCGGGTATCGTGGCCGTAGGTTTGGCGGGCGCTGGCGAGGGGCGTCGCCTGGATACGATAGGTTTTATCTAGGACGCGGTGGAGGACGCGATCTGTTGGCTTGCCGGCCTTTTTCGATGTGGACGGCATCCGATGCGAAGTGGGTGGGGCGAACGTTGACGTTGTTGGGGTTGTGGGCGTGTCCTGTGCGCCACCGTAGGTCCTCTGTGTTCTCCCGGGAGTGACTGGTCCCGCGTTTCTTGATTGGGAGGGCGTGTCATCCCATTCGTTGTGGAGGGTTTCATATGAGATGGGGTAGTCGATGGAGGAGCTGGTAATATCGTCGTTGTCATTCCGTTTTGAATGTGACTTTGGACGCGGGGTGCTGTGGGACGGTGTTATTGTGAGTGAAGAGAGGTCTGGAGCATCGTCTCGGTGGTGGAGGTTTAACGATTCAGACGATGGGGTGGCGTATGATGCTGTAGCGTCTTCGTCTGTGGAGGTGTGGGTGGTGTAGGTAGTGTCCTCAGTGTATGTGCCTTCCTGTCCGCTGTCACTAGGTGGGTGTTCTTCGTAGCCAGAAAGTGACACATTGGCACTAGATTCAAAGAATTGTTTCCAGAACTAAGTTGTTTATATAAGTTAGTTATATAAATGGCACTCTTGCACTGCGGGTTGCGTGCTGTTGAAGAGGAACTGGTTACCAACCTTTGACCCCTCCCATACTTCCCGAGATTGCTCTGCGTATTGTTCAACCGTAGGAAGAATGTTTGTGGTGACTATCCTGTGAGCACGGCTAAAATTGTGATCAATCTCTATAAAGATGCACATATACTTATTAGTTTTTTGATATGTTTGGCTTCATGTCATCGCGGAGAACGTGGAGAGCGGGGAGGACGGAAGAAGTGTACCTTGCAGGGTCAATGTTATAGACTGCTCCAGTCTCTCTAGCTCTTCAGTCAGGGTCAGGTTCCGTTGGGCTGGGTTAGGGCGTGACATTGTGTCTCTCAAATTCTATGTAACGAGGCTTCAATTGAGAAGACGGCGAAAACCTTGATGAAGTTAGCTTCTTGATGCGCGAAGAATGTTTACAGCCGCCCGCGATATATTTATATCACGTGATAGGGCAGTGGTTCAAACTCAAGATCGGCGGGAAGTCTACCGTATTTAGA
This sequence comes from Blastomyces parvus, assembly GCA_002572885.1. Classification (NCBI taxonomy): domain Eukaryota; kingdom Fungi; phylum Ascomycota; class Eurotiomycetes; order Onygenales; family Ajellomycetaceae; genus Blastomyces; species Blastomyces parvus. The sequence goes on from PDNC01000002.1 coordinate 299,023, forward strand.
CTAGTATAGGGCTAGTCCGATAAGCGGCTTATCCATTCCCGTGACCCGGGTATGACGATGGGCGGAGTTCGGATAAACCAGCCAGGCGGCAACATTACTCTGCGAACCTGGCTGTGCAGCGTGGATGGGAAGGACTTGCAGTTATCTCGAGTCCATGATGCCCCAAGTTTGCTGATATCGCTAGCTATATGCAAATCCATTTGATCTGAACAACCAAATTCGAAATGCCTGCTCCATTAGCCAAAGGTTTGTGCTCTATCCCGGCCCCGCTCTTCCCCGCTCTCTAGTCTTCAAGAATGAAAGAGTGCATATAGAAGCTTCATGCTTCAAACCAGCACACAGCCTTTTGCTATTAAATGTCGTTGTCTGCAGGCTATCTCTTCTAACTCTATACACATTCGCGTTTCAGGCCTTGTGATCACTGTTACTATCCTCCTTGCCGCAGGTATTGCTGTCTATGAAAGCCCGCAAGTGAAACAATGGGTTCGAAATTCTCGCCGGAAGATTGCCTTAGCCCTGCACAACCTTGGAGATGAAATTAATCCACAAGAACGTTCCACCGACCGCAGGCTTGCGGAAGACATATCTATGAGCGAAGAACTGGGCGAGGAAGCCGAGGCAAGACGGAAGAAAGCTAGGGAGGAAATCTTACGACGAGCGTCGATCCTCGAGGCAAGAAAGAATAAATCTTCCTCGGGTTCCATTAGTAGCTTTGATGATCTTGTGGACAAGGATGGGCGGCTGAAGGCTCAACCTAAGCAACCTCAGCAGCCATTGCCCAAGGACGTTGAGCCACAAGCGCAAGCTTCAGGCGCCCAAGTGATAAATCCTGATACCGTTCATTTGCGTTCTGGAGCGTTCTCTGATCTATCCAAATCAATATCTGACATGGCCCCGAAGATTTCGGCTGAGCACCGCCAGGCAATACTTGACAACATAGATAGAGATAGAATCCGCACCACCCTCAACTCAGAGACTTCCTCACACCATCCTTCGGAGTCTTTGGTTGATCTTACTCCAACATCAGAACACCCAGGCATGGACTTTACCGATTTCGCACACAGCGAGGTACAGAGCCGGGGCCAGAGCCAGCAAGAAGACCCTATTTCGCAATCTAGCTATTTCTCCCTAGCTTCATCCCAACATACAGAGGACGGCGAGCCTGACTTCTACTACGCACGTCCCCCTCAAACTGATCAAAATTCCACAGCACCCCAGCCCCCACCACAGTACGAGAGCGAGAATCCATTCGCGGACCGGGAGGGGAGCCATACTATCCAATCAGTCTCCTCAGCGCCTTCAATCGCTTCAAGCCTCAGCCATATCCAGAATGACGCCTTCGAGCGAATGTCTGACGGGACGCTGAGTGATCTGGAATCCGTCCATGACGGCACGCACACGCCAGCCAGCTGGTCTGAAGTTGGCAGTGTGGTCAGTAGCAACGACGGTAATCATCACCAGTGAGTACGGTATGGTATGCGCATTACTTGAAAGACTAGAAGTGCTTCTTGCCCTTTCCCCTCTGTTCATGAGGCACGAAAGGTCGTACTATTGTTTACTAGGGAATGATCCCCCTTCTAGATGTCTCAGCCGATGATTCGACTGTCCTCTCTTTTTCATTTCTGTATTTTCGTCTGGAGCTACCTGCTAGCTAGAACCGGGCTGTACTCATCCGATCCGTTCGACATTTCCGATAACATGCTATTTTCGCCGAAAACCTCCATTTATATATATCTTTGACATGGTTACCAACAAGATGCCAAGATAGGCATGTAATTAGGTTGCCCTTTGATGTTGGCGAAATGGGGCGTTTTGTATATTTTTTATCGCTTCCCTTCATTTCGCAAGGGGAACAACTTTGTTTGATTATTTAACTGCAAAGAGGGAGAGAGAAAGATGACGAAGTGGGGAAGGGGGAGCAGATTTCCAACAGACCAGGCGTTTTCAAACGGGTTTCCTTATCTATATTCCTCGGGGCATTCTACCCTTTATCCAGGACAATGTACTGTACTTACTATCTGTGATATTTATTGCTTGCTATTAAGTCCTCCTAATTTACTTATCTCTGTATTGGGCCTTGACTGTGTTGTATATTTCATGCTTGTAGGATGTCGTCGTGAGCACATGGGGATCTCAGCAAACTCATCCTGCTATTCAGCTTGCGGGTAGATTTCCAGGGGCATGATAGGGTGGTATGTGCATGGGTGGGCTTATTATAATCTCGCCAGAAGCAGGTTCCACGTTGCCGGTCTCATTTCCTCGCCAGTATTTCAATTTTCGCTATCTTCTCGTCCTCCCCGGGCCTTGGTCCTCCGATTTCAGTCAATTAAGGCACCTCCAGGATCCATATTTTGTATAGATTTAGTCTGGAGTTTTCTAGGGAGAGCAACGCTTTATACTTCGCTTGGGGATGCGGAATACATATCATCGTAATACCTCCAGGTAGATCAGGAACAACCTTGAAATAATAGTCTCACCTGGGAAGAGGCGTTTTGGAATATTGACGCATACCATGTAAGAAGGAAGTTTTCTCCGAAAATAGTTTCCGAAGGAAGATGCTGGGGGAAACAAAATCCACGGTACAGGTTAACTAACTACTCTAGTGGGCTTCGCTTATATGGTATCAGCAGAAGAAGAGACAGTTTAGGGTATAAGCTGCAAGGACACCGACAAAGACAAACACAAAAAGGCAGACTGCGCCGAGACACCGGAAATATGCAGGTTAATTCAAGGACTTTTTGACAGCGGCACAGTGCCCCGAGACAACAAGATGACATGACATGCCACCAGACACATTGATACGCTGATATATCTCCCCCTTGTCCCTTTCTTTTCGCAAGTGGAACTGGGAGCGGAGATATGGATACATATGCGTCATTCTCTTCTTGGTATTTCTTGGTCAGTCTTGGGAGGGCATGGAAGGCACATTCGACGCCACACTTATTAATGAAGTGGATCCGAGTAGATTCAATTGAAAGCACCTAGGCAATTGGGTTGAAAGAAGTAAAGAGCAAGAAGTAGTGATTCTGCTGTGTGTTTGCTGTGCTCTGTGAAGGATGAGGTTGAGACAATCAAAGAATTGTTTGTTGTATTTGCATCCTAGCTGGGTCATGTGCTGTAACTTATGTAACAATACGTGCTTTTTGCTGGGAGAATGTAAAATACGACGGCGTGGTAACTAGAGGCTGTATCCCTGAGTATTATTATTTTATATTGACGTCGGAGCTGCAAAAGGCAAGCAGGCATACGACACCTGGAAACAAAAACAGGGCCGAGGTGTATGATGCGCAATGGTTCTTGGTGTTGAAATAAATTCCACGGATTGGTCAAGATGGCCAAACTCAAAATACGGTAGAGTTGAGAAGGAAGCTTCCGAAAATACTGAACTCTCCGTTAACTGGATTATTAGGTTTCACACGGCTTGTCATCCTCCAACCAGCTCATCTTGGATAACCAGCCATGTGCTCAACCCAGCCTGTCACCAAATCTGCTCTGACAGTCCCCACCAGACTTGCAAGCCCAGAGCGCTGGAAAGACGCCGAAACTCAGCTCGGCGACATCCGGGCGGCATCCAAGCGTCTGGGCGGTTCTCCCAAGCTTTTCGGTGCCATTTTCGATGCCATTTTGTGGCCGTTCTGACAAACCCATCGGTCCTTGGAAGCGCTTCATTTCATCTTCCTCATTCTTCTTTACAATTACTTCTCACGCATGTATTTCATATTTACTTCTAAGTATATACATACCGACTATTCCGATACTTCTCCTTATCCATCACGCGACACCACTTGGCGACACTTTGAACAAGAAAACGTTATATAATCTTGGCATTAATTCGTTTTTATACCCCCCCTGTATGAGTTTATCACCAGCCCGGTGCAAAGTTCTAATAGAGGTCTTCCTCTTTGCTGCCGTCCTCATTTTTACTCCGCTATTCGGTCGACCTTGTCTGTTTTCTGTTGTCTCTATGTATCACCTATATTTACCTTCCCTCCCAACCCTCTCATGACGATTCATCGAACCCACCCAACGAACGACCGCGAACGACGACCCTGAGCATACCTAGGCATGAGGCTCTTCGGCTGGCGATCACTCCTCCTTCAGACACTGCTATGTGCGCACGCGCTTCTCCCTGTCTCTGCCCTCCCGCCCTTGGCCGGCAAGCTTCGTATCCGTGGCGATGACAAAGACCTGCCGGAGGAAAAATACTTCTACGAACCCGGCAATGATGATTATCTAGGACATTATGATACGAGATTCTTTAAGGGTCCGGCTACTTACGAGGAGCGCACAGACACGTTGATGCATATGACACGGGCGTATTTGAATTTCTTTAGGGACAATGGCTTGGAGACTTGGATTGCGCATGGGACGTTGTTGGGGTGGTGGTGGAACGGAAAGGTTGGTTGAAAAGCAGTGCTGATGCGCCGCCTATATATATACATATTCCCCCCTGTCCGTCGATCTTTCCATTACTAATTTAATTTTGGTACAACTTATCTCCAGAATCTCCCCTGGGATTGGGACATCGATACCCAGGTCAACACAGCTACGCTCCTCCGCATGGCCGACAGCTTCAACCACACAATCTACAAGCACCACACTTCTGCCCCACACAACAACAAGACCGAGCGCAGCTACCTGCTCGACGTGAACCCGTACGCCCGCCGACGCGAGCGTGGTAGGGGCAAAAACATCATCGACGCCCGCTGGATCGACATGAGCAACGGACTCTACATCGACATTACCGGTGTCAGCGAGCTCAATCCGGACACGGAACCGGGCGTCCTCCAGTGCAAGAACTTCCACAAATATAAGACCTCAGATCTCTACCCGCTGCGCGACAGTATGTATGAGGGCGTCCCCGCGAAGATTCCTTATAAGTATCATGAGATTTTGCTTAGGGAGTATGGGAAGAGTGCGTTTGTTGTTATGGACTTTCAGGAGTAAGTTTGATTTGCGTTTCTGTTTATAATGAGGACACCCAATCTGCCTCCTTATTCATATATTTAATTATTTCTTTACTCATATTCTCGTTTTACAGCCACAATTGGATGCCAGAGCTCAAGCTATGGGTGCCGGATAAGCAACGAATAGCCGAAACTGCAAATATCCCAGAAAAAGAGCGGAAAAAGATGCAAGATGATGCGCAGCGGCTGCGCAAAGAGGAGATTCAGCAGGATTCTGGATTATGGCGTTAATTTTACCACCTACCCTTTTGAAGAAAAGGAAGCATTCCCCGCCATGTTTTACATCCACAGCTCCGGTCCGTCCGTAACCACCTCCACTATTTTAGCTGGTTTATATTACAAGTGCGTTGCTAGTCGAAGCGCCGCGCTCGGTCCAAGCAGCCACCTCGGTTTTTCCTCCTTTCGGCATGAAATCTCGATTTTTTTTATTTGGATTGCGAATATATCCATACCTATACCTATATCCAAGGACTAATTTCCGTTTTATCCTTTTTGGGGGATAAAATGTGTTCTGGTTTGCATTGCGCGTCAACAAACATAAGGCGATTGGGGTTTTTTTCCCTTCGTGTCACATTATTTGGAAATTGTTTGGAAGCTTTCGTTTTTCTTGTTTCATATTTACCTGTATATACCAACATATATTTTTTGCGACTTACGTTTTTTTCTTTCTTCTGTTTTTTTTTCTTTGCAAGGGATTACATTTACATGAATAGTGGTGCCCTTTGTTGTCGGAGGAGGATATACCCTGCGTACTCAGCACTGCAGCTTATTTATAATTGATAAGTTATTGAGGGTTTCCTTGTCTCGTTCCTCCTCATCTTATTTGTCTCAATTTAGGCTTCTGTTAGAGGCCGTGGTTGGTTTGGGATACGCTGGAATCTAGGAGAAAGTCATTCTCATCCGGCGTTCTATGTAGTAAATTACTAGTTAAGCCACACCAACAAAGTTTACTGTGAGATCTCAGCCGCAAAGTAAGCAGCGACCTCATGTCTAACAATTTATGACCGTTAATGTCCCAATCAGATGAAATGATACCGAGATAGACTGGCAACCGGAAGAGAAGAGAAACTATTGAGATGTGGCTGGCCTGATTACTAATCGGCGGACACCAAGCGCGGCGGAACATTCTCCGCTCTTCTCCGCCCCACCACCTGTATACAGCACGGCGGGAGGCGACGAGAGGGGGATATGTCCTATTAAATCTTGCTGCTCCCTTCACCAGCACTCTATAACTTTTGATACAGCATCTATACTAATCACCCGGCAGCTTCATCTAGTTATTCGAAACTTACTCTCTCTGATACCTCTCCATAGATCTCACACGGTAATGGGGGATCCTCAAGACCAACGGACCACTCCTGCATCCTCAGGCACACCAGAGGATGTCCATGAGAATGAATTGTCCATAGCTGTCCACCATCGTGGAAAAGACCATGTCTTCTCTTTGTCCCCGACCTCTACCCTCCAAGACCTCTCCGCCTCCATAGCCGAACGGCTCTCCATCCCGCCCGTCAACCAGAAGCTTCTCATATCTCCTAAACCCGGGATGCAGAGGCATCCCTTTCAACCCATTCCCCTCACTACCCTCCCGTTTTCCCTGCCCCGCTTCAAAGTCACCCTTCTCGGTAGCACCGCTGCTGAAGTAGATTCAATCAAGGACGCCGCACCCTCATCTCCGCGCCCCCTCGCCTCCTCCAATATAAAGCCCGCAAAGTCCACCCCACGCCGGCCCCCCAACTCCTTTTCCCAATACACATTCCACACCCTCCTCCCGCTCGCGCACCTCCCCAACCCTTCCCGCTCCCTAGCCTACCTATCCCGCCTCCGCGATGACCCCGGCATCCGCGCCGCCATGAAAACACATAAATTCTCCGTCCCCCTGCTGACCGAGATGGATCCTGCCGAACATACCACCGTCTCTTCGCGCACCCTAGGCCTAAACCGCAACAAGGGGGAAGTCATAGAACTGCGCCTGCGCACGGACGCCTACGATGGCTACCGCGACTACCGCACCATCCGCAAGACGCTCTGCCACGAGCTTGCCCATTGCGTGTTTGGCGACCATGATCGCGACTTTTGGGATCTAACGGCGCAGATTGAGCGGGAGGTGGAGAGGGCGGATTACTGGGGTGGCGGCGGGAAGAGGTTGACGGATGAGGAGTTCTATAATCCGGTAGATTGGGAGGAGATGCGGAGTGGGCGGGGTGAAGCGGTGGATCATGGCGGGTGGACTGGGGGGGAGTTTTTGTTGGGTGGGGGTGGGGGAAGGGGATATGCGGGATTGAGCCGGAGGGAGATATTGGCAGAGGCGGCGGAGAGGAGGGCTGCAATGGCGAGGAGGGAAAGGGAGGAGGAGAAAGAGAAGGAAATGAGTAGGGAATAGAGGTGTTGAAGTGGGAAGTAGGGGAGAGACATGAATTTATGATATATGGTTTGATGTATAGTTTTTACTGCCTGGTGAATTAATCTTTGCTATATGGCGGCGTTTTGCTTTTAGCCTAGAAACGAAATCGTTACTCGCATATGCTATTTATTATGCATGGGGTCTATGTGATATTGAGAAGAGATATATGCACATCTTATATTCATCAAGAATCAAGCTATCTATCTGCACTTCTTATTTGCTCACTGCTCGTTAATAAACAACCCAGCCATCCCCTGTCCCGTCCCAATACACATACTCGTCACCAACACCTTCTTCTTCGTCCTCCGCGCCTCACTCAAAATCGTACAAACCTGTCTCGTCCCCGTGCATCCCAACGGGTGGCCCAGCGCAATAGCACCTCCCCGAGGATTTACCTTCTTGTGATCCAGACCTAGCATATCAATACAGTAAACAGCCATGGATGCAAACGCTTCGTTGATCTCGAAGATGTCAATGTCCTCCTTGCGCAGGTTGAACTGTGAGAGGAGTTTGGGGATGGCGATGGAAGGGCCGATACCCATGATGCGTGGTGGGACACCGGCAACGGTTGCGCCGACGAATTTGGCGAGGATGGGTTGGCCTAGTTGGATGGCTTTGGAGCGTTTCATGAGGACTACAGCGGCGGCTGGTGGGTTGGAATAAATGTTAGTGATATATGCATAAACAAATTGAAGGGGAAGAAGGGAAGGGTACACACCTCCATCGGTAATCTGACTCGCATTCCCACCCGTCGTCTTATTCCCATACTGTGGGAACGCAGGCCTAATTTTACCCAATGACTCCATCGTCGTCCCGTACCGCGGCCCCTCGTCCTTGCTAACCACCACCTCCTTCTCCGGACCCTTCCCATCCTTCCCAGTCTTAATCGTCGTTCGAACCGGCACAATCTCATCGTCAAACCAGCCAGCCTTCTGCGCCACCTCTGCCCTCCGGAACGACTCGACGGAATACCGATCTTGCGTCTCGCGCGAAATGCCAAAGTCATCTCCAACATTCTCGCTCGTCTGACCCATGGGCTGCATGCAGTCTGCCGCATCTGGCACCTTCATGATCTCCGGATGGAAAGGTTGCGGGGTCCGGTCGGGGCCTTTGCTCATGGACTCGGCACCCAGAGCAATGCCGATCTCGATAGAGCCCTGTGCGATCTCATAGGCCACGCTTTGAATTGACATGAGGCCCGAGGAACAGAAGCGGCTGATAGCGGCCGCACCGGAGGTGTAGGGGATACCAGCAGCGAGGGCAGCTGTGCGGCATATTGTAGAGGCTTTGGCATTGTTTGCCTGGTGTTTATTAGCGCATGGAGCCTTATAACCCTTTCTTGTCTACGGAGATATACATACATTCCCCATAACGACATCATCAATCAAATTGGGGTCTAGTTTCGATTTCGCCATCACTTCATTCAACAGCTGGAGGACCAGGTAGTCGAGATCTGTATCCTTGAAACCGCCCTTGAATCCCTTCGCCATCGGCGTCCGCAGCGCCAACGTAATGACAATGTCATCGGGATTCTGTTGTGATCTTCACGTCTTTATCAGTATTTATAACTCAACTACTATGGGATTTTTCAAAGCTGGAAAAAGGTAGAATGAAGCTCACATCTTGTCAACAGCGCTCTGTCCGCCTGTCCCTGGCTTCAGCTGTGCCAGGACAGCCTGCAATCTTTCGTTTGCCATGTTGAGGTTTGTGCTTTTCTCTCGTGCCTGTTTATTTTATTATTTTATTGTTCTTCGCGCTGTATCATCCAGGGGATGGATAGAGTAGGTATGCCAAGTATATTATATTTGCACCCAATGGAAAATAGGTGCTTTATTTCCCCGCTGCTCTTGTCTTCAGGTATTTATACATGTTTCGAGGAGCGAGATAAACCTCGGCACTCCGGGAGCTGGCCGTGGGTGGGGAAAGCTAATCGGGTTTAGCCTCCGGGTCGGCATTGGGCATTATTTCGGCTAAGTTGCTGGGGCTCGGCTCTAGTTTGCGCTTCTCGGCTAATCGGTGGTTAGCAGTGTCAACCGATGGAAGGCTTCACATAGATAATCGAAAATAGACGGTATTGCGGTATGGAAAATTGGATTTTTATTATTTTCTATAGAAACATGCAGCTATTGTACTTTCCAAAAGGAGAAACCAAATTTTTCCAAATCGCGCCAGGAGTAAAATTCCAATATCAACCAGGGGGTATATGAACAAAATCGTAAGATCAGAGTCCTCGTAAAGCTGCTAGTTTTCTGGAAACGGGCGTTTAGCCTGCCAGTCCTGGAAGAAGTAGAAGTGAGAAAATAGTCGTGTCTAAATTAGCTTAAGTGATAATATATGGGTCAGAAAAGCGTGAAATCAAATGGAAAACGCGGGCCAAACGAAGCTGATACGTAAATTCAAGAACAGAGCTGGGTCCCTAAATTTGGATGGTTCGTTGCAATTCAATCTTCCGTTGGACACTAGCTGGGAATTATCTAACAGGTCGCCGTGCCTCCCTGAATCTCAAGGCCTTCGGATTGACCGTTAGCAGTTTGGCACCCGAACGAGGGTATCCGATAAGCTTATGTTGTTACCAAATGCAGTCAAGAGTTCCAGCCGATTTATCGAGGAGACAGTATTTTGGCGTATTTTGGGCTTTTATCTGGTCATCCCTCGAAATCGACTTAAAAATCTCGGTGGATCTGCAGGTAGTTCCACCGCTGGCTTTACGTTTTTCTTCGGAGGCAGGGGCTCCGCCTGCCGTGGCAGCTCATGCAGCTGCGGTGGATCCCTGCTGCTTTCCGCTAGCTCGTACTTCGGAGATGGGGGCTTCTGTGGCAAAGGGGGTGCAGCCGCAAAAATATCTCCCTATTAGGTTCCAGTTAATAAAGGTTATGATATCAAACCCGGACTCGCGATGAGACCCAAGATAGACTGTGACAAAGCTAACAAAAAGGATATGCATACCTGGGCTGCTACTGGCACCCTTTTGACATATGCTATTCCTGTTGCCGCATCAACCCAGGCCATGATAATGGCATCCTCATCAGTCGTTGACATGTATGATAATGCAAAGGAATCTGTTTTCGTCGTGAGTTCCCTGGTTGTAGCAAGTCTTTTAACATCCATAGGACTCGAGTCCAGGTTCGATATTTGGTACAGATAACCCGCGTCGTTTACCATCGCGAGCTCAGAACCAGAAGGAGAGAAAGAAGCGCACTGAATCCTATTGCCGAGTTTTCCATGCCGGCCGGCATGGTCTGCCTTGATTTCCGTTTTATTGCCTTCTTGGGGATGCGCGAGGATAGGTACCCCCGATTGTGTCCACGTGGCGATGCACACCAGTTCATCACCACGGCGTGAGGCTCGGAATACTGCTGCAGACACTCCATTGTCTTCTGACTCGTGCAATGGGACGTAGTATCTACAAGCAGGCAGCTCGTGGAATACCACAAAAGGAAATTTCCATTGAAAGATCTGGATTACTCCCTTTGGGTTCCGGGTACTAGCAAGAAGTACCAGTCCGTCTCTCGAGAACGAAAGTGTATCTAATGTACAATTTGTACAACTTCTGTGGAAGGGGCTGTGGAGCCGGTCTTCCCGCGGGGGTTCCGAATCGGTCGTCTTAAAGAATCGGACAATGGAGTTCTCAAATCCAACCACGACGTAGTTCTCCATTGGGCAAACCGTTATGCATTTGCACCAGAGTGCCGAAGACATACGGTACTCAACAACGGGGGTCGACGCATCGATAAGGTTTATTATCCGGAGCTAAGTTAAAGTTAGTGGAAAATTGTGGTAACAGGTATGGACGCGGGAAGTTACCGTCAGTTTATTATCCCTTGTGCCAATAACGTACGCCAAATACATCTTGGTAACTGCTGCAAGAAGACATGTACTGTCGGTCGAAAATGCGCGTTTCATGGTTGGCGGAGAGGTTCCCACATCCCACACATGTATCGTGGTTTGAGTCCAAAAGAGGGCAAAAGTAGAATTTTGTGAAAGATAAACATTGATATTTTTTGTAAATCTTCCTTTCGCGCTCTTCATTGCGTTGACTAAGCTTTTCAGAGGGATTTCATCAAGCCTCTGTGATTCCAAAAGAGATGACGAAAGGGAACTAGTGTCCCCGGACACTGAGACCGACTCCTTTCTTGTTCCAGTGAGCTTCCTCCAGCCCGATTTTCCTTTGTCAGGCGACGCAGGGGATTGTAAGGTGCGCGACCGCACGAATGGGATAGATTCAAAAGTTGCTGTGGTTGTGGTCTTCTCAATTCCGGGTAGACTTGCCCCCTGAGCCGAATAATCGTGAGAACCGCGGGAGGCACGCGATTCACTGATGCTGCCTGGCCTTAATGTATTGTCTTCTGTTTCGTTAATTGCGGTTAAGCTGTCCATGGGTGAAAATTCGGTTCGAGGGGTATCAAATTTGTGCCGTATTACTGGCGTAAATGGGGATAATGGAGTAAGAGGAGCCGCGCTGGAGCGCTCTGAAGCTGCGAACATGGGTCGAGTGAAATGAGGTGAGTCGATATCCTGCAATCTCGGGCTCACTGGGCTGGTTAAGTTATTGTACGATGAGAATGAGCTGCCAGCTTCAGCTTTCGGAGGTGGTAATAGAAATTGTGTCGGTAAGTGTCTCTCCACACTGACCGTATCCGCATTTGATTCGATGTGGGAAAGAAGGCTCCAAGTTCGCCGCACGAGCTGGATTTCTCGGGCCATTGTCACAAGATCTCCACATTGTCGACATTTTGTCCCCGGGGGAATAGAAACTTCTGCAGCTTCTCCAGAATCAAGCTGTGATTGATGAAAAAGAGAGTTAGTAGTTGGGGTTAAGTTGGCGGCGGAGATTTTGTAAACGAAAATATGAGAAGGGCTTTCCATAGAAGCTTAAAAACGTACTGGAATATCAATATTCTCCAGATATCTCAGCTGAGAATATCCTGCTAAGTGGCACCCTCGACAATTTAGAGCATACAGCCTGGGGCGGGATGCTCTGAACTGGCCGCTAGGATCGTCGAACAGTGAAATGTTCCGGGTTATTTCAGTTATACTGTGGACCACCTCCCTATCACTCACACGGCTAATCAACCGACGACAACTAAGGTTTTGGCAGAGGGCATCCAGCGCATCAGCCACATTTTCATCGTCGTCAGATTCGGACGAATCCCGAGTTGTAACATTAGGGGTATTTGGAAGAACAACTCGAAAGTCGTCGCTGAAGGATGCAATCAAGTCTGCTTTGGATAAGTGATGTGGTAACCTGATACTATCCAAAGCAGACAAGACTGCGTTCCGAGTTTCTGATGATAATGCCTGGAGTTGTGGACTTCGTGTTCCCGTATTCACTGCATATTGAATGTTTGCCCCAACTACGAACAACGTGACATCCCTCAAGGCCATAAGCTGACCCAGCCAGTCATCAGCCGATGGGTCCTTTGGCACGATAGTAGAAACTGACTCCGACAGTAGACAGTGTGCGAGAGGATACTAAAAGTGGGAAGAAATATTAGTCACATCCACCCTCTACTTCTTGCCTAGTTGTCGCATACCAATTCTGATCCCAAATTCGGTAGTTCATATCTCAATCTTGAAGGAAGAGCGAGCGAATCGGGATCACTTCGCAAGGAGCCTGTTACTTCCTTGCAGACTTGCAAAAGGAAGGATTTTGGACCTGGGTAGCTATCATAAACACGTTCCAGTGACCTATGTATGCGCGAAAAACGCTCTCGACGATCTTTGGCTCGTTGGCCCGTTGGTGCTTTCGGATGTAGCGATAGAAACCGGAGGGATAATAGAAGGAATTTCGCAAGGTAATGATCCCTCAGTCGGCGCACTTCCCAGAGACTCTCTCGGCCCTCCTCAACAATTTGTATGACAAATTCCACGCATCGCAAACTTGTCTCCCAACTCGCCAAAAACCCAATATATGGGCCCGTGTGTATTTTCTCAGCAGGGAGTGACAAACGTTGGATGTAGAAAATAGCATTCAGTTGGGAGAGCAACGTTGTCACGAGGGCCTGATAGGATTTTTTATTACCGTCTGCGTATATTTTCTCCAGGGAGAAATGGCCTAATAATTCTTTGATGATATCCTCCACATCACTTCGAAGCGCTAGGGCCTGCCAAACATTTCCCAAGCGCATAGATAACGAGGAAGTGACCGTGGCCGTAGCCATCTCATCTAGGCGGTTGAATCTAGGACTCTCTCGCCACGTGGGATGGTTCCCAAGCTGTTGGATAGTTGGGTATTTTGAGCACCACTTGCTCGTTATAAGATGGTTTTTGGATAAGAGATAGGTGATCTGCGAGCAAATTTAGCTCCGCGCTGTACATGGAAAGGAAATGGAATGTCATACTATGTGTAGATAGTTAGTGTTATTCGCTAATGGGATGCACACTGATTATCCCCGCCATGGGTCAAGCGGTGACATCTGGGACTCTACTTTTGTCTGTGCATGTGGCTCACTTGGCGGCTTGGGTGGGTTCAAAGAAACTGGGGACTGGATGATTTGGGCATTAGTTGCTGATTGAGGCTTACATAGCGCAAACGACAAAGAAAAGGGGCAGATTAAGAGCGAGAATCCAGGTCGCAATGTTCCGCAAGAAACATTCTCGTTTGGTCAGTGGCTGTTCCACAGACAAGGATACGCACAGAGCGTGTGGAGCTGGGGATACCGACGATACTCGTCAGTTAAGTATTCAGCTCGGTTTCCTGTCGGCCTATGGAGTACAACTCGGGAAGCGCCACAGCAGGCCAAAGTCGAACCTCACGTGGCTGTGTTGACCCTGGGGCCTGGTGGTCTTGAAGAAGCCTTCCATTAACACAGGAGGGTTGCCGTTGCGGCTCATCGGGAGACTAACGTTCAATCGTCAGTTTACGGTGTCGTATTTGGGAATCATGAAAATCATGGCTGGAGGTGCCCTTAGTTTCGGTAACGCCTAGGGTGTTCAGGAGCCGCAGGAGCAACGTTAATTAATCGCTCCCCGCACTAGATCATCATTGGCTGTGTCCTAGGCATTGTTTCTCTGTTTGGGTTGTCCTGTTACACCCATGCATGTCTTCAACCTTTTAGTGCCCCGAAGCTGGAGAATTGCACCACCAACTCGCCCAATAGGAGGGGGGTATGATCAAATATTCCCTGCAGCGTGTTCTCGTATGCATCTCTGTCGTGTCATCCCTCCCTTTCAAGAATGGCTATCACTTTTCGGAGGTAGTGTGGCTCCCAACTAGTGCTGGGCACGGGAAGTTGCTGGCTGCTGCTTGCAGAGGGGCGGTGTCTGGATCGCTGATCGCTGGCCCTTAGTTACCCTGCCGAAAGAGACACTTGAGGGTAAACGTGGGACGAATACGAGCTTGCTTTCCCGCATTGCAAGACTTTATATATATGGCTGGGCCTTTCGCAGTCGCATATCTCGTTTCTGTTCTTGATCTTGATAGTGCGCGTAAAACTGCCCATCAGGATGACAATATCATATCAATCTGTACCCATGGATAACGAAAAGCCCGAAGCGGTCTCGCCGCATTTTCATGAAATCCTTGGAGAGGATTCTCAGTTAACGGACGATGCGGGCACAAGGGTTGGCCACCACATCTTCATCGATGAAGCTGGCCAGGTGGAAGAAGAACGGAAAACCAGTGGAGAAAGTGTTTGGTGAGGAGCTGGATTCCTGTCCGATGTGAGCGTGAGCCATTTGGATTGCAGACTATTAATGTTTCATCTTCATCATTCTTGTAGGCGGGTGTTGAATGAGCGGCAGATTAATGTGAGTCGGGAACCAGTTAATGTGTTGTTTGTTACTGAGTGTGAGTTGTGGACAAGAGTTTTTGCTGACTCCACAATTGAACCTCCGATCTAGATGATTGCCTTTTCCGGGTATAACAAACCCAACCCCGTCAAACCCCCCAGAACCATGACATTGGAACTTGTCGATTAACGCAATATGCCCTGGTCAATAGGACAATTGGAAATGGTAGCTCCTCTCCTGCTTGGACAACTTCGCAGCTCGAGCATCTAACGTCTAATTATTTACAAAGGACTTTTCCTTGGGAGCGGTCGGTCCCTTGCGTCTGCTGGACCCGGCGGCGCGGTTCTGGGCTATGTGCTCATGGGTACGGTTATCTCGTCAGTCGTCTCTTGCTTGGGCGAAATGACAGCATTGATGCCGGTAAATGCTCCAATTATGGAGTTTCCTCGGCGTTTCCTAGATCGTGGTGTTGGTTTTGCTGTCGGTTGGATATACTGGTACAACTATACATTCCCTACACCCCTTATCCCGGTGCTTTAGGCGATGGCAGCTAACAAACCAAGGTTCGCCTACGGTGTGCTTGCGGCTGACCAGCTCGTCGCCGTGGCAAATACTATTCGTTTTAAATATATCGATGATTCTGGAACGCATTTGGAATGGGTAACTGGAGGGAGTGTTCATGCAGCAGTATGGGTATCGGTAGTTTTAATAGCTGTGACGTTGATCAATACATTGCCCGTCAAGGTAAGCAATGATGTTAATAGATCCTATATTGTCTGTTATCATACAATAAACAGGACCTCTGCTAATGCTGTCTCGCAGTACTATGGTCAACTCGAATACGTTTTCGGCTGTATAAAACTTACGTTCCTCGTTTTAGTCATTTTAATGATGGTTATTTTAGATACAATGAAGCGTTAGTTGCGCAACTCCGCGAGGGCTTCAAAGCAATACTAACTCTTGTCTGGGAAAATAGCCCTGGACACCAGATACCATAGGACGCCCGTTGGTACTCGCTGTATGTTCATGAACATAACTTGACATATGTACCGGATTGAAGCTAACGAATGACCCAAGACTGGGACTCACCGTACTCCTTTTTTAGGCCAACGTATACGGTTAGGGGCCACATGACTGGTGAAGTCCAGCGAGAGATCGAAGGTTCGGTTGGCACATTTCTTGGGGTGTGGTAAGACTCGACTTGCGTGCTTTACATTCATGCCCCCTAGTGACTAGTGATGTGCTGAGTGGGTTCGACTATGCGTATAGGACGACCTTCACGAACATTATTTTCTCCTATGTAGGAATGGATATGGTTGCAGCTACAGCAGCGGAAAGTAAAGCGTTGTCCAATGCCGAGAGTATGAAAATGGCGTCGCGCAAGGTTTCGATTCGGGTCGTTACTCTGTACACTCTCTGCGTGTTGACAGCTTCCTTTCTGGTACCATACGATCACCCTTTCCTCAACGGTGAAGGCCAATCTGAGAGCTCGCACTCGGTATTCTTGATCGCCGTAATCCAAGGGGGGCTCCCGGCCGCCGCTCACTTTTTCAACGCAATCTACTTGTTTTCTGCCTTTGCGTCCGGGATCAACACCATGTACGTCTCTTCGAGAGTCTTGCATACTTTGGCGCTACGCGATCAGACGGGACCAGAGTTTATCACCAGAAGGTTGCGTCAGTGTCACAACGGTGTTCCGTTGAGGGCAGTTTTGGTGACGGGGGCATTGATGTGCCTTGGATACTTGGGGACTGGAGCATCAGGCCAGGTCAGTAAAAACGACAGTGTATGCTATTGTGATGGACTTTTCGCTAACTACAATTGAAAAATGACCTGTAGAGATTGAGCGAGCTTGCAACGAACTGCACAGTGTCATGTTTGATTGTGTACATTGTAGTCTGCGCTACTTACCTAGGGTTTTTCAAAACGTAGGCCCAATCACCATAACCATATCCAGCTGCTGGTTGCTATGATAAGGCTAACTGTATGCATGTAGGTTACATGACGTTAAACTCTACGGGAACACATCCGAAGCACAAGCTGCGTGTTATGACCGTAATCATCCTCAGTACCCCTACAAATCCCACGGACAGTGGTTGAAAGCTTGTTACGGTTTGGTCGCATGCACGTTGTTGGTTGTATTCAACGGAGTGCCCTCCTGCCTCCAGGACCCATTCGATGTTCGTGGATTTTTCGCGTCATACATTGGAGTAAGCCTCCCCGAATTGAAAATTTTATTGGGTTTCCAGAATTACAGAAACTAACTTGGAGTAATTATAGGTTCCCGTATTTTTCGTGCTTATCGCAGGCTACAAGCTGTCCAAGCATGGACTCGATTTTTCGCATTGGGGCCCAGAGAGGTCCAACGATCTCCGCAACTGTGTCCAAGTCACGAGCGAGAAGAGGAAGGGAAGATTACACTTCCCCGACGACGGGCTTACCAAAGATAATCTGCAGGAATTCATCCAATGGGTCTGGGTATGGACGAAGTAGGGCGAGCGGCTTACTACGAAAAGCTTGATGTTTTAAGCAGCGAGTTTATAATTTTTAAAGGCCTGGCGCATGGGTGGATATACCAATCTGTTACATTTTCACTTCCAATACAAATTAATGCATGTGTATATATTGTTGTTTATTAACTAAGTTATACAAGTATGTAACTATCATCCTTTTTAAAATAACATGGTCTCTTGAGTTTTATCAACTCCAGCTCTCTGATGCCTCTCAGACAGCCAAGGGCTTAGGCGTTAGAACAAGCCTTCCAGGTATCCACCATCGCCAAAACTTTACTCGGCTTGTGGGGTAGTTAGAGGGCCACAACTCGTCGACTGATGTCCCCAAATAAGTTACATTCCACGACGCCGCACATGAGCCGCAAGCGGTATTTAAAAGTGGAGAGCTCGTATTCGCCAAAAGACACTCTTCGACGTACAGTACGGAGTACAGAAGAAGGGACAAGAAAAAGGCAATATATGGAAATGCATCGCACAAAGGGGGTTGGGTTAGGTTGCGGCCAGAAAGAGAAGAGCTTTTATCGTCCGGAAAATGCGCCATTGAATTGCAATTCAAAAATTCAAAAATTGCTACCCGAGCCCACCCACTCCGGCTCGCCGTCAGGGCCCCCTTGGAGATTCGCACAGGAACAAGGGCAAGGGTAGCCAGTCCAGCCGGGGAAGAGTCCTTCCGCTGACGCAGTGACACGGTTCCATTCGCAATCCCTTGGGCTCGGCCAGTCCGAGAGTCCTGCGATTCGACACCTGTCTTCGGAAGCTCAACGCAAGGAACTGGGGGTTTTGCCATGTGAAGATGGTTTTGCGACGGGACCAGCATGAACTTTCCATGAAAGAAGAACCAATCATCAGTTCTCTGGGCGAAATACTCTTTTCTATTTTTTTCTTGGTTGTTTTCCCGTCTTTCCTTTCCTTAACTCCATATTACATTTCTGAGCTAATGGCGGAGATAGGATCAAGATTACAATTTCGACTGATGGCAAAAGCCGTCCGCACCCGACACACAACGGCTTCTTTCGACCAATTTCCACTTTAACTACCCGTGGAGAAGAGGTGAGCAGCTCTGGGCTAGGGGAGATAGGTAGTCTTCAACCCCTGGGAGGTTCGGGCCAGCAGTTTGTCACCAACTCAACGCTAAACCGGGGGCGTGAACATCGATGAAGGAGCCGCCTGCTGCTAAATAATGACCTTTTTCTGCTCGAACGACCATACCAGGGATAGATAGCCCTTTTACAGCCATCAAAAGGCCCGGGTTGGTAAGCCTGGTCCCCGGTCCCCCGCTCCACTTCTTTTTAACCCGGTTAATTTGGCTCATTTGGCTCAGCTGAGGCTTACTTGACCCCGCGCCCTTAAAAATTGCTCTGATGGCATATCGTATCCCTTTATCCCTCGATGAAATTTTAGTGCTGCCAATGACTTTCCCCGTCGAGAGCCGTTCCAATATGTATGATATTTGCCCCCATCAGCCGAGGAGGAGAGGTTGGTGCAGATTAGCGCCCAGTTTAACAGGTCCATTTCTTCTCGAGCAACGACCTAGAATGCTGCCTATTTTTTTGTTCCCTATGATGCACACCCTCAATCGCTTGGGTATAATTGAACAATTACCTTGCAGAGCACGGGATACTCTGTAACCTATCGAAGCAAAGACTCATAAGCCGCTTGACAATACTCGGTACAACCATGCCCAGCCGCTTTTGAGGCAGCCGTTTGGGTTGGGCCTAGCGCAGGCGAACCAAGCAAAATGAAGCCAAAAACCTTCAAAGATAAAAATAAGTTAACTTTACCAATGGATGTTCAAACGCTGATCAGCGATGTCAAGCCACTTACTGGGCAGTGGACATGCCGAGAAATCTGTGAAACATGATGAGCGGTCAGGCTACATACGAGAGGATGGCTCAGCAGGTATGGAGCCCTGCATACAGAAGATTATTTGCAACATTCATCTGATCAATTGTTTTCTTTTTTCCTTTATGTCAATTTAATCTACATAGCAAGGGGGGGATTACATTGTGGAAACAACTTTCAATCAAGCAAAGTATCTGTGATGTGCAGTGAGAGACGACACAAGCGAACGCATAGTTTTCATTGCGCCGCTGCCCAACCGAACCGGAAACTTTCATGGACTCCAGAGCCTGGCCATGAGGGCAGACTGGCCTCACAAGCAAGGGACGCTGGAGCTATCGAAAACACGGAAACAAAGGTTCTTTTGCTGCCTGTTACCACATCTCATTTCGGACATTTTCCTTCGAGCGGCCACCAACGTATGCCTTCCACTGAATTGTGAGGTCTAGCACTATTAGGTGTTTTATTCTATCTTCAATTTCTCTTCCCCCCTCGGTATTTTCAGTGGGACCTGACTTTAGGTCTGAGATCGTTCATATATTTCGCCGGTGCAATCTGCGTGAAAATATGTGCATTGTTTCCCCAGCAAGGATCTTGACATCCTAAAAATATTTAACGGGATTGGAGGGGCAATTGCCTGTCTTATCCTCAAGTCCATATAAAAATATCTGTCTGCCGAAAGAGAAGTGTGGTTTAGAAGTGGATTTCCCGTCATGATTGCGCTTCTTAATTGAAGGGGAATAGATGAAATAACATGAGATACAGCTTCAGGCACACATACATACGCACGTTTAAATATAGATCTAAAGGAATAACAAGACTGAACCGTCCATGATACATTTCGATTCAAAGAGAAGCCCCCAGCAATCATGATATCCGCTACACTTCCCACTCGCAAATTCGTCCTATTGAAGTAGAGGGCAGTCAAGTACATGAAAAAGTTTCCGGCCTCAGGCGTGTATTCGTATGAAACATCAGGGTATAAAAGTGGTATTTAGACAAGGAATGCGTAGAAAGCAAGAAATTACACCTCTGAACAGACTCTATACCTCTAGGTAACTCTATAAATATACAGCATGCATGCAGGGGAAGAAGAATAGCCGACTCCATATACACAACCACGGGTGTCCTCACTAGCATTACTGATAGAAATGCCTATGGCATAAATTAATCCCCCCCCCCTCCAATTAACCCGCTCCGGACGGAAAATGTGGTAAGATGCGGAGCGGGGTGGGATCCCGCCCCCTTTCCCAGTTCACCCCCTCCCATTTCTTTAGACGAGACGCTGTGACTCACTGTTTGCTAGTTATTACAATGATGAAAAGGGGAGAAGAAAAATAAAAATACAAGAAAATAAAATAAAATAAAGGGATATGAAAAATCAGGCAATTACAGCAATTTTCAACAGATATGTGAGTGCTGAGTTAGTAATGCTGTCAGTCACAAACTGGTGAGTTGAAAAGTGAAGAGTGGGCAATATCAGAAAACATATTAGAAGGAGATTGTAGATATTTTTTTTCTTTACTAATTTTCATAGCAACTTAATACGTTTCTTTTTTGTTTTATGTGGAGTTACTTAGCCGCGATGACAAACTCACTGCCAAATTTGTAGCAACATCCGGCCGGCCGCTGCACAATCCCAAGTTGCCTGGTGTCCTGGGAATCGGTATCTTCAAGGGCCACACGTTTCATCCAACGCAGTGGGACTACATGTACAACTACACTGGAGGCAACACAACAGGGGGCTTCCATAAGATCGGAAACAAGCGCATTGCAATCATCGGAACCGGTGCCACCCCTATCCCAGCAATCGCGCATCTTGCAGAGGGTGTAGGTCATCGCTATGTCTTCCAAGGTTCCAACGGATACCATCATCAGTTGATAACCGAACGGACCGGGCCCACGGACCCAATGTGGGTCAAAAAGCTGACCCCTGGCTGGCAGGGCGGCGGTTGGAGAACTTCAACACCATTGAAACCGGGGGCACCAGGGCGAGGACCTGGTCGACGACAACTGGACCGACATTTTGCGGAACATGTCCATCCATGGGCGGCGCGGAGCAGGAGACTGCGGCAGAGGCAAACCAGGACAAGTTGCAGCTGGGGATTTCAACAAAATGAACCCGATCTGCGCTCGTATCGACAGTTTCGTCAGAGACCCGGCTATAGCTGAGAAGCTCAAGCCCTGGTACAACCAAGTCTGCAAGCGGCCATGCTTTCACATCGACTACCTGCTGGCGTACAACCGGCCCAACGTCACGCTGATTGACCCTGACGATAAGGGTGTGGATCGTGTCACAGAGAAGAGCATCGTCGCCAACGGCAGAGAATATGAGCTCGACTGCATCATCTACACCACAAGCTTCGCATGCGCGGTCATCTACCCAAACCGGTCAACCATGACCGTCCGCGGCCGCAACGGCGTCGTAGTCAACGACAAATGGGCCAAACACGGCGCATCTACATTGCGCGGTTCCCACAGCCACGGACTCCCCAATCTATTCACTGTCAACTCGCCCCAGTCTGTGCTGACTTCATCCATTTCTTCTCGCCCAAGCCTTTTAGGACCCATTCATCATACGCAAGCTCTCCGGCTGTCGGCCGTTCCTCAGGTAACCAACGCAGAATTTTACGCAAGAAGTTGAGGAAGCCCGTCTTGTCCTCGCCTGGTATATCTATGGCAAGGCTTTCGAGTGTTATGTCTGGGATGGGAGTAGGATTGTTCCATTTCCCTAAACCAAAAATCACAAATCAGCAGTCGTCAGTCGTCAGTCAACATAGATGCAGAAGACGTAAACGGGAAAAAGCAAATGGCAAGTTTGTTTTGAGTCGAATGAAGGCAAGATACCATTCTCATCCCAGAATACCTCGCACTCTTCGCTCCTTTCAAGGTACTCCTTCGGTGGGGCTCCCATAATGGCAACCATCTCTGCGATACGAGGGGCCTCATAAATTCCGTCCTCTGCAATTCGCGCAGGGAAAAGATGGCCAGGTGACACCAGGTCCCAGAGCTAAGGAATGTTTCCATTTTTAGCCAGCGGATTTTAGGTTTAGACCAATAAGGCATCCACTCACGAGTACTGCGATGCTCCAAATATCAACTTTGTCGTTCCATTCCATGTTAAGAATAACCTCTGGTGCCCTATAATGATGAGGCATGATGAACTCCCCCGGCTGGGTCTTACTGATCAGCCTGGCGTCCCCAAAATCAGTCATGATGGGGACTGTTGGGGTTGGGGGAATGCGCCGGGTCATAAATATGGTACGATCCTCCAGAACCTTCCTTGGTGCTGGCTCTTTCAATTCAGCTTCTTCGAAATGTCTAAAAAGCACATCATCTTTGATTGGGAAAAGTATATTATTGCCCTGAATGTCTTATCGTCTCTTCTCCTTTAGAATAACTGTTCATTGAGTCAATGATGGGGGCATGAATTGACCAATGGCATACCTGTATGAACAACGCCTGCTACGTGCACAAAGTCCAAGGCAATTAAAAGACTTCGTAGCATAGGTTTGAGAAGGTCTATTGTTGGTAGAAGCCTGGAGTGGTGGAAATCGAGATATTGATCCATACTCAGTCCGAGAGGCTGTTGGACAAGGCATGTATGAGTGGTACCGCGGGGTGCAGTGATTTTAAAGGAGCCATATAATTGCCGATAGAGATTTTTTCCAAAGTGGTCAGTTTCCGAAGCAGCAGATTCCAGCTGTTTGTAGATGTCGATTTCATTATTTCGTGTTGAATACTGAGCAGTAGATATCTTCAAGGACACATATCGGGACTCTCTAGGGCTTGGATCAGTCATGCTACATTTTCTTTTAGATTTATTCCATACTGCAAAAGCAACGACGTACTGAAGATCACGGCCAAGCCAGACGGTCGAGGCCACGCCATAACCCAGTTTCCCGACAATCTGATACCTATCTGCCAACACCTCCCCAATATGAGCTGGATAATAGTCTGCGGGGTGGTAGTCCGGGAGGGTCTCCTCTTCAAATTTTGCAGAGGCGTCAACGATATCGAAGCCGGAGTCGGGAAATTTTAGGGGAGAAAACATGTCGGAGGACATGGTTGTGTACAAATAGTTGATAGGAAAAAGTGGCAATGTGAAGCACGAAGGCTGGAGCCGGGCACGTTGTGCATGAAGAGGACTTGAGAAGCTCAAGAAAGTGCACCGCAGACCGATTCGAGATGATAAAAAAATGAAAGGCCGCATCGCTGTGGTACCTGTGGTTCCAGTTATTCTGTACACAGCTGTATTGGCCCGCTGCCTCCTGAATTGGTAAGGCGAAGTCTAGTTTGTCACAATACTGTAGGTAACCTGGAAGCTGCCTTCCCATTCCACTCTTCGCTGGCTTCCTAAGGACAGGTTAACAATTGAGGAACTTGTGTATGATCCATGGTTAGGTGTAGGCCCTGATGACAATGATGAGCAGCTGGAGACAAGCACAGAGAGCGGGTCTGAGGCGGCTAATCCCGCAGTCGCGGCTGTTTGATCGCGCTAATCCTAAACAGGAGCCGCTAGCTCAAACCCGCGGACCTTGGAAGTAATCAGCCCCACTTGGTGAACACAAGGTGGGAACTGCAAGTTCAATATTATTTAATTCTATAACACCATTGCGAAGCATGTAATAGGCTTCCTGAGCATTTAATTTTTAAAATCTTTTTGTATCTTTGTGGCGGGATATATATATGCTTTTTGGTGCTATTCTTCACAGGAAATAATTTCCCTTGACATTCCACATCAAACTCAATGGTGCCTGCACTACTCAGTGATCATCCAACAACACATCTCCCCTCAGACAAGCCAGAGGGTATTATTTCCTATGCTATATAAGCTTCGTAACTGACATGAACAATCAGATAACAAATGTCCAAAATTCCAAAATTCCACCGGAACCCGGGACCAGCCTTAATAATCTGAAAAGGAATTGCGGACACATACCATTTGTCTTTGTTCTCATCATATATGAGGTTCTGGCGACCCATGTCGGTAAAATAGCTGTAAAAACTACGTATCTCTCTGTCCGCATCATTGTTAGCAACCGGGAGTGGTTATGTTCTTGGTTGAATGATATGATCAATGTGTAAACTCACGTCATCCCCTTTTGAAACGCCTCCCTGATCCGGTCCCGCTTCGGGCGATCATAGGTCCAGAAATCTGTCAATGGCACTCCGGGCACTGTCCCCATGACTACGAAGACAATGTAGCTGCCTGGCATAGGTAAGTTGGGGCCCTGTATAATCCCCCCCCGTGCAAAAGGCGGGGACTAACAGAGCAGCCCTTCTCATTGAAATATTCCAAGTGGAGGATCTCCCCCGCTGTTGTTGATGAGGGTTGTCGTGTTGCATACTGTGCTGGATGCACACCTTCCTTTGGGGCGGATCCTAATTCAAGGAAATTTAGAAATTCAAGTTCATCATCTGTGCGGAATCAAAGTAATGTGTGTAACGGGATTTAATAGCTTACTGCATGCGGAAATTGATAATGGCTTCAGAACCCACAGATGCGCCTTGAAACTACCGGGCATTGTAGACTGCCCTGGGCGTCGGCTTCAGGTATTTTAGACTTGAGATACAGGTTGCTATCCACAGATGACCGTTCACTGATCTTATCTTCAAAATCCCAACAAGTGCCATTGGTGCACGCGATCCTGAGGCCGTCGAATAGGTCGCCAATCCATTGCCTAATTATCTTACCCATGGCGCAGAAACAACTGAGAAGCACTGGGTAGAATCATGGTATGGAGGTAAGAGATCAATGAGCGATAGCCTGGTGGACTGGTCAAAAAACAAGGTCCTGAAATTCATGCAGAAGATCGAACTGGTATTTTTGTGAGTGAACCCCTAGTATTTTAGTCCTATCTTATATATATATATAGATATATATTCAGGCATAAGCAGAGATTGAATGGCGTGATGATCAAAAGGAGAAAAGGATGAAAAGGGTTAGAAATGGGACAGAGTGCGAATAATAGATGCATATGTTACCTGCTAAGATGTAGGAGATCAACGGGCAAAACTAGAGGAATTCTTTTTTCTTTCATATAGAAAACCGGAGCAAGAAGGAAAGAAACCATCATCATCATCATTATTCACATTATCATGAATCACATTCCGCTTTTCCCCTCCACACATCACTTACTCCTCTGTTTAACAAACAATAATAGCCAGTGAGAACGAACAATTCAAAAAAGAAACTAAAGGAAGAAGTTTTTCACATTATTCTAAAAAAGAAAAGAAAAAAAAGAAAAAGGCGCATAAAACACAAACATGAGGCGAAAAGAAAAAACTTCTCAAACACATAAGAAAATCATAACAACGAATTAAGAAGCCTCCTCGACCTCTGGCATAGGCTCGTCGCCACCTTTCTCCTCACTAGAACCAGAATCCGCATCCTTCATCTCCGTATCAGGGGCCGCATTCTTCTTGGCCGCTTCCTGCTCCGCGCGCTTCTTCGCAGCCGCCTCCTCTTGTGCCTTCAGGACGGCCATGCGCTCAGCTTCGAGTTTATCTGCGTAGCGCTGGATGATGGGGCCGGCGATAAAGCGGATCTCGTCCATTTTGGCGATGTAGACGCCCTTGGTGGTGTCTTCGCCGTCTTCGTAGAGCCAGTCCTGTACAGAAGAATTTTGTGTTAGTGGGAAGGTTTCGGTTATAGTTTATATATGGGGGGGGGGGGGGGGAGGGCTAGTTAGAGAAACATACCTCTGTCTCATCAAGCTTCGCCTTCAGCTTTTTCTTCTCATCCTCATTGGCAAATTCGGAGTAGACAGTTTCGATCTTATCCCGCAGTTCATAGATATGCGACTCAAGCTCGTTCTTCTTGTCCTCGGTATCAGCAACAAGCTTGTCTTCCATGAACATGGCGTTTTCCTTTTCGCTTAGGCGTTCCTTGGTTGCCGCGTCGATACCCGCAGTACCGGACGCGACGGGCAGGTCACCCTTGCGCACCTGCTTCTTGACCTTGCGCATCTTCGGCTTGGCCTCCCCGGCTTCCCCGTTGGGCGCATCCGTGTCCATGGCCTGTTTCCAGAGTTTTCTCATGTTAGAAAACACGTTCTTCTTTACGTCGGTTGATGTGATTTGTCCATGTCTTTTCGTTAAAAAAAAAGAAAAAATCTTGACAAAAGATAATTTATTTTTTGCGGGGGGAGGGGGGCAAGGAAATGTTTTCAAGACTTACTTCGCCTTCTTTCTCTGGAATCGGCTCTTCAACTTCCACATCCTCCACATAATATCCAGATTCAATATTGAGGACACCGTGCAGGTTGAGTCTAGCTCTCAATTTGCAGGTAGCAAAATCGCCATCGGGGCCTGGTGTAACGCCCTTGATGGAGAAGCGGCCGATCCATGGGTTAGCCTTGCCGGGCAAGCCTTCGGGTTTGGCATATCGCGCCTCAATATCAAACGGTTGCTTGCGATAGAAAGTGAGAATTTTGGTCGACGGCATCACGTTGCCCTTGTTGAATACGGTCAAGGAAGTGGCCTCATCGGGGATTTCGGGGGCCGGCTCCCAAGTGAACTCGATGGGGTAGTTTACGATGTCGTGGACGGCGAAGTCGCGGACGCGGAATACCGGGGAGAGAATGGCACAGCTGAATGCACAACCGCGGGCGACGGCTTCATCCTGGTTGAGCGTGAAGGAGAGCGGTTTGCCGAAGAACTCGGCGATCTTCTCCTTGATGATGGGCACACGCGTACAGCCACCTACCATCTCGATGGTGTCGATATCTTCTGGTTTTAGCTTCGCCTCGGCAAGGGCCTGCTCCAAGGGTACGGTTATACGGTCCAAAAGGGGTTTGACCATTTCTTCTAGTTCTTCCCGCTTGACGAAGGTGCGGACATCGACGTCGTCCATCACAGACTCAACGCTCATGGGCGCAGAAGCATTGGCGGACAGGATCTTCTTTAGTTTCTCTGCAGCCGTCAGAATCCGGGTCCACGCCTTCGCGTTAGTTCTGATATCAATCTTGAACTTCTCTTTAAATTCCTTGGCAAAATGGTCAACCAGGGCTTTATCGAAGTTGCGGCCTCCGAAATGGCGGTCATATGTGGTGGCTTTGACGTTTAGTTCTCCCTTGCGGAACTCAACAATGGAGCAGGTGTAGTCGGCATGTCCAATATCAACAAAGGCAACCCGTCTGGGTTTCTCCTCCGCGGTTGGCAAGTCTAATTTCGTGATACCCCAACCCAGGGCAATGGCAGTGGAGTCGTTTATGAGGCGAAGACATGTCAAGCCTGCAATTTCACTAGCATCTAGTATGGCGCGACGCTGGGCATCAGTGAACCACGGAGGCACGCTGAGCACAACATCTGCGACGGGGAGCTTGAGTTCGGCAGTGACGGTGGTTTTAATTTTGGTGAGGAACATAGCCACCAGCTGGGTAGCAGTGAACTGTTCCTTCTTGCCCAGATAGGACACCTCAGCGCCAGCCTCGCCATTGACATCGACCAGGGTGGCAGTGTTGTAGTCTTGCTCGATCTGGACATCGGGATCCTTGAAAGAACGGCCTGCGAGACGTCTCAGGGTGCCGACGGTGTTCTTGAGATTAGAGATCTCCTGCGTTTTGGCGGTCTCACCGATGTATCTGCTCTTGGGGCCGAATCCAACTAGGGATCTGCAGAGATGGAGATAGTTTGTTAGCGTATATCCTTGCTCTTTCATATGTAAGTGCGTGCGTTGGAGGGTCAGGATAGATATATGATATCCCACGTCGGGAATTTGAGGGCGTTGGCGGGGGATTTCGAGGTGGAACTTACGGTGTAGACCGGTTGGAGACTTCATTCGTGATCTAGTTGTACATTCCTCAAACGAGGACACTTGGTCAGTGAGAGATGAACCCAAAGGAGAGCATATGAAAATAAAAACAATATCCGCAATATCACCACAACTCCCTCAACGAAGGACAACAGGACGCCAAAGAGCTCAAAGAAACACCAAAAGCACGAGACAAGCAGGGGGGTGAAGGGGGATATTAAAGAAAAAAATAAAACAACAGGCAACACAGAGCAAAGAAGAAAAGGTGTATACGCACAATATCAATACCCTTATTCCTAGCAACGCCGACCTTCGTCGACTGCGAACCGAAATCTATACCAACAACGCTCATGATGACGATATGCTGCTCACTTTTATTGTGTTAAAAAGAAAAGAAAAAAGCACAAAGAAATCTTTCTCTAAAAAAAAAAAGGAATAAATAGAAAAAAAGGTAAAAAGGAAATAAATAAAAACAAGGGCGGCGAAGAATTCGTGGCGGCGGCGGGGGGACAGGGATTTCAAAAAAAGGTTCGAAAATTCGGGAAAATTTCGTTTGTTCTCGATGCACCCAAAATGCTGGCTTTCCCGCGTTTTATATGGCGTGGTAGGAAGATAGACCAGGCAAGGCCTTGATTGAGATAATATTGTATCTTTTGTCCCTTTCAGCGTGTATGTTCCGGGGGGGTGGGAGGGACGGCGGTGGGGGGAGGGGGGATAATGAAGGCCTTGGGAAAAAAAATGAGGGGCGGGTTTTTTTTCTTGCTGTCCTTTTTGACGGGTTGGCCTTTTATTTAGCGCAAGGGAGATTTTCAGGCGGGATTTTGGCGGCCTTTTTGACCTTAGACCTTAGTTCTTTTTGGGAATAAATTATGGAGCGCTCCCCGTTTCGTTGGTGCGGAAACAAATAGAATATTCGGGCAGGGTCTGCGAAGTGGAGATAGGAAGAGGGTGGTTATTCGTTAGCTATGTAGCTGGGCTGGGCGATGTAGATAGGGACGATTGGGATTGCTGTACCTCTTCTCTGCAGGTATATATCTGCGCAGAGATTGACTGGTTGGCTTATTTGGTATTGCTATGGGCGTTGAGTGTAGAGCAGAGTGAGTTAGGAGGAGAGGTTTTTGGTGGTTTAGTTTTTTTTCTTGTCGTCGTCGAACCAAGAGTCGGATGCGGTTCTGGGTCGGCCTGAAGTAGCGGTACCTGCGGCCTGCATTTATGTCATCGGCATACGCAAGAAGCAGAGCAAGATATATCTGCCAATAATAATAAAAACCCGCCTAAAATAAATAAATAAATAATTAATTAATTAATTAATTATTTCAATGATCATTCAATTCCTCTTGAGCCTCCTCAGTTTTTATTTTTATTTTTTATTTTTAATTTGTTGCTCCCTCTGTCTTCAAGTGTTGCAAACTGTAGCTTCTGCAGCCCCTCCTCTCTAGTCAGCGCTGCGGCGGCGTGGATGTACCGGTACCTGGGCCTGCTGCAGCGTCTTTGTCGTCACATTCCGCTTGGCATCACGTGGGCGAACCTTCCAGCACCAGCGCTTGCCTTCTGTTTTTTTCTGCGTTTTTCCACCAGCAAATCCCGCGCCAGGCAGGGAGCAGGGCCATCCGTCGGGCAACAGTCGGGCAAAAGGCAATGCAGACAACAGACACAACTTCTCGGACAAGGAGGAGGAGGCAAGGAGGGAGAATGATCATCATTTGTGGATTTGCTGACTGCCCAATGAACCCATCCATACCCAATGATCAAGGCACAACTATCCCGCCGCTTTTTTCTATCGCTCTAATGCGCCCCGCTTACAGTACAAATGCTAATACACAAACCAAAGAGAATAATGGAAATCAAACGGTTTGGGTGGCCGGGACAATTGAAACAATTGAAACACAATAGAGAAACACAGAAAATACCAAAAAGAAGCAACCAAATTCAACACGGCCAGCCCAGACCTCTTCAAGGCTCTCAAACTATATCCCCTGGGTCCCGCGACCTCTTCACTAACCGTGACCGTTTCCGCCTTTGCTCTGCCCCCTTTTCATCCTGGTTATTATCTTGCTGATGGGAACTCCCGGCCCTTGCTCCTGCTACATCTCCTTCGGCTCCCTCAGCTCGTTCCGGCAAAGGTAAAGGTGAAGTTGAAGGTGAGCCATCCGATCCATCAACCTCAACACCTCGAACGGGACTATTCCTCCCCAGCGGACTGCGCCCCGCCCGACCACGCGTCGGCTCAAACACCCCCGTCTCCGGCGGCACCAGGCTCCCGCTCCCTCCATTGTTAGCCCCATCATAGGTAAATGCGCCTGTTGCGGTGTTGGATAACATTTCGGACCGCGTAGAGGAGCGCGCAGGACTCTTCCCTCTGGAAATAGATCGCCCCCCGCTGTCGGACATCGACTCTAACCCCCACGTTGAATCGAAGCCGTCGTCGAGCTCCCCCACCTCTGCTCCAATGCTAGAGCATGCCCTTGACCGGCGTGCCAAATGCACTTTCCTCTGGTCCTCATCTCCCATAATACTCTCTATCGTGCGTGGTAGATGTATCATGGAATTAGATCCGGTTGTCCAGTCCGAGTCAAAGGATGCCCGAGGGTGTAAGGGTAGTGGGGAGACAACTGGGTTTCGGGGGAGGAAGTCTGGAAATGTCATCGTGGACGCGTTGTCGTTTTCGGTGTAGTAATACCCATTTGGCTGTAGATCTGGTGCTGCGAATCGGCCTTCTATCACATCCGCTGGATGGATGGGCACAGAGGATTTCCCTTCGGCCACGGCCCGGAAAGTATCCACTTTAATATTTAGTTCGTCGCCTGTAGCTTTAGCCCTGACAGCAGCTTGCTCTGGGGTAGTGTTTTCATCTGCTGCAGCTGCGTCAGCCCTAGGGCCACCCCATGTCCGCTGACCAGCAGTAAAAATCCCATAGACCATATAAAGCCAGTTAAAGAAGGGATTAACAATGAACATCAAGGGGTAAAGCCAGGCTTTATACCGTCGAAGTTTTGCACCAAAATAGAGCATGAGCAGGTAATTTAAACCCAGGGATACTGCGATGAACCCCACAGGCAAGTTTTCGACTTTATTGGATGTAGTCATGACCGATATGACCATGATGAAAAAGAGTAGGGCGGTTGTGCGGATGGTATTTTGCATAAACCGTACAAGACATAACATGGGATATCGATACCACAAACGAATGTCAGTAAGCATGCACACCTCATTCGTGATAAACCCGAGGAACCACCGTCTTCGCTGCTTCAGTAAACTGCGGAAGGTCTGGACGGCCTCCGTTTTGCAGAACGCACTTGTGCATATCTGAATTTGATATCGCTCTTTGGCTCCAATCATAAAGAGGTGAGTGAGCCAACGGTCTTCGCCAAGGTGACATTTGCCAAAATCGAACAAGTCCTCGCACTGCTCTGCCTTGTCTGCGAAATAATATTTAGCCATCTTGCGGAAGGCTGAAAATCGAAGGATCGTAAGTGCGCCTGGGAGGCAGGTGACCGATCCGCACCCAGATTCAACAGATCGCTCGAACAGCTGTCCGTGTATGTACTCTATATCCTGGAGAAGAGTAATCAGAGTGTTCTTTTGCGTGGTCGAGGTAATAACGCCGGTCATGGCAAGCATATTCCGTTTACTTCCTGGTTTTAATTCCATGTCGTACATAAAATTCTGAAGACAAACCCGATCAAGAATGCAATCCGAATCAATAAATAGTACGAAGAGGTTGTCATTTCTCTGGAGATATTTCGCGTAAATCTTGTCAATCAGTTTGAACGTGAGCTTTTGGCAGTGTCTTTTCCCGCCATGCTTGAACCGCGATATGGTGATTCTAGCCCCTTTGTATGAGACATCGATGCTTTCCGGATAGCTTTTGAGGGTAATAGGCACCCCGAGATGGGCAGCAACTGTCAGATACGATTCATCGACTTGGCCGCCGTCATAGGAGAGGAAAACATGGATGCACGATGGCGGATAATCACAATCAACCACCGAGTCAACAGCTTTTATTAATACGTCAGGCGCCTCCTTGTACACAGGCATCACGATGACCGTTTTAGGAGCAGTACGCTCATCAAGGATCTCCTTGATCCGCTTTGTCCGTCCGACGGAGTTAGTCACTATTCTGTAGATGCAGAATAACCACGGAATGATGAGTAGAACGGCAAAAGTCCAGAATGCAAACCATTGCAGAAAGGACACCACCTGAACTGGGAAATGTCGTGTGATATTTGGTGGGAGGGGTAGAGTGACGACCATGACCGGGAGAAATACGCCGCTATGAGGAACAACGCGATTAGCAAGGGGGCGTTAGAGAGCCCAGAATTGAGAACCGCATCTAGGAGCACGTACCGAAATGCCGTAAACATTACCATCATGATAACCGCGAGGACTTTTATACTCCAATGATCTGCTTTTACAAACACTTTCCCTAGACAGTATAGAAAAGCCGCTAGCCATAGAAACCACTCGAGGAAAGCCGCGACGATGACAGGCCCCAATATGGATACATAGACGATCTTCAACACACGAAAATCAAAGATCAGCAACCGGGATATTTTTTTTTTTTTTTAAGTATAGAAGCTCATCAGAAAGACTCACATCCCGGACTGCCCATGGAGGTATATCATCCTCCCCATTGTCGTGGGCCATGTTTGAGCCAGCACTTGAAACTTCGAATCTTACGTAGCCGCTTCAAGGGGAAGCAGGTATGCAGTTGAAAAGACTTGAAAACATGAGATGAACTCAGGAACGCACCGAGAACGAAAGTGGCACCCGCCACTGATCAGCCAGGCAGATCGAGCTAATGCAGGTTGCCACCACAAGTCCACGTTCGATCACTGACAAGCAGTTATTGGCGTAGAAATTGCAGCCAGGACGTTGAGCTGATAGCTGTAGCTGCAGTGGTAATTCCGCCGCGGGCTGCAGCAAGCCGGAATTTCCCAGTAGAACGCCACGGATATGATGTTGGAGAAGCAAGTAACAAATGGGTATATGTATAATTCAAGTTCTGCGTCCACAACAGGACATGACTTGTGTGTTCCTGAATGCAGCAAATGGTTGGCGAGGGTTGCTGCTGGGCCAGTTGGAATGTGAATATAGCGAGTCAGTGACAACAAAGAAGACCAACAGCCGGGGGGTGGGATAATAGGCTGCTGTGATCCAGTCAAAATCACCCACACATGCACACACAAAGAACTTGATGTAAAGAGATAAGACAGCTAATATAGTAAGATTTAGTATTTGATGCCTGAGGTTAGTAGAGGAGAGAGAGTGAGAGAGATAGTGAGAGAGAGAAATGAACTGAAGTGTTCGAACTGTCACCTTGGGCGGTGGTTGCAGCAGGCGCAAGCAGCCAGCGACAGACAGCAACAGCCAGCTCAAGCAACGGCAGCCGGCCAGCCAGTAGAATCAACTCATCACCGCCGGATCGGAGAGAGAGATTCCCCGCTGCCTGCAGCCAGGATTGCTGCCGACAGAAAACGGGGAGAGAATAAATCATCGTGGTCGCCTGTTGTGAGCTGGCTGTGGTGGTGGTGAGGGGTGATGAGCTCCAACGTTGATAGCTCAAGGCTCCTCACCTACAAACTCCGAAACATGGATAGTCCTTCATTGCTCTACTAGTCTCCATGCCATTGAATCAGACCAGACAGTTATTGTGATTGAAGAGCGTATGTAGTTCTCCGTATTGAGGTGTTTAGATGTTGTTGACTCCTCCTTGCGCTGACTCCGCGCTGACTCCGCGCGGCCCGGAACAACAATGTCCCTGCGTGTGTGCTAAGCTTGGGACCAACCGAAGAAAAAAAATAAAAAATACGGGATCTCTCCTCCAAGAAAAGTATCCCCCTCTCCAACAACGCACTTACTCAACATTTTCTACAGTTTCTTCCATAGAGAATATATCTCGAGGATTAAATCGACCTGGATAACAACCTGTCTTCGGATCTTTTTGCGCAGTTACTCCCGCGATCCTCTTCCATAACCCGCAATCCCGCCCGCGCGTGCGAATTTCCCCCGCGCCTGTACCTATAGATAGATACACACTGCCTCCATTGCCCGATTGCACACGACGAATTCCCATAACCCTATACCTCGCGGCCCTTGCTATATATTAAATGATTTAAGCCTGCCATCGCTCTTTCAGACATTTTCATTTATATTACCGGCCACTCGGGAATAGAAAAGCACTAAGGAACTCTTCCCCGCCAGGATCGGGATCGCGTGCCTACCTGTGTCCATTTGTGTCTCTCCTTTTTTTTCTTCCTCGCCCTCTTAAATCTACGTCTCGTTTACCGAGATAATACGCCCTATCACATACAATGGCAGAGGAACAGCAACAAGCTGCCGCCCCCGCAGAAGTAAATCCCAACGCACAGGCTGAAAACGATGTACAGCAGGTGCTTGCGGAACTCAAGGACCAAGAGCCGGTGAAAGAGGATGCTCAAAGCGCTGCCCAGGAAAACAGTGACAAGCCAGATGCAAACCCGGATACGAACGGCAAGGCTTCGGAAGGGGACACAGTTGGTGCTGGGGAGGAGGATGCGGAGGCCAAAGAAGAAGCTAGAATTATTGCGGCTGCCGCAAAGATGGGTCAGGATGCTGAATCAGAGAACGCCTCTAAGGACGGTGAGCAAAAGGACACGAGTAGGGACGGAGGACAATCGTCTCGAGGTGGCCGTGGTGGCAATCGCCCCCGTGTAAACTACCGTGACAACATCAAATCGGATGTTTCGACGCTGAAAGAGACAAGCGATCCGGACGAGATCCGTAAACAGGTCAGCCCTCCATTATTTTGTGTGATTCGGTGGAAGAAAACAAAAGGGGTTACAAGTCGCGTATCTTTCTAACCGTTGGGCTGCCTCATAGGTCGAATTCTACTTCTCTGACTCAAATCTTCTTATGGATAAATTCCTCCTCTCCAAGGTTGGCGGTAGCGAAAATCGCCCCGTCGAACTGTCCCTCCTGCACTCCTTCAAGCGCATGCGTCGTTTCCAGCCATTCAGCGCCGTTGTCGATGCACTCAAGGACTCCAAGACACTCGAACTGACCAACGACAATACCTGCGTCAAGCGTAAGGTGGCCCTTCCTGAAGCCGTCAAGGAATCGCTAGATCCCACCGCGGTCAAGCTTTTTGAGGATAAAGCGATGGACCGCAGCATTTACGCCAAGGGATTCGGCTCGGAAGAACCCAGCACGCAATTCGACATCGAGGCTTTCTTCACACCATACGGCCCCACCAATGCGATCCGCCTGAGACGGACAGCTGAGAAGATTTTCAAGGGCAGTGTCTTCGTTGAATTTGACAGCGAGGAGACGCAAAAGGCGTTCCTGGCCCTCGAGCCCAAGCCGAAGTGGAAGGGTACCACTGAGCTCCTGATCAAGAGCAAGCGGGATTATTGCGATGAGAAGATTAAGGAGATTGAAGCTGGTCGTCTGCGGCCCAACAGCGGCCGGGGCAGAGGTGGTCATAGAGGGCGGGGTCGCGGGAACCATCACGACCGTCGGGGAGACGATAATAGGAAGGGCTTTAGGGGCGGTCGAGGTGGACGTGGCCGCGGTAGAGGCGGTCGTCAAGAACCTCAAAAGGATTCTCGGTATGTTTTCATTTTTTTTTTCCTCCTCCAAATCTCAATTCCCCCGGGCCCCTCCTCTCGTCTACAGGAGTTCTATTCTCGATGATATTTTGTTCGCGCATGCATAGCTAACCGTAACCCCCCATTTCTTTTTGTTTTTGCTCTCATAGTGGCGTCCCCGTAATCCAGGTGCCAGCAGCAACAGACTCAACAGCCAAAGCGGGACAAAAGCGTGCGCGGGAAGATGACGGCAATGCTGCTGCCGCTAATGGTTCTTCCGTTTCCAATGGCACTGCCGCCACCAGCGCTGAGGCTGGCGCTCCTCCTGCCAAAAAAGTCGATGCTAAAGATTCATGATAATTGTAACTGTACCTTGCCATTCCTCCTCCTCCTCGTCCTCCTCCTCCTCTTCCTCTTGACGCTCTTCTTTCCCCAATTGAACCTATAGAAACGGGACCAAAGGAATAATACCAAATGACGGACGGTTTATTTATTTATATTTCGAAGGGAAAATTCTTCATCAAGCGTTGGAAATATTTCTAGCTCCAATTCTCGTTTCCTACCACGTTTTTATTTTTTCATTATGTTTTTTTTTAAAAAAAAAAACAAAAGCAATATGTATGAAAAACCTCCCCCTTCGTGGGCATGATTGGTAACTACTTCTGGTGCTGGAGGGACATAGAATTGGATCCCTGCCATTGTTTTCATGTTCATTATTTCCTTTTTTTTCATCATCTTCTTCTTCTCCTTCTTACTTCTTCCCTCGCCGCGCCGGAATTTTATTGCATCCGGTCACCTGTCCTGCTCGTCTTTCATTTCCTTTTGCTCCTCGTCCCGCAGTGGCTGACTACTGGACTTCCCATTTTCTACTGTGTTTCATATATGTGGTTTTTCAAGCATATACTATGTAGGAGCTATATCGGGGCTCCTTTTGTGTCATTCCTCCTTGTTATCTGTTTCCTTGTCTCAAAATACTAAACATCTCTTGCTCCATATAACTATTTTGCACGTATTTCGCCTCTTTCACTTTTTTTTGGCTTGTTTGTTTTTTCTGCACCTTGGATTTAAGAAATCCAGGATGTCGTGTCTTATTCTACCCAATTGGGGCCGGTTACGGTGTGCTAGCTCAATGTTACACTACTTGTTATTGCATGCCAGCAGCCAATAATATATCAAGTAACGAACTATTCGTTCATGAGGTGTAGCTACGGTAGTTCTCACTGAACATCATATCTTACCCAAAAACACGATCTGATACTGACAATCGACAGTAGGTTTCATGGTATGCCGACAGTAACTCCGATAAGCTAAGGGAACATTTAGAAGAGAAAAAAATAAAATGAGAAGTAACCTCACTGATTGACATTCTATTTGCATTCGCTGGTCATATCCCATAATATAATTGATACAAGCACTGCTGTGGACCAACACCCTCAAATTTCACGGGGACTCTGATAGTTGCCTATGCTCCCGGCTGTGCATGTAGGAATCACATACGCTACCCAATATTCCGAATTCCACCCTACCATAACGTCTTGGGAATGAAAATTCGTACGAAAAGAAATAAGTAGATAAGAAGCTTGTCATCGAAATGAATGGAAATACCACGTCGCTTACAATTCGGATGTGAAATGAAACAAGGGGAAAAATGAGCTTCAGCAAACGGGGGCTGTGTCGGTTGTAGATTACAGACGCGCTTTGGATTGAGCCTTTGGAGGCGGTGTGATTCTCCGATCGAGCCTCCGCTTTAGCCGGTCTGCGTTCACCTTGTACGTGCGCGGGAACCAGCTGTACAGGCGCTTTTCGTCGTCGCCAAATAGCATGCTCGTGACTGCTTGAGCGCAGAGGAAGCAGAGGACCATCCCTAGAGTGTTGAAATAAGTCAATATCAGTCAGGCTTAGAATGCCGCAGACGCTTATATAAATATATATGTGTGTGAAAGGTAGAGCCATTTAGAATTTTTTAAAAATTAGGGATTGGGTTGGGTGTGGGTGGGTGCTAGCTCACCATGCCCCTGAAAGGATGCCGAGATAAACAACCCAGGCTCGCCGGGCATCTCCCCAACCAACGGATGCCCATCAGCGCTATACCCCATGATCCCAGTCCATTCATGGCGCACGCGGCCGGCAGGATCATCACGGCCCCAATTCTTGCCGAAGAACTCCACCGTCGACGCGGCAAGATACTCACTAATCGCCGGCTCGAGCACAGAATCATCTGTAGTTCCATAATTGGCCAGGCCACCATTCTCACTTTCACCAAACCCGCCACCGATGACGATGTCGCGGGGATACTTCGATGTGTCGGGACATTGGATCATGTAGTCAAATCCGCTGCCATAGTTGAAGGAGTAGGTGGTGGAAAGGCCGGAGGCTGGCATTGCCGATCCAGGCCTGTGTGCTGTCACCTGGCCGCGGACGGGGACTATGACGCCTTGAAGCTTTGGGTAAATGGCTGCTGAGTAGCCGTTCGTCGCCATGATAACTTTTGCAGCTCGAATGTTGCCGCGCGGAGTTACCACGGTCCAGGACTTACTGTTGTGGTGGCCATGGCCGTTACTAGTACTACTTTCTTGCTTGTGTAAACTGGTAACGGGGGTATTCGTTTGTAGGTTTAGGCCCTTCTTTAGACACAACTTGAGAAGTCCTATGACAAACTTATATGCACTGAGACTGCCGGCTTCGTACGTAATGGCTCCAGCAGCGCCCGGGACTAGGAATTTCTCCTCCGTTTCTTTCTTGTTCCAGAATGTATACTTGCTTGCAGGGTGGTTTGGCATGACCTTCTGCATGAATTTGACTGTTGCAGCCGCTTGGTCCAGTGTATCTTGGTTATATATGATGTCCGTTGTATCGATGTGCTTGCTCTCGCACTCTATGTTGTGTTTCCGTGCAAAACCATGCACCTGGCGAACGGTGTTGAGCTCGAGTTTCGCGATTTTGATGGCTTCGTCGAGGCCTAGTTTTTCCACGTTTGTTGGAAAGGTCGTATAAGAAGCTCCCTTGGTGTGGCCGCCTAATATCCGATTTCGCAAGATGTGTTTAATTAGCTAGAACGTTCATAGTAGATTTGAAGATCTTCCCGTGGATATTGAATGCAAGATGCCCAGACGGGGCACATTATACACCAGGGAAAAAAGGAATCGGTACATTCATATTCATCTCATTTGTAGAATAAAAAAATAAAATAAAAAGCAGGAATGAGTACCGTTTCGGCCCGACGCCCCGCTAGCAGCCTGCCTCGCCTCAAGCATAACAATCTTCGTCCCTGGAGCTCGGCATAGTATATTATATGCAATGGCCGCGCCAGATATCCCCGATCCGACTATCGCAATATCAGCCTCCGCAGGAAGCTGCACGGTTGAGCATATATTCCCGATCTCATCTGGCGGGTTCTGCCAGTATGAGACTGTAGGATTTGGATGAGGCAGTGACACTGGTATGGAGATACGTTCGTCCATTTTGCGTTGCTTCCTGGTAAACGCCACAGGTCAAAGGGTAGAGATGAAGGACACCAGTCCTTCTATGATTAATTGTTTTGGGGTTCCCTCGGTTATGTAGTAAACGGCTGAGGATGTGGGGTATGGAGAAAATGGGGGTTAGTTTCAATGGCAGCTCCCCAGCGTTGGCAAGATATAGAAAGCTTTCCACATCAAACATCTAGCACGCGGGTCTCCCCTATTTTTAAGCTTAGGTCAACTGTTGCAAGTACGGTTAAGGGAATCGGGATCTAGCGGGACCCATGAGCCTGGGTGGCGCGCCTCCAACGATTCCCATGACAGCGGCAATATATGCTGCAGACGAGTTAATGGGGTCATCATATCATCTGTAGCCCATAGTTCTGTCGCAATGGTGGACGTTGTATCCCTTTTTGCC
The DNA here is from genome assembly GCA_002572885.1 of Blastomyces parvus. Classification (NCBI taxonomy): domain Eukaryota; kingdom Fungi; phylum Ascomycota; class Eurotiomycetes; order Onygenales; family Ajellomycetaceae; genus Blastomyces; species Blastomyces parvus. The sequence continues at coordinate 338,679 of PDNC01000002.1, forward strand.
CTCAAGAGAAATTCCCCGTGGCTGGCTTTCCTGCATGTGTTGTGGATCAACTGACCGGTTTCAAACAAAACCTTCCTTGTAACGCAAAGAAGTTAGTTTGTTCCAACACATATCTGATTGGAAGAAGTTGTGACTTGGTAAGGTCAGACGATTATCCCTGGTCAGAGGCAATGTGTATGGTGTCATGACTTCAAGTTCCAGGAAAGTCAAGTCTGAGGCTCTGGCCGCCGCAAACAGGCGTTATCTTATCGCCCGTGACCCGCGCGGAGCGTCAGACGGCGCATTCAGCCAATCAGCGGCGGCAGAGGGCGCAGGTCATGTGATACACTTGGTTCCGCCTTCGACAAATAGAATCAACTTCTGGTCAACTCTTCTCAGTTCCTACATCAACGACAGCCAACAAAAAGGGAGGAGATTGGTTTGGCAATTGCTGCCCAAGACATTCACTCAGTGATAACGAGTAATGGGGTTGGAAGCGCCACGACTAGCAAAGCAAAGGGAACATAGATATTGGAGCGTTGCCTTCCCTGCGAAGCAAAGTCTCCTGCATTCTGCTCCTATATTAACTAACCCGCAAACGAATGCTTTCGCTTTCCCGCCACTCCTGGACAACTTGTCGATTGGGGTGCCCTTACCTCCGGATGGCTGGTATCGTGGACATACAATGTCTTGAGACTATTTCTTCTTCCTTCTAAACTGCACGCTCGGTGTAGAGAACTAGGACGACCATATCCAGACATCGAGAGTCGTATTTGATGGCACCTCGCGCAGTTGAGAGACAAAAATAGTATAAAACCCAAGTGTTGTCTGCGTCTGGCCCTCGCTCAGCTTGCTCCCCTCGGTATTCGCTAGAGCTACGGGACTCCTTTCCGGTTTATTTGCTTGAAATTTCAGCCCGAACAAATTGAACGGATAGGGATATTTGTCTTCACCCGGAAACTCTCGAACTAGAGAACCATGTTTTAACCAGTCTCTTCCATTGGTCATGAATAATGGCAAACCCGGACCTATTTTCAAAAAGAGCCAACCAGATATTGCGGCGGCCGCTCTTCATTGATCCCGATGTGGGCTTGGTGTGATGGAGATATTCACCTTCCACCATATTACAATCATTTATGAAAACTCCTTTGTTCTGCTTGTCCTATCACGAGCTGACTGGGTTACCCATGATATGGTTGTTCACCGCTCAGTGATCGCAACGGATTATATCCCTGCAGCCGTATCCCAATGACATGTGGCAACACAAGGCACCACCAGGAGGCTAAAACACGAACATCCTTTGTGCTCTGAGGAATATAACGCAGCGCATTGCTATTGGGGTTGACTTAATATAAGCTCTATGGAGCATACAGGTATGCAGGTTTCATATACCCTTATTTCTCTGTCTAACGGACCAAGAACGAGTAAGGCATCTCAAGGTCGAGCCTCACCACGATGGTTCTGGTACAGGAAGTGGATACATATATATCCCCTAGACCAAGCTGCTTGATAGATAGAGGTAGAAGTGAACTTCACCAACTCTGTCTCTCCTCAGGAAATGGAAACGAGAACTGATCACGTGGATGTGGCCCTCTCAAGCTCCTATTTGCTGCAGATGGGCACCTGGACAAATCTCTGCACGTTCGCTTGCCCACGGTTCTCGAACAAACTTCTCTCGGCTTGTAGTGTCGGCATTTTGTTTCAGAAAAATTTCGAACCGAGTTTACTGAAATCCGTCAGATGATTTTGACAAGCTTAAACGCTCGCCCTGATGTTGATTTAGTTCCATTCTTTAGTCCGCTTAGAGATGCCCACCATTATGCAAGAGAGGCTTCGTTTATTGCTTGGAGAATGTTTTGCTGCGGAGGTGGGCTTATGTGAATTACATTGTCTATCCCCCATTCGATGTAAACACGATGACGACCAGTTGTTGATGTAATGGGCTGAACTGGAATGGGGAGGGAAGAGGGGAAGCTTTCCCCTTATTACTTTCCTATCCAGGAGCTCCAGAGTATTTCCAAGCACGCTGTTGAGTGTCAGGATACCTTTGCTCTGACAGTCGACCGAAGATATCAAATCAAACACAAACTGCCACCCATTTTTGGCCATAATGAAATGAACAAGATGCAAACACGCCACTCTTGGCATGACCTACTTTGATGTTTGACATATTTACACCCTTGAGCCACCAAACGATCTTGCCATATGGTTCACTACTGTATCATTTGAAAACAAATTTGCGCCTAGCACATGTGTTGATGCCGAAAGACATAGAAAGCTACAAAATTATAGGGACTACTGGCGCGTTTTGCCGGAGGAAGTTTGCGCAAGAGGTTTATCCGAATCCTCTCACGGCTGGAGGACGCACCGACGCCTTTCCCGGCGTTACAAATAATCCTGGAATCTCGCGGAATCCAAGTTCCACCGACGCTGCGATAGGAAATGGATCCATGCTCCGATGGTTCATTTAAATATTCCCGACTGCCCGGTTCACTAACAACCAGACCAAACGAAGCCTTTGGGTCAACCATTGGAAGGCGAATGAAGGACAACATGAAGCAGAAAATACTACACGCGAGTTATCGATCATATTTGCCCACATTTTTCTCGAAGCAGACGTTCGACCCCCCACCCCTCCTCCCAGACAGGAATCGGAACCGATGGGATATCAACAATTGAAAACACAGCCATTGATCCCACCGTTGGGGTGGATCAAGCACCCCGACACAAATTGTTGCGGGGGTAGAGGAATGTTGCTAAAACAGACATTCCCACATATTTAGCTATTAAAGTCAGATATTTCTTTGCTGGTGAGGCCGAATTTGCATTTGAGGTATCCTTGGCCATAGATTAGGCACATTTGGGGCATATATCAAGGGAGTTAATACGGCTAAACTCGAACTTTGAAGAATATTTATGTCGTATTCTTCGGGATCCCCGGCAGGCTCCTGGCTTAGACAAGTCAACATTAAATCCGTCTGCTTTTCATCGTCTGCATTGCCCAGGAAGAAATTGAATTGGCGCATGGGTACTAAGCCACCTGCCGAATTTTGTGCCAAGCGACTGACTGGCCCTGATCGTCAATCCCTGGCGCCCTGGATTGCTGCGGTCGACAAGGATAGCTACAGAGTACGATGGTGCATAATTCGAATTGGAAGCTGGCGTGTCTCCACGGCATCTCAAAATGACAGAATTTCACACTGAATGCTAAGCCCTGCGGAGCTGGTTGAACATGTCAGTGGCCCAGCCTCCACCTCATATCAGCAGTTATTCGCACCCCTTGCAGATATACACGGAACCTGCATCATGTAAATGCGCTCTCATTATCGGCTGTGAAGTGCATTATGGCCCTCCATGGTTGTTCTCGTTTTGGGCTATGGAGAGAAAAGACCTCTGGCTGGCGGTCCGGAATGGAGAGTCCTCTGCAGTTCTTGCAACTAGCTTCCGCCAAAAATGTCAAGTCGGATAGGTCTAATAGAGGAATATTGTGTTTAGATGACGATGCCGTGACGTCTTCATAGATGCCCAACGTCGGATAGAAGAGAGGTAGAGACATGGAGGCGCAAGGACCGACTTTATTGTTGCCAAGCAAGCGGTTAATCCTTCCAGGAACGAGGACGGGCGGGTGGTGTGAAATCCGTTGCGGGGTAAATATGGTTGCCAGTGACTGGCTGGGATATGGGATCATTGTCTGCCTGAGGGGAGTTGCGCCTAAGGTGGGAGCGAAAACATCATGAGAAAACCCGTCTCGTTGAGAACTACGTGAATCCGAGCAGAATCAACCACCTGGTAAGCATGACTAATTATTTTGCAAAAAGGTTTGTAGGTGTAGGCACTCCCTGCAGAATTGTTGGCTGCTATGCCTAATCTGCCGATCAGTATACGAGGTACAATGCTCGTCATGACTAGGGTGAGTTTTAGGCCCAGTTCTCGCTGAGAGTATGCTATATTTAACAGCCGGTCCACAACAGATCCCCTGGAACAGTCGGCAAAGGTTTGGTGATGAACCAACCTTGATATTTGGGTTCGTACCAGCTAAGGCCAATGTGTGGCCGAAGTTTTTTTAAATCCCAGAAGTTCTCAATCCTGGGTTTCGCCAGGGGTTACAGAAGTTTAAGCTAATACTATTTCATGGATAATGCCAACAGAGCCACGGACGGACTGAGACGACGATATCAGGCGTCCCTTATCATTCTTGTTCAAGAGTCCCATCCGTCCCGTGAACTGGATCCAGCATTTCGTGACGGTTTTGGGCTTTTGCTTTCGAAGTGGAGCTTCGCCCCGCATGTTCTTAGGCCCTCAAGACGCCGACCGTGGTTGAGATGTGGGATTTTGGATATCTCGCTTCGAACCCGCCAATTCTTGTTTGCAAAGTGCGCTTAGCAGATTCATAAACTGGTTTATTTTCTCTATTTATCTACGCTGGCGGCTGCTGCGGGGAAATGCCAAAGTGCAGGCGCTGTTGCCAACCTTGACCCACATGGATGTTGTTGAATAATTTTTATTGTGCGCCAGATACGCCAGCCAGTGACTCGCGAACCCATTTGGATAGGACGGATCAACTTCCAAGCCGAACAAAAGGCAAAAAATGCGGACCGTTTCCCCGACCTCGACACGAGCACGGACTGCATGGGCCAGTACGAACCGCTCCGTCTTGGCAAGTCGCTAGCGCCCGACGGGAGGGGGAGTGGTTAAACTCTTTTGGCGATTTTGAACAGAATGCTTGGCCCATAGTATAGTTATACGGATCGAGAATGACATGCATACCCGACATAGACATTCACACCCCCTAACACAATGTGCCGCAGCCGCAACCCCGTACACATCCCAGCGGAAACCAGGGCCAAGTACCCCATGTAATTATGTGAAGGGCTGCATGCATGGCTCTGTTTTGTATGTACTTGAAGAGTGCCGGTAATTCGGCACATCAAAAGTTTTCTTCAAAATGGTTCTCCATTCCTGTTTTTCTTCTCATGCAAGATTAAGGAGTTTCGTTTTCATCGTCAAGCAGGAGACGCTCATCTACAGCCATGTCTGAATCATACGAGAGCAGACGTTCAACGTCTACTGATCTGGGAAGCTATATGGTCTCCGAATCGGACCTTGGCTTCAAAAGCTCTCCTCGACGGCCCCCGGAATGGACGCCGGAAAGAAGGGAGTGGCTGATTGTTGCCTCGATCTTTTTGCTCTATTTGATGATTGCCTTAGATTCGACCATCATTGTCCCCGTTCTTCCAGTATGTATATATCATATCCTCTGGCGATGGTGGCAGCACTCTCACTCACTGATTGGCAGACGATAGCGAGCGAGCTAAATGGCACTGCTATTCAGGCCTTTTGGGCGGGAACCTCATTCCTCTTGACTTATGCCGTTTTTCAACCCTTCATCGCTGTTGCGTCTGATATATTCGGACGCCGGGAAGTGATGCTAGCCAGCGTCAGCCTCTTTACTGCCGGTACATTAATTGCATGTTTGGCTCAAAATTTCTCTGCTCTTTTAGCTGGGCGCTCTATCCAAGGAATGGGAGCGGGTGGTGTCTTTGTCCTTGGCTATGTCATTCTTACCGACATTGTCCCTCTCAGGCAGCGTCCGAAATTCACCGCAATTGTTCAGATAGCATGGGCAATTGGAACCATTCTTGGGCCACTTGTCGGTGGCTTATTTGCTGAACACTCAACATGGCGATGGACGTTCTATATTAATTTCCCTTTCTGTGCGATCGGCTTCATAATGGTTCCAATTGCGGTCAAGCTGCAGCGGCAGGACTCCTCATTTATGGATAAGATCAAACAAGTCGACTGGATAGGAGGCACCCTATTCATTACAAGTACGACCCTCCTCCTTATGGCAATCTCTTGGGGTGGCACTCAATTTGCATGGGACCACATCGCAACTTTCGCTCCGATGTTACTGGGTATATTTGGACTCCTGTATACAATTTGGTACGAGTTCCGCATAGCGAAAATTCCTTTTTTGCGAAAGAGCCTGTTCTACTGCCGATCTGCGATAGCCGCATATATCTGCTCATTGATTCAGGGCCTGGAGGTACGTTGGATGCACGATAACGCGGATGCTATACACTCTTCTCTTTGTATGATTTGCTAATAATAAAGTGCAGCTGTACATTGCGCTGTACTATATCCCACTCTATTTCCAGGCTGTGAAAGGGCAAAGTCCTGTTCGAACTGGAATCAGCGCCCTCCCAATTACGTCTTCTTTAGTACCCGCCAGTGTCTTTGTGGCAGCCATGATTGCTCGAACTGGTCGGTTCCGCTGGGCAATATGGGCAGGATGGGTTCTCACAACACTTTCAACTGGCCTCCTACTGCTGTTGGACGCCAAGACTAAAACAGCTGTTTGGGCTACTGTCCTAGTATTTCTTGGGTTTGGGCATGGCTTGATTCTCAGTGCACTCAATCTCGGAGTTCAGGCCATCTCAACTGTCAACAACGTCGCCCACGCAGTTATGATGTACTCATTCCTCCGGGCCGTTGGCGCTGCTCTTGGGGTAGGAATGGGGGGTACAATCTTCCAGAATGTTATGTCCCAGAGCCTAAGCGATGCTGGGCTTCCAACCGAAATATCAAAGAACGCAGAAGCATATATTGAGACCCTTCACAATCTACCCCTATTTTCACCGTTCAAATTCGGCGTTATCGAATGTTACGTGAAAGGCATTCAAGGAGTCTTTGCCGTAATGACAGGGTTCAGTGGCCTTGCTATGTTCCTCAGCTTCCTGATAGCATGGCATTCCATGGACAAGGATTTCGAGGCCGAAAATGATTCGATCGAATATAAAGGACGTGATCAAAATCCATCAACGATGGAGGATCCCCTGTTGGTGAACCTTGTACACCCAGAAGCAACACACACAGCTATATCAAATCACAGTTATCCGGGTACTTTTGAGTTTGAGGGCTCTAAACCACAACAACCATACTCGGTACTTGAAACGGCACAAATTACATGTACCTACCATGGCCACGCACCATTTTATCCCACAACGGGCATGCGAGTTTGACACGAATGATAGTCAACTTTTTCATTCTCTTGCAAAGTATAAAGTCTATTTCTTTTACCTGTGACGAGTCGCATCTTGTGAAGCATCATGAGCGGACGGCATCTTTCTGGGACATCCATTGGTGGGCTGATTCCTTTGGGCATTTACATCGGCATTTTGCATTCTACGTTTCACAACCTATTTCACAGTAACAATGCCAGTTTACATTTTTCTAACGGTTTCTGTCTCAATTTTTTTCTTTTTTTTCCGTTTCATTCAAATTTCTTCCAGCCCGTTATCACCAGAGAGAAGCTCCTTTGAAATGAAACATCGCCATACGCTAGCGACCTACCGACAAGTGGAGAAAGTGTAAGCTTAAGTTAGCTCCGGCGAACCTTAATTACACTGTGGATGGAGGTTTTAGCTCAAACGTCGCTAAACCCAGTACACGGACATTAAAATGGTGCTGCTTACGGGCACCGAACATCCTCCGCAACCGGCTTATTCTTAGGCGTAAACACCAAATCTTGCTCAGATTTTACACATCCACAAACATGAATCTGCCATTCGCGCCAGTTTCAATCCTTGCCCCACCTTAGATTTCTCCAAGCAAGTTGGAAGAATCCCGCCGGCACGGATGGCAATTCCTTTCTGGAACAGTGATGGGGGAATGGAAGGTTTCGAACGAGAAAGGGATGATGAGAAACAACTTTCAATCATGAGCGGAAATGTGTCAAAATAGTATTCCAGTGGTCGTGCGTACTATGAGATAGGACAAGGACGAGCCTGTCACACCAGCATCAGAGTGAATGATGCAAGTGGTTTATAGTATCCATGCTTGGAAATATTTTAACGAGATACTCTACACCTCACTATCGATTTTTTTCTAAAGAGCTTACACCAGCGATTTGAATCTTGAAGAGTGACTGTCCTTGTATGTAGATTGAGAATGGCCCCAGAATTAGGGCTGAGACGACATGATGACTCAGCAGGACCCTCTCGGTCCAAACATCGACCAAGATAGAACATCCTTAAGTGAACAATCAACTCGTTTATTCCTTCAGCTTAGAGAACTAAGATACTAGGGCTTCCGATATGATATGCAACCTTTTGCCCTTCTCTCTAAGGGAGTTTCACATGAACAGCCACAGGCTGTCTATTGCCTGTGACTCTTGGTTGCGCCGATTTGACCATTGAGACATCCGATACATCCAGGTCCAAATGGCAGCTACCAATATTAAACAGCCCTTCACTGATCCGTGGAAGACCTCGCCGCAAAAAGCCCCCGCGCGTTCAGGGGAACTGGCCAATGGTCGCATCGCTCACACATTAACCGCTTGTACGCGGTGCAGACAGGTATAACCAGCCCTCTGTCCCTGTGCCTGTACTGCTGATGTTGTACAGTACATCCCATATCCCATACCCCTCTTTCCCGTTCCGCCGCCTTTGAATGTGCTATTGTGAACTTTTTTACCCGCCACCTACATTTGCTACCGCTCACGTATGATAATATAGAGAAAATCGAGATGCGACCCAGGGATACCCAGATGCGAGCCCTGCCAACGATCCAATGCGAAGTGCGTATACTATGACCCAGCAAGAAATCGAACTATATCAAGGACGTATATTTTGCAGTTGCGCGAAAGGATAAAAATGCTTAGCCAGGAATTGGCTCAGGTCGAGAGCGAAATAAGCCATTGTCCTGATGCCGAACTCATGGTTCGCGGGGCAGGTCTCATCAGGTTTAAAGAAACAGATGAGCCCAGATTTCTAGGGCCGTCAAGTGGCATTACGATTACTCGTCTTGTGATGGAAATGGCAAAGCAGAATACAGACTCGAAGAGCATTAAAGAAGTCGTGAATGAGGCCACTGCGCAGGAAATCAAATATGCTTTTACACAGGAGAGCCAAAAGCCAACCTCGAAAATTTATCCTATGATAAGTTCCGTTGCGGAACCTAATCTTCCACCACCGGAATTGACCTACCGATTAGTGGATATTTTCATGGCGAAAGGTAAAGCTCATGTCTCGCCCCCACCGTTTATTCTTCAAGTCTCTGTCTATCGACTGACGTCTTCTACCAGCTCAGTACATGCTTCCCACCTTGCACGAGCCTTCATTCCGCCGGGAAATAGATGCTGTTTTGGACGGATCTCAGGATCCTTGTCATAATTTCCAATCCCGACTTGTCATTGCCATCAGCATGCAGAAGCTCAGTCCACAGTATGCGGGATTGGCAGACAGTTACTATCTGGCTGCACTCCCCTTTTTGGATGCCTCAATAAAGCGGATGGACATATCCACTTTGCAGTGTTTAGCACTCATCGCGCAGTATTCATTATTAACGCCAACAAGGACTGCCGCATATTGGGTAGTGGGGGTTGCCGTTAAAATTTGCCAAGATCTAGGTTTAACTGATGAGGCGACCATAACGAAGTCTTCTTCAGGCCCGCTCGACTGTCTCGAACTAGATATGCGAAGGCGCCTATTCTGGATTATAACATCGATGGAATATGGTTTGTCTCATAGCCTTGGTCGTCCGAGTGCGTTTGGGATATCGCATGATCATATAAATGTGGAATTCTTTTCCATGGTTGATGATCGCTTTATTACACGCGGCGGCATCCTACCCGGTAGCCAACCAATTATGAAGAAGTGCATTGCAATTCATTTCTTTAAAATGAGACTTCTCCAGGCGGAAATCCGACGAACGTTATATCTTAAGAAGCGAGACAGACCACACGATGACAACGATCCTTGGTTTACTAATATGTTAGCTAAACTTGATCGCTGGGTTGCTTCCTGTCCGAAAAATGATGAGGGTAGCGGGCTTAGCGAACTATGGTAAGTGCATAGACTTTTGTGATTTTATTTTATTCTGCTTTCCTAGAGGATCATTTTAAAACTTAGCACTGATTCGCATCAAGGTTCCAAGGAAGGCGGAATACGATGATCGTATTCATGTTTCGGCCATCTCCACAGGTCCCGGAACCTTCCCTTGAGGCTGCGAGGAAGTGTTACGATGCATCTGTCTTCAACATAAAAATGCATAAAACTCAAGTCGATACAAATTCTGTGGACCTAACTTGGATTTTCACCCAATCTGTATTCATGGCATTGAATACTGTTCTTTGGTCACTTTCATATCCTTCAATTCGACAAGAGCATCCCATCGACGAGGTGACACGCCATATTTCTATTGCCCTAGAGGTAATTAGAGTGAGTGCGGAGCGATGGCCAGGGGTGGAATCTGCCCTCCAACTTTATCGGAGCCTTATTGTAGGCTGTCTCAGAGCTTATGGGACCGATGAATCTTTCGTAGTGCAGTCTCCATCCAACCGTCCCTCCCCTTCCTCTTCACATGAAGTCACGACCCCTCCATCCGTGTCCAGTCCCCGTAGCGATGCTGCTCCTTCGGTCACCTCATCTCGTCATACGACAATCGACGAACGTGTTACGCCGGACCCATCTCCATCGCTCTCCCAAGCAAATCCCAATATTGTTAATCCTCCACAATCATATCCAGTTTGTGTCGGTCGGAACTCATCCCCTGAGTCACCAATAGCTACTCCTACATCAGCTCCCTTTATGCCACAGCCCAACTACGAAGAGTCAACCCAGCCCCTGGAAGCAGTGGGAACGACATCATATACACCTCCAGTCGCAAATCATATCGACGCTCCGTTTGATCCAAATTCCCTCTATAACAATTTTCCTTCCGTGCTTCCAGGTTTACAGCACTGGGATCCGAATTATACTGCGGCATCCACCACAGCATGCCATCTAACCTATTCCAATGCGAACGTTGACCCAATGTTCTGGCTAGGATCTATTGGGGACCAATACTCCCAGTTCTTTAACCAGCCATACCCTACCAATATTAGGGGACGAAGCTTAACCCAAGAAGAACATATAGAGTTAATGGCAAATTTGGTTCAAAACCCTCCAGAAGTCCCGTACCACATAAGTGAACCAATGGCGCACTACAACTGCGAAATGCCATAAAGTCGCATATATGCTGCTATCCACGATCGGCTAATGATTTTGGAAATACAATAAACTCCCTTACGCGCTTGCCGCCTACCAGTCAGTGGCATAGTGTTGGTCAGCCTCGCCGAATATCAAGTATTTATGTTGCCGCGTAATTTAATTTTTCTTCCCCCCTAGGAAGCGATAGTACAGGACGGCCACCTAGCATTCGGACTCGATTAGAGGACCCGACATAATACGATCGCCTGTGTATAGCTTGCGAACGCCCCAACGCCGTATCATGGCGACCTGTGAAAAGGAAGCATATCGTCCATTGAGGTTCATGATCATTTCTTTGGCATATTTCTCTTTCATTTCGTTCTACAAAGTGCTTGAATCTTCTGGATCTCCTTATTACCATCTTTGGCTATGATATTTATGCCCTTTATGAGGACGACTCGGGATATTTTACCTCTAAAGCTATCACCCTATATATACCCAGGTATTAGCTAGGTAGCTCCTGGGGTGCTTGGTGGATGCCCCTATCAGCAGCCAAGTTGGATTCCTATTTGAACGATGCGTTTGTTTGATTGCTATGTGGTGTAGCCTTAATGTTGGACGAAATAATTCAGGGAGCAATACCTTTCATAGATGAGAAAATTTGCGCCGCTTTTAATTTAATCTCAATAACACTACAAATCTGTCACTGGTTCGCGATGATGTCTTTCACAAAGTTTGCAACATGATACAAATAGGATCGGCGACTTGCTAGGAGTATGAAGGGGTCTGAGTGGTGACAAAGCCACAAAAGTGTGCCATGCCAGCATGACATTGGAACATGTAAAGTCTGATGCGTCCTTGTATTTACTAGCATTATGCCATCAGGCAGAAGGAACTTTTTGGGTTGGTTAACTTAAATATCTAGATCTGAACATGGCTTGCAGTACTTTAATCTGCTCACCAGAGTCACCACCAGCCATTAAATCTGCCTTTAAATACAGAATTTTATTCTTTTGTGAGTTATTTCCTTCTACTCAGAGAAACTACTATCTGCAATCTGCCACATGAGCTGGTATCATCATTCAATACTGCATCTCACAAGTGACTAGCTCTTGTTAGTTATTGTTTCATTTGCACTTTTCAAATGCAAAATCAATCTTATTAAAATGAAGATGAACTTTACACATCAATGCTTAGAAAGAAACAAGTTAGTATAGTTTTAAAGGATGTAAAACATATGAAAGACATCTCTTGTATAAACAAAATCTTTTTGACATTGACACATCAGCTGCTGGAGAGCAGCTTTCCTGTGACTCTTTGATAATTTTAAAGTAAATTTCAGAAAGGGACACATTAGCAATATTAAATTAAATCAATGAGAGTAGTACACATGAGACAAGGACATTGTGCAAAATGGAAGAATAAAGGCTGAGCACGAGATGTTCTGGCACCGAGACAAAGAAGTTCCAGCAGTGATGAAGGAGAGAGTGAAAGTGCGCTAAACCTAATTTGTTGCGGGCTAAACTAAACATGGTAATTGGCCATTTCCCCCGGGGCCAGCGTTACCCGACCTGCCTAGGCATCTGATAGCATCACGTGATTCTATGTCTAGAGTATACGATGTCAGGACAGTCCAGCGCACTTGGGTTGCGTTGTACTAGGAATATTTGGATTGGGCTTGAGGATTTGATTATAGTATACTCTCAATGAAATGAATGACCGTTATCTTCGTTGGCTTTTTCCCCGTTGTCGCCAGCCCCGGCCCAACTCTGGCGCCAAACTTCCGCCCAACCCTGATCCGACGCCAAGCCCAGACGCCCACGTGACAGCGCTTCGACTTTGCCGTCATCCCAGCAGCCTCAACTTCGCCGTTCCTTGCTCGCTTTCTCCTCTTCCATGAACAAAGGGCGTCAACTCACCACCCAGCCCGGCATCCATATCGTACTCCCGTCTCCTGTATTCGATCCGGTACGGTACAGACTAAGTGTTCGAAGCTGTCTGGGTTCTGGCATGAGTTCTCCATAGGCTGCCGCTGGAGTTCAGCCTGGGTTACGCTTCAGGGCCCTTTGAATCCGTCGCCCGTCCCCTTGCCCTTCGCCTTCGTCGCCCTGCCTCATCCGTTACTACGTCTGTCGCTTCGGTACGCGTCTAGCGCAGGGGCTACAGCAATCCCTGAGGGCTACTGGGAGACCTGTGATCTGTGATCCATCCAGTATCGCCTGGGCCTAATGTCCCACGCACCGCCGCCATCCTCCGTCCACGCTGGTCCTCCTGCATCACCGTCCTCTCCCGCAGTCGACAGGGCCAAACCGCATCAGCTGTATCAACCGAATCACCCAAAGGATCAGACACCTCATACTCCGACCTCGCCTCCGTTGATGTCAGTCAGCGCCCAAAATTATGCCTCGAGCTTCTCCACTACTGGTACATCACCCGCGCAGACCTTCCAACCCGCTTCGCTCTCCTCCCCTCCCTCCTCCGTCGCTATGTCTACTCAGGTTTCCCAGCAACCCACTGTAACGTCGACCACGTCCTTTCCTACGCCGGCCAGTAGTGCCGGCGGCCATTTCACCAGCAATCAGACGATGGATGACGCGGAAGGCATTTCGAAAAATGGTGCGACAGACGAACAGAAGGATGGAGAATTATGTACGGGCAAGGAAGTTGGATTAGATGTGATGGATATCGATACGTCAGAACACAGAAGGACCGATCATGACCGGCAGAAGTGCGACATCGGTACCATCCCGGATGGCAATACAATGGATTTGGATAGAGCTGTTTCATCCACACAGGAGGAAAAGCTTAACCTGAAAGCTCTCCGGCAGGATATAGGCACGGCTTTCCATCTCTGCAAATCTTGTAAGGTCTCCCTAAGACACCGTCTTGTCTGACTTTCAAGCCCAAAACTTCCCCATTTCAAAAAGACAGAAAAAAAGAATTGGTTTGTGTCATTTTCCTTGTCGGGCATCATTGATGTTAACGCGTCTTTCCAATGCTAGCTTATACCGCATCTGGCCCGAATCCGAGTCTAGATTTAGTTTCACTCTACGGCTTAGGCCCGGTTGCTTCGTCAGTTGCTCGAACAGACCCAGTTACAGGCGAGAAGATTAACAGGTTAAGAAAGTCGTACGAAGGGAAAATCAAAGGGCTTGGGCTGGCAGGAAGAAATAAACCTGTTAAAGCCGAACCTGGGGCTACCGGAGGATTGAAGTATTTGACGCTATGGCCAGAGGAGGAGTGGCAAAACCAGAAGGTTTATGGAAAGGATATCAAAGTTGCGGAACCAGACTCGTCGTTCTTCAGACAACAATTGAAGGCAATGAAAATGGAGCCAGGGCCCCTACCTAACCATGAAATTTGGGAAGATGCGCTAGGTCACGAAAAAACATCCAAGGTTATGGTAGCTAATGACGCATCCTTGGCTAAAGCGGCTGGTACCGTGCCTGGAGCTATCCGCCAGCCAGTGCACACAAACGGGACCCCTTCAATGATATCTACTCCAACTACGGAATACACAAGGCCAAAGCGCACGGGTAAAAAGCGCAGCTATAACGACAGTAGCTTTGTTGGTTATGGCGAAGGATTCCCCGATGACGAGTTAGATTTGGATAGCGGGCGGTACTCGAATAGTGAGGAAGGCGGCAGAGGGCCAGGAAAGAAGAAAAGGAAAAAGGTACCGCGCTAGCCTTCCTCGCACTTTATTGTGGCGCATGCATTCTATTGCTCAATGTAAGCGTCTAATATATGTTCTGGGCACAGGATCACATCTCCGGAGTATCTCCCGCCCTCACTGAACGAAGCGGTAGCTACGGCGTCGGCATGTTTGGCGTCGGCGCCCGATGACATTGATTTGACATTAACAATGAACAGCATGACTTTCTCGAGCTTACGGGGAAAAGTTTTATGGGTACAAGTATCGGCGTTCTTTTGCAAAAAAATGATTGGCGTTCGGGATTCATGTCTTTATCCATTTTCCGCATGTTTTGTTTTTCACTTCTTTATACCTCAATTTTTTTTTGTTCATTATTATTAATTCCTCCACTGGAAATTTGCATGGTGGTGCTGGATATACCCGCCTCGGTCAAACCGGCGTTATTTTGGGATGGATTGGCAAGGACGGACATGCCAATTGGGGCGGTGATTTGGTTTCTACATTTCTTCCATTCTTATCTTTTTATTTCTCTCTTTTCCCGGTTTTTTGTTTCCTGCCTGTTATTTACCTGCGCCCTCTATATTCCCATGCTCTTCGACTGATGGTTGTGATCCCTCTTGCCCTCTTCTCTACTGTATATGCCTCCCATTTTTCGGAGGTTGAAATGATGGGCCTACGTTGATTTGCTTACTATGCGCCCACATGTGGGTATGATGGCACTTTTGTTCTCATTGATCATTGAAAGGCAGATAGCTATATATTTATACTTTTTATGATAACTTCTTCGTTTATCTGTTTGACAATGCCATTTTATTATAAATTTGGAAAACAAAGAGGAATTGGCTCCATGTCTACGAAGGCTATATATGCTCATTCTTTCACCTAGCGTCAGCATTTTTGACACTCCGGTCTCCCGCTGCAATCCAAACTCGCCTGTAGTGCTCTGTTCATGTTCTTCTTTTGTTTACGCCTTGCCAGGGGAAGTTCACGGCAGTATGAACTGTAGCATCACGATCACATAGTCAAAACATACTGTATTCGGGCTTCACAAACCCCTCAAATTTTGATATAGTCATTGAGAACGCTATTTGAGCTGAACCACATCTTTTGTAATTGACGCCCTCGTGCTGCGAGCCACAGGGCATTGTAGCCCGCTGTGGCAACACCCTGTATCCGGGACATATTTTAGAGACTGGAAGAAACAAAATAGTGGAGAATGTTTACAGTTCCGGACGAGAATGAGTCTTGGTGTTGTTAGGGGTATGGGTTAGATTGGCTTCATGGTAGTATATGGGTAGCTATTAACTTGAGGTCCTTGCGTTTTGTCCTGGAAATCCGACCCGCAAAATCGTAGGATACTTTAGGCCCAAAAGAAGGAGAGCGCAACCTTCGAGCTGTTTTAAGACGGGACGCTGAGGGGAGTCGATATAATTAAAGTGGGAATTTTCGCGCTCTGAACTGCTCCAATGTCGGCGCTATTGCTTTCTTCCTTTCTGGATCGCAAATTACCATCTTTACCGCATCTTCAACACTCATTCTCAATGCCACCCAGTCATCTTTCCCCTCTACCTTCTCACTCTCATTCGGGTCAACTCCTAGTTTCGCCACGTTCTCTGTGCGACAAACGACCAAGCATCCATCATGCCCCCAATCCTCCTTATCCACAACCACGAAAACCCACCTGAACGTGTCTTCCAACTTCTCTCCCACATCCGAGTCGCTCTCCTCTCTAGCATCAAGCGCTTTCACAAGAGCCTTGTGGAATCGACCAGATGTCGTATCTCAGGGAGGGCCTCCCCTGATTTTGTGTTTATTGTCCGGCCCACGACCCATCTATTGCCGGGTGAAGATTCCTTCGGGGATACCAGGCCTTCCATACTACCTCAAAAACATCTTCATAAAACAGCCTGGCAACTTTGTACAGAGCCGCATCTTTCTTGTAGAAGGAGCTTATACTAAGCGACGGCATTGAAGAGAGTGGGAATAGCCCTGCCTGACTGACAGTAGATCTGAAATTAGCATGCGCTGTTGAAGCGGCCAACGACGTCAGGTAAGTGAGCAAACAATAAACAAGTTTGCTGGATATCAGTGACTTGCACTGTACTAAATGAGCTTTAAGCATAGAAGCAGACTAACGATACGAGCCCTGGATGGAGACGATTCTCTTCCCCATCAAACCCATTGGATTGTCACGCCAGACGGCAGTGATGAGCCACAGCCACCGGATAGATAGAGCCCTAAGGGGTTCCAACATGGATAGAAGAGTAGGGTCGGCCTGACTTATGAAGGGACATTTGCATCAAGAAGCGGAATAGCAGAAATGAAGGAGCAACTTGACAAAAGTAAGAATGTAGCACGACCGAATCAAGGTCATTCTCCAACACCGTAATGCCAAAACCATTGTATCAGGAGCAAAGGGACACAAGGAATTTGTTGAAATCGCTTGGAATTCCTCTCCCCAGAGGTCCAAAGATAATCTCGGCAGGCTGCAAACCTCATAGTGAGCACAACGGCCACTCGAGCATCCAGCTAACGGAAGCTCGCAAGATGTGGATGACCCCCGAACTTCGCAGTCAAGTCTTACTCAGGGCACATGCTACAATTGCGAAGTTATTATATGCACCTGGAATGGCTGAGGGAATCGAGAAGATCTCTCATGCTTAAGCAAAATTCTACTAGCTTGTTCCAGACGGAAGTACAGACCTAAGGCGGCCTTTATTCCTAGCACATAAGCTCCGGTGATAGCCTTTCAATGGCAATCTAACGATGCATAGACTTCGTAGTACTTTCGTCATTCCCAGACCAAGGGCGTGAAAACGGCAACGTTTCAGTCATTTGTCTAAATGACAAGGATATTCGGCTGATGATTGGATGATAGTATCAGAATGTTCTGTCGATGGGAGTCTGCTCGTTGTAACGATCGATGTTGAAGGGCGCGTCTTGGCGGAGAAGGCTAATGTTTAACCCCACTATCCCCATATTTGGACCCCGCAGCTGGCGAGGAACGAGATATAAAAAGCCGGAATCCTTGTCATTCCAAGCTTCCAGCTCTGTATATCGCAGTTGCTCTATTTTCACGCAAACGACACCATGGCGCCTAATCGCTCGTTAACCTCGTTTTCGGTTCTTTCTTTTGATATTTATGGCACGTTAATTGACTGGGAGAAGGGAATTATCGAGGCCCTTCAACCGCTTGCTGCCCGTCTCCCAGATTCGCATCCTCTCAAGTCAGACCATGTTGCTCTTGGTGGTGCGATAAATAAATATGAACGTACTTTCCAATCGGAGAACCCAAAGCAAACTTACGATTTGATCCTCAAAGCTTCGTATGAAGCCCTCGCAAAAGAACTACAGGCTCTCCCAACCGCTACAGACACGGAAGACTCATCTTCACTCCTAGACAAAGAGGGCACTGCATTTGGAGCCAGCATTGGAACGTGGCCAGCATTCCCGGACACTGTTGAGGCGATGCGAAAATTAAAGAAGCGCTACAAGCTTGTGCCCTTATCGAATGTGGACCGGGCCTCTTTCCAGAACACGCTCCGCGGTCCGTTGAACGGAGTTCATGAAGGCTTAAAGGAAGGCGAACCCTTTTTTGATGCCGTCTATACCGCGCAGGACATTGGGTCTTATAAGCCTGACGACCGAAACTTTGAATACCTGTTATCGCAATTGAAATCTGATTTTGGAGCGGACAAGGAGAATATCTTGCATGTTGCGCAAAGCTTGTTCCACGATCATGAGCCGGCGAAAAAATTCGGTATGCATAGCGCATGGATCGCGAGAGGGGACGGAGCAGATGGAATGGGTGGGAGTGTTGCGGAATATCTTGGAGGGGAGAATCAGAAAGTTGCGTTTGGATGGCGATTCAATACTCTGGGTGAGCTGGCAGAGGCTATTGAAAAGGAAGCGGAGGCGGAAAGGGTGTAGGAACCAACGGAGGCCCGAATACATGTGATATGAATAATTGAGGGTTAGGAACAAATTTGTTGATAGCCTGACCATGTAAAGATAATGATCTGCACATCAATGATGAACTCCTAACAAGGTAACCAATCCAAGCCGTTCTTAACCCGCATTCGAGGTGGGTCTCGTCACCTCCAGCTGCACCTGCGTCGTCGAGCGATTTGTGAGATAAGATGAGATAAACGCCCATTCCGCGGCAGTGCCGCAGCTGCGCTCGGACCAATTCTTATTTAGACCACCAACTTCAGAGACATACGGTGGGACATGTTCAGCTCGAATTAGATAATTCGCTGTCAATCATATGCTATAGAGCCCGGAGAGGGGTCGGAAGTGACACGAAACGCACTCTGTGAAATTTTCCTCCGGATGTACGGAAGCTGGATGGAAAAGGGTGAGGAGTTATACAGCTCGATAAAGGATCACGGCAATCTCTACATTCTATTGCGTAAACAAAATCTGTACATTTCACCCCATGCATTCATGAATTACCCAAGTCATTTCGCCTGTTGCTGCGTCTATATATCTACACCGAAACGTTTGCGTCGATGATTTTGCTCGCAGCCTTCCACCCTTCTCCAGCCGGAACCTCAATCACACGGCGCTCTTTCTTTTCCAATCCCACAAACTCCGGTGGAAGAACGTCCTCAAACTGATAGCCCTCCTGGCCTGCTAGTGCCAAATCAACAGCATGAGCGAATTTTGCCGGGTGTGCCGTTGATAGCGAAATATGATGTGTGCCAGGATTGCGATCAATAGAGCGAAGTGAAGCAGCGACTCCAACGGCAGAGTGTGGATCAAGGATGTATCCGCCAGCTTTACCTCTCGTTCCGCTGCTGACGGGGGCCGGAGGGAAACAGGACGAGTAGATGTCGCGAATAGTTTGGATGGTTTCTGAGTCGGAGACGCGCTCTGATTCGAGATGGTCTTTGGCGGCATCGAGAACGGCTGGTTCAACGCTAAAGCCACCTTGAGTTTTGAGGTCGCCAAGCCATCCGCGGACAATATCGCTAGCTCTTTGCCGCTGTTGATGAATATCTCCATCCCCGCCATGAACTTTCAAGGCAAGGAACCAAAGGAGTCGTTCGAAATTGCTTGATACGAGGATATCCATGGCCGGGCTGAGGGTTTCTTTAACACCACTTGGCTCCGCGTCTGTGGTCCCGGTTTTTGCTGATTTCTTGGTGTATTGGCCACTCTTCCAGAATCGGTCTAGGATGTCGTTTTCGTTTGTCGCGATGACTAGCTTTTCTGCGGGAAGGCCCATTTGTTTTGCAAACCAGCCAGCCTGTGCTTCGTTAGCCTCACAGTAAATGTACATCTCTAGAATATCGAGCTCCAAAGCTCCTGGACTCTGCTTACAAGAATATCACCGAAGTTACCTGACGGTACGACAAACCGTACGGGGTTGCCTTTGACGTATGTCGGACTTCGGACGAGGGAGAAATAGGAATGAACGTAGTAGGTCATTTGAGCAAGGATGCGTGCCCAGTTTATCGAATTCACGCTCGCCAACTTGTACTTCTCGTTCATCTCTGGATCGGCAAACATTGACTTGACCATATCTTGGCAGTCATCGAAGGAACCTTCTACACTAAGGTTATGGACATTGGGGTCAAGGACGGTCGTCATTTGAGCCTCTTGGATAGGGGAAACTTTCCCCTTGGGATGCAGAATGAATATCGAAGCATCTTCCTTCCCTCTCAGACCGTATATAGCAGCAGAACCAGTATCTCCACTCGTAGCTCCGATCACGACGAGGTGATGTCGGTCCTTGCCAGTTTTATCCTTATTTCGTCGTACAAGAAAATATTCGAAGAGGTTTCCGAGGAACTGCAGAGCAACGTCCTTGAATGCAAAAGTCGGACCGCAAAACAGTTCAAGAAGATAGAGTTGTTTCGACTCATCGAGGGTAACGAGGGGTGTAATATCTGGTGATCGGAAAGTTGAATAGCTACGGCTAATGATATTTTTCAAGTCCTCGGGAGGGATCTCTGAAGGGGAGATATATAGAGACATGATCTCAAATGCCAGTTCCTGAAATGTGTAATCCCGCCATTTCTCCTCCCAATCCTCTGGCAGTTGGGGGATTGCCTCTGGAATGAACAACCCGCCATCTGACGCAAGGCCTTTCAGGACCACATCTTCGAACGATAGCTAAAGGGAAGCGGAATTCCGTGTCAGTCTAAGAATTGCAATGCATCACCGAAAATGTAAATACAAAACGTAGACTGTTGGCAGCAATTGGGGCTTTACTCACTCCATGCGAGGAACCCCGCGTACTCAGATAAGTTTGGGAGTCCGTCCCCGGCATATTTTTCGCTGAGTGGTTAATTGTGAGACGGAAGTTAGATATATACAAACCCAACCCGCAGGGACGTCAGTCAGTGAACAAAAAATAATTGTTCAACCCAGTGACGAACTCGTTCTTGTCATTTCTTCACGGGGCGACCAAACTCTTGTATCAAAACCTGGGCGATCCCGCCACTTTTTTCACATGACTAAGCATGCCTCCTGCCAAGGCGGCTCCGATCGCGGAGACTGCAAAAAAATATCTCAGGGAGAAGGCAGAAACGGCGGAGAAGAAACTGAAAAAGGGTGCGAGTGAAGATTTGAGAAAGATTCTGTTGGACTTGCTCGCTATCTTGCTACGGTGACTGCCTAGAAGCGAGCTAAATGATATTGCTTTTTTTTCACCTTTTAGAACAATCCCTATCCTCACAAACGACGAGGCTATTCTTTAACTACCCCAAAAATTGCGCACGAATTGAGAAGCCTAATTGCATTGTGGAC
The DNA here is from genome assembly GCA_002572885.1 of Blastomyces parvus. Lineage (NCBI taxonomy): Eukaryota > Fungi > Ascomycota > Eurotiomycetes > Onygenales > Ajellomycetaceae > Blastomyces > Blastomyces parvus. The sequence goes on from PDNC01000002.1 coordinate 360,039, forward strand.
CTAATTCAACAGTGTTTTCTCCCTCCCTCCAAAGCAGCAGTGGTCACTCTCCAATGGCCTCCAAATTTGACCAAGCGCTTGCACGCATTGATGACGCTCATAGAGACGATCCCAACATCGTCACTGTGAACGGTTCTGAAATCGCATACGAGCTCCACTATGCGAATAAAATGACGAAGTACCTCGAAAAGCGCGACTCCTCTGCGTCCGAAATGCTCAGATTGGCCGTACGCGCGCAGCATCTTCGCCGCTGGGAGGTCCCCAGATCTTCCTACCCAATGACCCGACCGGGCTACTTCGCTTGGAGGAATGCGCTGAAGAATCGGCAGGCTGATATTGCTAAAGATATTTGCCTCGATTGCGGGTATGATGCAGACGAGGCGGGACGCGTTGCCTCATTGGTTCGCAAAGAAAATATCAAGCAGGATGAGGAGTGCCAGGTCCTGGAAGATGTGGCGTGTCTCGTATTTTTGGATGACCAGTTCGAGAAGTTCGAGAAAGAACATGACGAGGAGAAGATTGTGAGCATTCTGAAGAAAACTTGGGCGAAAATGTCAGAAAAGGGACATGTATTGGCCTTGCAGATTGAGATGTCAGACCGTGCAAAAGACCTCATTACGAAAGCTCTGTCTCTGTGAATTTGGATCCTGGCACAGATGCTACACTGTTCCCTTGCAGACACGCTACTAAGAACAGGGGAACAGAAACTGCCAGAGATGCCAATATATGAAATTACAATCAACGAAAACGAATCGGAACAAGCCCACACTATTAGATTGTGTGCGCCCGTTTGGCCCCTAATGTGAATTCAAAATTGTATCTAGGTAGGTAGATCCAAGTATGTACAATTATCGACCGTGGGGGAACGAAAATACTAGCTGGGCCTTTTGATCTATCCACCATGTCCCGTATTGTCAATCAGTCGAACCAGACCAACAGCTGCCCCCGCAGCTACTCCTCCGACCAAAACCATCTGAACTCCACCCTTTAAACCGGCTACGACATTGTCTCTTCCCTTCCACCCTCGCACAATACACGTTTTGACATAACCAAACACCAACAGTGTAATACCCATAACTCCTGCACTATACTTCAATGCTGTCAAAACTTGTTTGCAGATAATGTACGGGATGAGCGGTATAAATCCTCCAATGAAGTACCCGAGGGCCAGTGTGATTGCGGAGGTATAAGCTTGGTTGCGATCGGGTTCAGGTTGTTTATGGTAAAATGCCAGCAGGAATTCCATCAGCTGCTTGGGGGAACTGTGCAATGTCGAACTCATCTCTGACACCGGATGATCGGGAAGACTATAGGGAGCAAACACCTCTCTAACCATCGTCGTTGTCTCGCAAGAGCATGATGCGACAAGATCAGTTACCTCGCGCTTGGCTGTCTCGTATGATTCTCTAATTAAAACCAAGGAAAGATAACGGGTTAGCTTCGAGCCGTGAACCTGAAACTTGTCCATTGAAAAGTGCTCACATTTCGCTTCTCGCACCCACATAACCGCCCAGCCCCATCGAAATAGCCCCAGCAACGAGCTCTGCCAGGCTTCCCAGGACTACAACTTTCGTATTACCGAAAGCCGACAGTCCCGCGCTCAACGCGAAAGGCACTGTAAGGCCATCTGATAAGCCCAGTATCGCATCTGATATTATTCTGGGATTCACCCTGCTGCGTGAGGACTGGCTGTCGTCCGAATCATTGCTCCTGGCACGTGTGCAGGGAACAGTCTGGTACTGCATCCAGTTTTGCGCCTCGGGGTCGGGATCGCCCACAGGGCGTTGTCGCGCACACCTTCCATTCGCGCGGGGAAGCAGAGGATCTCCTAAACAAATTCGTTCATCCTCGCGTGAGTTATCTAGGCATGCGCACAAGGGGGGGGAGGGAATAACGGGAATAACGGGGAACTTACTCGCATCCTGGCTCGAGGATCGGTGTTTCGAAAGCTGATCACCGCCTAAGGGTGTTCTATCATTGTTTGGCGCCATCCATGAAAATATATTGCGCAGAAAGAGGCAGGCCATGCACGTTTCGGTCTTGAAGAACTATTAATAGCCCTTTTGGGGATATCACCAGAGAGCAGGCAGATCGGGTCGCAGAATAGGTATGAGATGTCTATATCAGGGGGCCGCGGAGGACACTATCTATAGCGTAGAGTTAAGGACGATGTCAAGAATTGAATTGTATAGGTAGGATGCTTTAAATACAAGAGACGCCGACGGGCGATTGGATGAGTGTCAACTTTTGAATTTTTTTTTGGTTCCCTCCGTTCCGTTCAGCCATCCATTTTTATCACAGGGTTCCCTCCCCGGCCTTTTACGTCTCGCCACCTCCCCGCGTAGTCCCTGCCAACGGCAAAAAGCTTACTAGAAGTTGGATGTGGTCGAGCTTCCAAGGTTCCATCGAGCTCCATGGGAAAGGCTTCCAATTCTCAATCCTGTCGGGCCCCAGCCAATCAGTACAGTGGCAAATGTAAGCGGACTGGTGTTAGGAAACGAATCACAAAGTTTGGATTACCTAGGTATTTTATCTGTAGCTCTTCTATTTTTATTCCTCCCCTTTTTTCCCTCTAGAAACTAGCTCCCGTTGCTGGTGTGAGGGTTCTGATTAATACCGTGCTTCTGGTTGGGCCTTGACGCCGGGCGCTGCCTTAGCACATAGTTACAACATGATGATGATGTCATGAGGTCGAGTTGGGGCTAATTGGTGATTCTGTGAATTGTGGGAAAGGAAGTTCCAGCGCTCTGAATACTTTCCAACCTAGTTCTCATTACGTATCGCATCTAGCTCTGGATTCGCGGGAGGGTTCCTGATGTCCTTTATTCCTGATCGATCTCAATTCCAGTAAAATCTGAATCTAGGGAAGCATCCCCGGCAGAGTGGTAAACCAGGGAACGATTCAGATTAACTTATCTCTAAGCTAGAAGGCGGTCGATTGCCATCACTTGAAGATATCAAACTAAGCAGATCACATTCCGCAAGATATAAATAAATATATATATGGCCTGTGGGCTATTACCTCACGAGGTTCGTACTTAGTTAAAAGAAAAGCTTTCACTTTGAAAGAAACCTTGTATTCCCGCAAAACAGAAGAAGATCCAGCAAGGAAAAAATATTCAATAGCACTCGCAGCCAACCGAGAACTAGAGTAATCATATGCGCATCACCATAGCCATTCATAGTATGTTTGTATGTATGTATGTACTGTACATTCAGATATATTGCTTTTTTCTTCATGGTTCACTTCAGGCGCCTCCCTCTCGTTTTGCATACTCTTCTTCCATGCGCTCCTCAAACAATCGATCTGCTTCCTCCTTGCTCAGTTGTCCGTTTCCTGACTGTCCAGCCATATGCGATGATGGATCTGCGGTTGTTGTGGAACCCGGCTGTGCTTCTTGTGGTTGTGAGGGCGATTGGGATTGCGTCGGCTGCTGCTGCTGTTGCTGCTGGGAGGTAGAGGATGTGGATCCGGCACCAGCGCCTGAAGACGAGGAATTGAGCGGGATGGGCATATTTGTGTGAGTAGTGCGAGAGTTTTTGTTTTTAGGTTGAATTATCTATGTTTGGAAAATGTGAAGGGTAAAATAATTCCCTTTGCAGCAGGACAGGTGCGCGCCAGATGTGGTCTTTATAGCGATTTTCTTGTGGCAATTTGCAGAGTGAATAACAACGGCCCTCGACGAGTTGCAGTCATACAAGGACCCGCTCAGGAGTTTCGCAGCCTTGTTGTTGGTTAGCGTGTGGAGTTTTGGTCAACGTCATCGGGGAACTTTGCCTGGTTTGATTTTTATATCTCAGCCTTGGAAACAATCACGTGAATACCATAAGGGATGAAGCTGGTAAATCTCCCAAGATGGACTGTTAAGCAAAACCTCTCAAGAAACCGACCGACAAATAATCGGCTGGTACATGCGAAAACCAGTATTCGAGGAAGACATCAATATGTAGCACATCAAAACAGGGTCAATATGAATTCATCCCATGGTTATTCAGCAATGATAGCTTTTCCTCTACTAGTGGCACACCTATATACCGAAGTTTAAGAAGTCAATGGGCTGAGATTGTCAAGAAAGAAACAACAAGTAGAGGTAGTATATTATAGAAAACAACGTTCTATAAACTCTTGCATTGCAGACATGTACCATTGCCGTCAAACCAATTTTAGACATCTACAAATATCCTAATCAGCGCCATCATGTTCTCCAACGCTCATTTCATATACACTATCCTCAAGAGAGGGACTCTCAACGACTTTATCCATTCGAGCGCGACCCTTGCGTCTTTTGCCTTTTCCTTTCCCATCACCCGTGGATATCGGCGCCTCTCTTATCCAGCGTGAGATGCACTCCGCCCGCTCCGTGCTAATGGGATACTCTTTACCATCCTCCTGTGCCCAACGTTTAGGGGCTGGTCCCAATTGCGAATTAATGCCCCCGCCTTCCCTCCGGTAGCCCTCAGTTCTATTCTCACGTGCCCGTACCGCCGCACGAAAGCTTTCTTCGTCTTGGACACGGTCGTCTGCCAGCGCTTCCATGATCGCATCGTGCTTGCGAGGATCCCGCACTTCCTCTGAGGTCATCTCTTTCTTTTCGGAGCCCTGGTGGCCGGGAAGTGGGGCGGGAGCGCAAAGTGCCTCCCACGATTGCTTGAGACCTATCCAGTTGTCGACGCGGTGAAGCACTTCGATCCAATCTGCTCGGGCAGGGGATCGAGGTGCGAGGAAAATTGGATACCCGTCACAAACGCGGGCTAGGCGCGCAACCATGTGGGCATGACGGAGAAGTTCCTTGGGGGATGTTTGAACAAGAGTGTGGGAGAGAAGCAGGGAATGGAGCGCATCGGTCAGCAATGGGTGATAGGTTACAGCTTCATGACAATCGTAGTTCGCGAGAAGAGCTGCACCATCGTAGGTGGACGATATTCCTAACCCATTTTGTCGCGCGGGCACCAATTCTTGAGAGTCCGGGGGGTAATGAGGAAGATTAGGCGGGGGTTGTTCGGAAAATAGAACGGATAGCGGGTATACTTCTGTGGGAGGAAGCAGGTATTGGTCGAGAGCGCCTCTAGAGCTTTCAGAATTCGGAGACAGTGGGGGTGGACTGGTGTCGGCCCCCGGCGTGTGGGCAGTCTCTTGGAAACGGCCAGCTTGGGCAAGAGGGCCTCTTGACTTGTCGTGTCCACCAGATGTAATATTAACCTTGCGGAGAAATTCTTCAGCGATTTCAGTCGGTAAACCGGGGGTATAGTCGAAGTGGGAAAGAAACTTCATGTAGTCACGGAGCGCACGTCTAGCATTAGTCTTGACAATTTTCCGCGCCTCGAGCCATCGGCGATAGGCTTCTTTCCCAACGTGTGATAATGGGGGCGTGTTGCCACCTTCTCCGTCCGAATTTGTGCTTGAAGCGTGTTCCTTTTGATAAGTTTTCAATGCATCAAGTGCAGAAATGATATTTTGGCAGGCGATCGTCAGATACACTCCTCCGCGATGAAATAAGAGCTGAGGTTCCAAGCTACTTGGTTGGTCCTTCTCATCCACCTTCAAGTCATATCTGAAATCTCTGGGCAATGGTAGCCTCCTCCTGCTCTCGGTTAAAAGCTCCATCTGATCCTGACTCGTCCCATGCTGAGTTGCATAGAGTCGGCAAACACCTAGCCCTTCTGTCAAGTCTCTGGCAGCACCCACAAAATCATCCTTAAAAACTCTCGTAACCGCTCTAGTTCGGTAAACAGCTCCCTCACGGGGTCTGTTTGCAATCACCTCGTCCAAGGGTTGCAGAGTGGTACACTGCGCGAGAGATCGAGAAGGAATCTTCTCATGGAAAAAGTGAACGTATTTAGCGTCGCAGTCCTGTTCATTGCGCTGGAGAACCATCTTCGCCACCTCTTCCAGCGCGGAAGCAGACTGCATGGTTGCGACGCTGGCTGCAATTTCATCCAGATGGTATGCTCTGGAGAGCTTCTGGGTAGCATGCTCTCGCATCCGATGTCTCCGCTCCTTGCTCAATTTGGCAGTCCCAACACCTCCTCCTCCCAAGCCTAGACCCAGAACCGCGCTACTTCCACCACTTAATAGCCCATTGCCAGCATTCAATGAGTTACTGAGGGCGGAGGATGTAGTTCCGTTAGCTGCGCGGACAGCCAGATCGGTAGCTTCCTCAATCAAACGGCGAATCTTTACGAGGTCAAAGAACACGGCGGGGTCAATAGGCTGGGGGCGAGGGGATGCATAATTGCTATATGCAAGGCTTTCCAAGACTTCTGGGGGTAACTGAAGCCACGGTCCGTGAAAGGAGGAAATGTAACGCCAGTGTCTGGTTTGGAGAGTTATACGGAGTTAGTAAACGGGCTACAAAAGTGAACTGGAAATTGGTAAAGGAAAATACACTCAACAAGGAAATCGACATACTTGTTGCGACATATTATCAGAGCGGAGGCTGACTGTTTCGTGGTCTTTGTCCTGGAATCCTTTGAGGATGGTGCTGGCGGCGACTTCGATGCTGCGGAATTGATTGGTGCTGGTGGTGATCGTGGTGACGGCGTTCTTGAGACAGGGTCGTTGTCCCTCTCGCTCCCAGCCAATTCTTCCTTCGCACTCAAGCCATTCTGAGACTTTTTTTTCCTAGTCATACCGGTGCAACTTGTGCGCTGGTCTAAGGCTTCTCGTAGACCTTGCGGCTCGCGACTCAATGGGTCCTGGTTGAGGCAGAACAATATTGACGTTTTTTGGGTTTGGCAGAGAAAAAAATATATTTCCAACTTCGATGTCTGACATCGCGTCTCCACGCCTGTCGATGTTGGCAATCCAGCGATATTCAAGTAGCTTCCACCACTGGCCTTGGAAAAGTTAATTCTACAAATTATTTTACTGCTTACGAATAACGGCGGAGACATCCAAAAACGGAATATTACAAAGAAGAAAGAATATGCCTAGAGATCTCAGTTGGGCGAAGTTCAGCAACAATATCGTGGTGGACACAAGGAATGCGCAAATTCTTGGTCTGGGATCTTTCAAAGTTTTGCCTCTAATTTATATACATAAATCCGGTGTTGATTCCTTCCATGCTAGTTTGTCGCACAAAAACCAATGTCCAGCACATGAGCCTTCTTTAATTCATCAATTACTAGGGAAGTAAAATGCAGTGCTTTCGTATTTTGAAGTTGACGCAAATAGAACGTCGGGCTCGTATAATATTAATATATTTAGGACAATTGATATCTCACGTCCGGGGTATCTATTCCGCACTCAGGGCCAGACAAGCGTCTACAGCAAGACCAACTCTAATAGCAAAACAATACACAGATCAGTTCCGCACAGAGAGACCAGGGACGGGTTGATTCCTACTCACCTGCCTTCTTTCATCCTCACGACATCGTCGATGAGATCCTTGTCCAGATTTGGGAACATTCCCGATAAAGTCCTGTTTATTAGGGTTAGCAGACGCAGGGAGGGGTAACGATGCATTGAGATATTTCAACTTACTCGACAACAGTGTTATGTTCTGCCCGCTGTATGCGGCGCGCCTCCGCGGCCTCCGCGCTTGCCTGACGAGCGGCAGCTTCTTGAGCATCGAGCTTGCTATTTGGCAGTGGGGCGATCTCTTCTCTTCCACGTTGCCTCTCGGTTGAACGGCGCGCTTCATTTGTTCGTTGTGTGTTTAAAAGGTCCGGTGGAGGGGGCCGTTGTTGAGTGACTGGCTGTGGTGGTTCTTCAGAGAATATTCGCCCAATAGTTGAAAGAGGTTTCTGTATTGTGCGTAATAGCCCTGCTACAGCAACGTTCTCTTCGCTGCTAACAAACTGATGGGTGTCTTTCCGTCTCGTATAGGACTCTCCTTCTGTAGAATTTCGTGGTGTTACTTCAGGTTCACTTAGAGATGATTTTTCTGGCTGCATGACTGGCGGGCCTGCGGCTTCCTCATTCCGCTCTGCTATTGCGGATACAGCGGCCTCAACATTTCGTTCAAATTCCTCGTCGCTAATGGTAAGGCTCGTTCGATCAAGCGTTTCAATGAACTGGATAGCACCAGACTACAAGGATAGTTAGTAAAATTTATAGTACTGGGAATATATGCCACTCAATCATACCAATGAAGACAAGTAATAGCCTGCTTCGCCAGCCAGCTTATCTTGGTTTCGGAACCGAAGAATGTATTGTATATTTGAAACTAGATGTTCTGGGTTTGCCTTTAAGACGACATAGATTAAGAGTGGAACAAACGAATCTGCCGATGTATCGCCGCTGTGCGCATTCCGGAGCAAGCCTGTAGAATGTCAGCTTGAGATGAAATAGGAGGCGAATGCATTCCCGGTATCGTACCAAATATCACTTTGCAGCAGTTCAAAACACAGATGACCTTGTCTCGGGGAGCACGATAACCCTTGATCTTCAAAAGCTCTGTCAAATTTGGTTAGTAATAGCCTTATCCAACAACGTTCTGCGCCGTACATACCTTGTTGCGCTAGAGCCAAGAAGCGTCGTCCATTAGGGCCAACGGGAGGAATATCAAGGTGCTCTTCTCGTACCCAACTATAAATACGGACTTTCTGGGCTAATATCTCATCGCGCTCTACATCCTCCTGATGTTGCCCCCTTCGTCCGGGGCCTAGGTATCTATCCAAATCCTTTTTCCTACCTCTACTTCTACTTCGAGAAGGGGTAGGCGGTGGTGGTATGGCAGGTGAAAACGTTTGCGAGTACAGCCTGTTCATCACGAGCTTTTCCATTCCTTCTTTGGCATTGTCAAACTCAACGTCGGATACCTCCCTCCAAACTTCGCACTGCGCCATTTTGTTTGTAATGAACGCGAGAAAATCGCTGATTATTTTCACTTGTTCATGAACCATCCATTGCTTCTTTCCAAATTCAGTTAGAAAAGACCGAAGGAACTTGGCTACAGGATCTGCGGTCCGATGGCGGAGTTGCTCAAGGAAACGATGGAAATCAAAGGGCTGGTCTGGTTCTGGTTCAGGAGGAGGCGGGCGCGGTACGGAATTTGAAGGGGTAACCAATTCCGTTCCAGCAGAACTTTGGGAGTTAGTTGGGGGGGACTTCGGAGGCACAACGGGCGGTGGGATTATGTGGGAGCCAATGCTTTGGATGGATCCTGGGCGAGATTTCCATGAAGTTGAAACACGCGTTTCAATGGGACTACCCGGCGCAGCGAGGGGCTCCAAGCTTGACTTGCGTGGTGGGAAGTGTGCCTGTCCAGGTAGGAACTGTTCAGCCAATTCAAGTCGAGGAGACATAAGTTCCCCTTGTCCCAGATGTTTCGTGTCATCCGTAAACTGGTCCATAATGCTTTGTATTTCTGACTGCGAATCCTCGTCTTTTTGTACTTCGGTTTTCGGCTGCTTGTCAACGCTTTCGTCGGAGGGACCGCCTCCTGGCACCTGTGGCAGGTCTTTTTCTGTATAATCAGCCGGTATTTCTAGGGGTGATTGGGGCACTTGTGGCGTCTTCGGAGTAGGGTCTAGATAAGGACTTTCATCTTGAGGAGGTGATGGTGAAGTCGAATCGACATCTGTCTTTAGAGCCGATGGCCATGTGAGGTCAGCTTCTCGAGAAGAAACTGCCAGCCTTTCTATATCTTGGACGGGGAAATTTATATCAACACGGTCGTCCTGAAGCCCAGGCGGGTCAGGCGTAGCTGAGTTCTCCGCCATTCCAACAGGCTCAGTGTCGTTATCATTAGCTTCCCTCTGTTCTGCTTCATTCATCATGCTGGGCGATAATCCAGGGGGGGTATGCTCATCGTTGCCGGAAACCGGACGGGCTTTTGGTTCTGAACCGCCTGCCTTTGGATGGTCTGTCTGCTCCGTTACGACACCAGACCCAGATTGCTGACTCTCTGGCTGTCGCGGGGCGTTACCTCCTGGTAGGCACTCTCGGGGCTCGGGGGAAGACATGAGCTGCACATGGAGCAGCCTGGCTGGGTCAAGTCGTACACGTGAATTCAATCAAGGTGCAGCGCCCATGCTGAGGTGGCTCTCGCAGAGAGACGGGTATTCTCGATTGAGAATTTTCGACGCGGTCCCTGTTTGCCTCAATATTTCCGGAACCGCCTCTGTGTCTGCAGATAGTCAAGATATACTATCTGATCTGTCGAGGTCTGATGCTGTCATGCGGATTTGTCCCTCAATTCGGAATATTGTTGCACCGACAAGAATGATTAGCTAAGCGTCACATGATTACGATTCAAAGCGTCGCCACAAAAATTGACATCCTGCCTGTTGCGCAAATCTTATCTCAACGGCCCAGGAAGCGGCTCAGAGCGCAATGTGCGGCATATTCTTCTCCTTGAGCGCAAGGGAATACGCACCGCCCGACGAGGAAACTACCCAGCTGCTGCAGAATAGAGGTCCCGATAGCTTTAAAAGGCACACAATTCAGCTACACCCGCCGAAGGAAGCTGGGCGGGAGGACTTCGAAGACACTCCTCGATCTCTCTACCTAACTTATATTTCAACAGTCCTGGCCCTGCGGGGGGACCATCTCCAGGTTCAACCCCTTGTAGACTCCGCCAGCCGGTCGGTTTTATGCTGGAACGGGGAGGCATGGAAAATCCATAACAATCCAGTTCAGGGCAATGATGCACAGCTTGTTTTTCAGATGCTGTTAAAGGCCATACAGCCATCCAAATCTCCCAATAGCTTGCTGCTGTCTCAAACCACGGAGAGACAATCTTTAATTAAGGTAGCTCACACCATGGGTGCCATTTCAGGTCCATTTTCGTTTGTATTCTATGATGGATATCACCAGAGGGTCTTCTATGGAAGAGATCGCTTGGGAAGACGCGCACTATTGAATGGATGGGATAGTTCTGGAAGTTTCAAAATTGCCAGTATATGTGATGGGACCTCGTCCAAACATTTCGAAGAAGTAGAAACTGATGGCATTCATATGATCGACCTTGCTCTTCTTTTCCAAGCTACTGGCGATAACGCAATCCCATCGGATGCACTGCGTTCAATATTCACCATAAAAACTTTGGATTGGAGGAACGAAATAGCTCCCAGTACAGAAGGGGATTTTATTGTATGTTATCCTGCATTGGTCTCCACAATCTTACCCACTAATGTGCTTGCATAGGTATCCCATTTACCTCCCATGAACAAATCTATCTTTATGAATGGGATCCCTCCATTGCTTCAAACAAACTCACCATCCATAGAGAACTTGGAGCTCAAACTTCGTGAATCACTAAATTTTCGGCTAAGCAATATTCCAGAGCCGCCCTTTTACTCCTCACATTATAGGTCAAAAGTAGCTGTTCTTTTCTCGGGAGGCCTTGATTGCACCATACTCGCAAGGCTAGCACACGATATCCTTCCCATAGATGAACCAATCGATCTTCTTAATGTGGCATTTGAAAATCCTAGAGTTGCAGCTGCCGCTGCTTCCTTAACTTCCAAGCCAGCAACTGCATCACTTTCCATATATGAAGCCTGTCCGGATCGAATCACGGGGCGATCATCCCACATGGAGCTGCAAACTATCTGCCCCGAACGGACCTGGCGGTTTGTTGCCATCAACATCCCGTACGCGGAAACGTTAAACCATCGAGAAAAGATCAGGCGCCTGATGCGGCCCCATAACACTGAGATGGACCTCTCGATTGCCTGTGCCCTCTATTTTGCATCACGCGGGGAAGGAGAAATCACAAGCGATACGGACAAGCATTCTACCATACCGTATACCACAACAGCGCGGGTTCTGCTATCTGGACTGGGTGCCGACGAGGTTTTCGCGGGCTATACAAGACATGCAACTGCGTTCAACCGGCATGGCTTCCAGGGCCTTGTGGACGAAATTGCTTTGGATGTTGGACGCCTGGGCAAACGAAATCTGGGACGAGATGATCGTGTTATATCTCACTGGGGCCGTGAGGCAAGATATCCCTATCTCGATGAAAACTTCTTAGCTTGGGCACTTGACTGCCCTGTTTGGGAAAAATGTGGATTTGGAGCGTTGCCCTCAAATCCAGCTGGCGTTCCTGACAATATGGAAGAATTAAGAGGAATGGAGCAGTCCTTGGAGCCTGGGAAAAGATCACTCCGCCTCCTTGCATGGAAACTTGGTATGGAAAATGTTGCCCGTGAAAAGAAGAGAGCGATACAATTCGGATCTCGAACCGCGAAGATGGAAAACGGGCGAAGCAAGGGAACTCAAATATTAGCGTGAAGTATCCGTACTCATTTGTGGTTCGGGTCCAAAGCATGTCGTTGGTTCGAAAGCCCGTACCCATTTGTTTCCAAGCCGCATGTCCCTCTGACAAGCCTTCCAACATTGAGGCTACTAGGAAATGAACGCAGCGATGATGACAATATACAGATACTTCTGATGGCTAGTTATCCGCCGACAGAAAACCATTTCTCGGCTTGGCCTAGGCCTTTTGCTAAGACAAAGTGTTTTCCGCGGTGATTTTGCTTGATGGAACATTAAAAGGCAAGTCTGAGCTGTGTTCTTTATACCTATTTGTACTAATGTAAGGTCTTTGCGGCGCACTAAGGATCAATGCTCTTCTAAGAAACCTGAGAATGGTATCACGGTGTGATCCCGCATGAGGAAGGGCAGGATTATTCTCTTCATAGGGCGTCAATTACATAGCACAAGTTCAATAGTTGTTACCATAGATCTATTCTATTTACACCATTCATAACCTACCCCATGTGGATTTGCCTCTGATTTCTATCGAATATCCCCCCTCTTCTTTCATATTAACCTCTGAAGCCGCGATGGAGTCACTCAATGTCAAAACCACGCTTCTGCACATACTGCCGTACACGCTCCAAGCACACTTCGAGATCATTTACCAGCGAAACTGCTAGAAAAGATTCAAAAGAACGCTTAAACCCGCCGAGTGCGTATTCATCAGCCTGAAGAAATGGCTTGGCGCAAACCAAGTCTAAATCCCCTCGCTCGGAATTTAGCACCTGAGGGATCCGACGAAGCCGGCCGGACGACCACCCTCGTCGGCGAACTGCGGACCCCACGCGCGGGGCCCTTCAACTTCTGTCCCGATATCTCGAGCGCTGTGGGAATTTCCCTCCAACCATCAGCATAACGTATTGCTCGTGGAGACATGCATTTTGCGCTAGCAGTACAATTCGCACCACAATGGATAGGGTCATCTCTGAAACTGAAGGTCCGCGTACCCTCTGCGCGGGAAGCTATGTAGGTAAACACAGTTAGCACCATTGACGATAGATGGCTTTCTGTTAGATCTGTCACTGAATCGCCCAGTAGAGAAGCGATTCGACCCTACCCGGTAAACGTCAACTTCCGTTGATGTAAACCGGTCGAGCCGACGGACATGTCGACAAAGAGAAATGGTACTCCAATATTGAATCTATGTCATTTGCGCAAGATCAATTGCTTGCGGCATATTTGGTGCTTCCATAAAACTATATAGGTCAAGCTCCAAGAAGAGTACTTCGATCTGAGTATGTAGTTGTTAGGTTGAAACCGTGAGAAAATGCGCTTAATTAATATTTGTATGTCGGATGAAGTCTCTTCTTTCACAATTTCGCAGGGGTTTCGGGCAAATTTGGATTTCCATTTGGTTCTGAAATTCCAAATAGACAGCGGAGGGATATTCTTTGACGTCTCCCAATGCGGTAGGCTCTTTTACGCCTGCCATATAAATTCGAATAGATGTGATGTGCAGATGGGAACCAGACCTTAATAAGGCCTTTCGGTCTTTTCCCCACGACGGTTCGGATGGGACATATCGAAACCGGCGCGCCAGAACCTAAATACTCGGGAAGGCCCGCATTTTATGCCCGAATTTTGATAAACTTGTATCAAATTTCGAGGGTGACTTGCAAAAAGACCGTTTGGCAGGATATCACCAGATATTGGAGTAGGCTAATGGGTGCAACTCACGTTGCTAGCCTTGCTTGACTATCTTTTAAATTGGAGCATTTAGGAAATGAAAAGAGGTCGTGAATTGTTCTCACAATAGAATAATAGCCTGTACAGCATCTTGGAGAGTCGGTCTGTCTGCTTTGCCTTTATTGCTAACTTACTCCGTGTTGTTTTATGCCTTGCGGCCTCCCGCCTTGAGTGTTAGTAGGGGCATCGGACGGTTGGAACCCAATCTGGGTCCCATATTCCCTTCTTGGTCTACAGAGGCTCGCCCATAACTACAAATTGCGAAACCAAGATATTTAAGTCAAGTTAGACCTCAGCGTTGCAGAACTTGGCATTTGATTTTCTTTCGCTGCTGGATAAAAACACTGTGCCGGGCAGCTGCAAACGCGAACAGGTACATAAGCACCGTTTGTCCTGCGCTTCCGAGGTACCTGCCCGCGCATGAAGTGCCAAGTGAAAGAAGCAAAGGTTAATCAAAACCCTGCTGTTGTTTTAGTCTTCTCATTCATCTTATGCAGATAAACCTTTGACGACAGAGCGGTAAGCGGTGGAACGAACGGAGCTGTGGCCAGTGGGCAGGTGATAGCATTTAATAACAACCTACTCTGTACGGAGTACATAATCTGTTTAACCGACTCTTCCGGAGGATTAGGTAACTAAAAGCAATCCCTGTGAGCTTCTCCTCACACAGACAAACGGAGCGCCGATGAGTGTGGATGATGGACCGAATTTGAGATCAAGGACTAAACTCGGGTGGTTGATGTTGCTTGTGGCGGAGACGAACCTGGACGAATTGTTTTGGCCTCTTTCGAACGGCTTGCTCGATCACGGCATGCGAGAAGCGTATGGGGGGTGTGACAACCTGACAGAACAGGAGTGGAGTGGCTGCAAGGATCAGCTGCTGATCCTGGGGGAATCGGTTGCCCACACATCCAATCGAGAGCATGTCCACCAGAGCAATTGATGATTTTGCTTGTCTGTGGAAAAACTAAACCAGTTGATTATGGGAGAAGACGAAACGGTCTTCGAAGTTTGAGCTCTTCTTTTTATATGTTGATATTTTTACCCCCCGAGCGCCAGAAGGAGGGGGGAAATTGCTTGGTGATGGGACCCCAGATATTTAGCAGCGATCATGATAACGACCAAGGATCATCGTAATTATTTATGATGGGCAGTCGCAGGCCGCCTGTTTTGCGCCATTTTTTGGCTGGGCTTTGCTGCCCCAAGCTAGCGTGGCTCGGCCAGGAGCAACAAGATTATGGACGCCAGCCCCCCCTAAAAAGCCAGATCAGCGATGCCGTCTAGCCATTCAGATCCCCCAGATTCTGCGTTGAAGCCAAAAGAGGAGGCAAATTTCCCCCCTCCTTTTCATGGTCTCTGACCACCACTGTTCCGGGCTTGGACATACGCGGCACAGTTCCCGGACAATGGATCCCTTCCACCAATTTTCCATGAACTTTAACTTTTGGATTCGGAGTGAAACAGGATATGTGAGGAGTCCCGGCTGGTAATATTAATAATGTATGTACAGTGCCTTTGCAGCTGAATGTTGTCACAGCAAATGATTCGAAATATTGTTTGACTCAGAGAATCCTTATTCGTTGGCTGGATCCGACCAGCCCTGGAAAACAACCTAGCTCCTTTTTATGAAAATACGATCCCTGGAGGGCGGAGCTGAGACAGTTCTGAGTTGTCTGCTCTCACGCTGTCGACCATCTACAACCCAATGGTGCGAAGTAATGATTGTCAGTCTGAAGTAGAACAGAAATGGCCGTTGGAATTAATGAATGGCCAGGAGAACAGATGTTTCGCTTGGAACGTTGCCAACTTGCCGTTCCCTCAACAATCGCAATGTAAGGGCGCCCTTTTGAGATCAGATTCGGTAAAACCAGGGGCGTGTAAGCGCAGATATACATACATGCCTCTCCGTGTCTTGCGTAGGAAGCCTCGACGGAACATTGGGGGTTGTAGACTTGTAGTTAAATATGATGATGATGTTGATGTTGAGGAGGAGGAGCGCGAGGATGAATAAGAATCCGGCGTCGTCACTCTCAGCCTCCACTTCTTACCCCAGCGCTAACCAACTACGCCGAGCCTGGCTTCAGTTCTCCTCAACCTTCAAGTTTCACCACCACCACCACCACATCGCTTCTGCTCCACTCCACCTCATCCGGTATCGACCGTTTTCAATGACATCCTCCGTCCCTCCATACTCGTCGTCATTGACAATCTGATCACTGTCGCTCTCCCTCTGTGTCCGTCGGTTTGCCTCCGTTGCACTTACCGTGGTTTCCGCGCCCCGGTTGAAGGCTGCCCTAAGGCTAAACTCTGGCAAACTTTGCCTTGCGGTCCGCGTGAGAACCATCGCCACTCGCGAGATTCCACACGCACAACTGATAAATTTGGCAACATTCCCTGGAATCGGCTGGTCTCTTGCACGGCTGGTTCCGCTTGAACCTTCCACCGAGATTCGACTTCGTACACCCGTTTCGCCTATCTCATCTTGAACCTTGTCATCCGGCTTGGTTAAATACCTGCGCAGCTCTGGAGTTGTTAACCACACCTTCTACTTGGCGGATAACTTAGTACCAACACGCAGATACCGTTGGATGGCTGTCTCCGTTTGCTGAGATCTTAGGGAATGGTTATGCGACGTGTGGAGTCAGAATCTGATTTCACCTACTCTCGCGCCCGGTAATCGGCACAGCAGTCATGGCTACAACCACTACGTCGGCCGTCCTCATGCCGTCAGAAACTGGCTCCTCGGACGGCAAGTCAGGGGGTCCTACGAGTTCACCTTTGCTGTTTTTTGTGGCGTTGGGATTTGGTGTAGTTTTCACCAATCTCTGGTAAGATCTCACTCATCAATCTGTTATTTTAATAAGTCTAACTTGGAATGGCCTGGCAGGATCATCGTTGGCGTAAAATATTGCTTCAGGTACAATCAGCGCAATAGACAAATACGCAACGAAGAGAATGGCGACCCTATTGATCTGGTTACCGTTCCAAGAACCCATCGGAGACGGCGCGAAAAGAAGCTTATGAGCATGGACGATGTGAATGCTCGCTTTCCTCTGATGAAGTACAAAACCTGGCGCGCAACCCGTGCGGACGAAGGGCTTCCAACTGCTGGAGGCATACAAGCACCAACTAGTAGACCGCCGAGTGTGAAGAATGAAGGGGGAAGCATCGTACTCTCATCCGCAGAGAACCAAAACCCTATCGTCGAACCACATCCGACCGCAAATGCCGAATCATCAAATGAGCCAAAACCACAACTAGAGCCGGAAACCGTAATTCTGCCCGCTGTGCAGAAGGAAACTGCTTCTGCTCAGGTGGAAAGCCGCCCCTCAACCGAACATTTGAAAGAAACATCTCCATCCATTGAGGACGATGATGACGCCGACGAACACATCCGTAACGCTGTCCCTGCCGAACTACTTGCGAACCCGGGGGATACCTGTGCAATCTGTCTTGATACGATTGAAGACGATGATGACGTCCGTGGTCTCAGCTGTGGTCATGCGTTCCATGCATCCTGCTTGGATCCTTGGTTGACAAGCCGACGCGCATGTTGTCCTCTCTGTAAAGCCGATTTTTACGTCCCGAAACCGCGCCCGGAGGGTTCGCAAGGAAACCAGAATACTTCTTCTGGTCGCAGCAGGCGCAATTTGAATCGAAATAATGACCCTGTACAACCAGAACGCGCCTTCGTCGCTGGCCGGGCCAACCCGTTCGTGTCGCGTCTCGTACTTCCAGGGCGCTTCATCACCATAGTTCCTCCTAATGATCGATATCCCGGGTTCCCGCGACCCGTTTACGAACAGCAAAACCCATCCCATCGAGGGCGGTCCAATTCTTCAAATAATGCGGCAGATGGCTCAACGACATGGAGATCAAGGCTCCCTTCCATCAATCTCCCCCATATAACTCTCTCTCAATTCCGGCTTCCAGGCAGGAGGAACCAGAACGCAACTGGACAGGCTTCCACCACCCCTAATGAACCATCACCACGGCAGCTTGAATCGGGGCCTACCTGAATCTTCTTGTGCTTCCCAAGCCAGAATCATGCAGTCAGACGTGCGTTACTGCTGTAATGACTTTCCAAGCCCAATGTACAATTGAGGAAGCCGATTCTTTTCTCTCATATTTCAGCGATGCACCTTCTTACCCTGTAAATCCCATATGGACATATATCCCGGCGAATACTCAATGATGACCGCTTTCAAATCATCTAACGCCTATTTTTGGTGTAATCGTACATCCTGCACTCTGTATTCGGATAAACCAACGGACTGCGACTTTTCTAAAGGACTGAACCCCCGTCCGACCAGGCCATTACAGCCAGATATTTCACTTATTATTCTAGGCGTTCCATGGGGAAATCAATGGGCCCGCGTTGGATCCAGGTATTATCCGGGTTTTGGCAGGGGTAGTTCATTTCCGTTTTCGAATAATAATTTCCTCAGTCCACGAGAGAAGGTCACCTCGCTCACACGCCACACGCACACCATCACATCTATATTATATATACGCAACGCGCAGAAAAATAGCCATTTGAGATGTTACGTTTCCATCTGTACACACCACATATTTCACAGACTCCCACCTATCGACTTATGTTCACCGCGGCCTATCGTGTCCCTATTTCGTTTCACTTATCCATTTATATCTGTCACGCCCAAGTTGGTTGATCTGTCCGCATCGCCAGCATGAATTTATCACGACCGAACATACATCATTTCCAAACTTTAGCGCAGTATACCCCAATCCCACTCTCCTCAGTCGCCAAATGGTTCCTTCAGACTTAGAAACCTCTATGTTTATTTCAACTCTATTACCCTCTGTTATTTGGACTCCAATATTGCCTTGTTCAATTTTTATGTGTGGCCGGCTGCCACTCTTCGTCCACGTTGGCTCCTTATTCGTTATCAATCAGATCGAGCGAACTGTATTTATTCGAGAATTTTTTCCTTATAAGGTGTCGTGTGTCTTTTAGCCAGGTAGATGCAGTTGGGGCCTTTCATAGCCTGTTCACATACGATAGCTTCGTTATTTTGCTTTCTCTCTCTTTTTCTACGGAGTTTACGGGGACGTTGTCAAGCCAAGCATGGAAAGGGAATCAGAGTACATATCTTAGTTATTTTTGTGCATGCAATCAAATTATATTGCTCAATATGGTAATTATTGATTGACACTATTTCTTCTACCAAACTTTTCCTTTATCGCTTTGCATCTTCCAGCAGGTCATGCCATACTTCGTGCCATATCCGGTGCCATGCAGCGATTGAATTCCCCCCTCCCCCCCAATTCCAACATCTCCATTTTCCACCGCTCCCTGCGGCCGCCTGACACCCTACCGTTCTTACCAGACAGCACTGACTGAGATCGCGCGTTGGGAATCCTGTCAGAGCGCACGTCCGGCCAGACAAAATGTGGGCTCGATTTATTTAAAGAGGCATCATCGACCATCTTGGGCAACGCCAGCACCACATAGGTGGTGTGACGTAGCAGTGGGGGATGTAAGTACTGTACTGTACATAATTTCAATGGTTGTTTGCGGCGACAGTGCCTCGATGTCCGGAACCGGCTACTTCATAGAGAGTCAGAGTCATTCAATGGCCTTCAAAGTCGGCTTAAAGACCCAGGATCCCGCGTATTCTGCACTGTCCGCGTGCGGAATATGCGGCGAAGCTGGAGCATGGCGCTGCAGTTTATGGAGCGTGGGGAACGGTATTATTTGTGTTTACTTGAGGGGAATATGTGAGAAATTGGAGAAGAAGGGCTTTATGTAGGCGGTGGCATGGCTATTAGCCGATGTCAGTGGAGAATACGAAGCGGGATGATTAGGAGATTTCAGTGTGATTTGGCGGGCGGTTCTAGGTCGAGGCGTTATCGCTGTATGTAGTTTGTAGCACGTATTAAAAACTGCGTATTGCGCAATTGAGCCGCATGTAAATTGGGTCAGATTGTTCTTGTACTGGGTGTGATCATAGTAAACTCAAATCGCGGTGGGTTATACTGATGGGAAGGGGTGAGAAGCTGGCGAAAAGAACAGAAGTAGCAAAAGCAGCTAAAACCTGGATGCTTGAACCATTATCGTTGTGTATGCTTAATATGGAGTTAGTTAGCACAGAGGTATCCAAGGGTGGTATATACTACAGGACACATAGCAAAAATAAAAAATGACAACCAAAATTTGGAAAGAGAGACAAGCCCGTATAAAACAAGAGATCTTGGGTTAGCAAATAGATGCAGCTAAAACAAGAATGAAAGCGAAAATGTAGATTTCGAAAATGTAACTCAGGCAAATACCCACACGCCAATATGAAACCGATAGGAAAGGAAGGAAATAAAATAAAAACGAGAGGTAGGAAATGAACCTCTCATTTTTGCGGTTTCGTCACAGCAACCCCGGCACCAATAACGCTAGGCAACTCTTCCATCCCAACACTAAAGAGCAACCGGATGCCTCCCGTAACGGCAGTAACCATTAGGATCGTAAGGCTAGCAATAATAAAGAATGGAATGCTGACGTCCTTCTTCTGGCATGCAGCTCCACCCCATTGGACGGTTTTGACGGTACCATCTTCGTTCGTCCGCACAACAGTCCGGCGGCACTTGCAGGCGTAGCAGTCTCCCTTGGCGTTCTCCTTGGATGCGAACTTTCGGTAGCACGATCCGTGACCAGAGCAATTATTTGTCGCTTCTGTGCAGGTCTCGTTGGTGCTATAGCAAACGGGCATCATGGTTGAAGGAAATTTGTGGCCTCGTCGGGCGTTCCTTGAGGTTCTTGCCTGGATAGGATTCGGCAAGTTGGGTTTTGTTTCTTCAGACCGGCGTTTAAGCGTGTGGTACGAGGGTGAAGGAGAAGTAAATATCATTACAGAGTCCTGGTTGGAGTCCTTTGCCAGGATACTAAGTTCTGCAATGGTTGCGAAGACGGTTTTCCGTACTGCGGGCGTGTTTGACTACAAAAGGGAAGATTAGCTGCGTTGGAACCAAATATATAGTATTTCTGCAGTTAGCAAACGCGTAACTTACGACAGATGAAAGCCGCAGAATAGCGGTTGTGCATTCACCTCCCCAGCCCTTCGCACCTCGGGCCAAAAACTGGCCAAATGCCGCTTCTCCCAACGTCGAACTCGCTCCCGAGAACACATCTTTATTTGAAGGGCATTGGTTTGCATTCTGAATATAAACTCTACTATTAGCGGCTTGAGCGTAGGGTTTTTTCGAATATTTGAACGGCTCTCACCAGAATTAACCTGCCCCGAAGTCCACCATCAACCTCAAAATCGTATGGACATAGTTTTGACGTAGTTCGCACAGCAGAGGAGCGAGTGAGTAGGTTTTCAACAAAGGATTCGGAGACTAAGTCAGCAGGTGCAGAGGGAATAGTAAAAGAATCCGTCGAATATTTTGACGCAGACGCAACTATTGACACTTGGGTTAGCATTCTCGGTCTGGCCAACAATTTTTGTGAGTGACATACGATCAGGGACATCAACGCCCTCCCAGACAAGCGCCATCTTTGTTGAGCAATCGCCAACCGATGTATCGCCCATAACAGGTATTTGTGCTCCTCCAAATGTATTCAGATCCCGGATGAGGGTCTCGTCGACTTGGCCTAACGTCGAGCCCTCTGAAAGGCCTAATCGATGGGCTAATATTACCCTCGCTGTCTCCGGAGTCACTACTCGGTTGGCCGGTAGCACAGACTGTTGCCGTGTATCAAATGTGTAAGCCCTGGCATCGTAGGCGGCTACACCGGTGATCGTAGCGAGCGAGAGGGGGAGAAATGAGAGAAGGGGCCTCATGCTGTAATATGGCTGGTTGACAGCACGACCTGCAGGGGGTGGAAAACAAGGTGACGAATGGAAGACCCAGCCAATCCCCGGAGCTGGGAGATGTATAGAATGTTGGCCGGGTAGCAAAAAAGTTGTAATCGTGGTGTTGTGTCGGTTTGAAATCGCTTTCGTCGTCGGCGAGCTGTTGACCTCGAGCCGCCCCGGGCCTGACGTTGGAGCTTCCCGATGCGGCCAAGCGCCTTTCTGCCTATTTGGGATTAGCGCCCAGTGGCCTCTTGGCGTGCTGGAGCCGCAACCAAACCTTGTTATTTGATCGTTGCCGACATGTACGGAGTTCAATTTTCTATCCTATTTTCTTTCGATCCTGTTCTGCATGGTTGGGTTAGGACTGGCTTCGAAGCCTGGCCAGCTCTATTGATGTTCCTGCGAACCTAGCACCCAACTATCAAGAATTTCTTTTTATTCCAATCATGGACCAGACATGAGACTTACCTAAGTAGACATGACGAACATATGACTCGAATCGGATCGCCTGGCTGGGCGAGATTAATTGACGTCATGCTGATTCAATATATCATGTCTCTGCGCTGCATTCAATGCTGCTGGGAAGTTGTCTTAGATTACTACAGAGATATATATACCCAGCTGTACGGCGGTGTGGTTTCTATAGAGGATTCTTTATCCTGCTGACTGCGAAAATTCTGTTCACAATGTCACGGAATATCTGCGTTACCGCTGTAGATGGCCATACTGGTCATCTCATTACCGAACTGCTTCTCACAGACGCCAATTTCAAAAACCAGTTTGACTCGGTTTGCGGGCTTTCGCTTCAACCTGATGCCAGCCGTTGCAAAGAACTGGAAAAGCTGGGTGCGAAAATCATACCGCACATACCAGGGAACGCGCAGAAGCTGGCCAAGACGCTGAAAGAGACAGGTGCAGACACCATATGCCTTATTCCGCCAGCGCATAACGATAAGTACAATATTACCTGTGAATTGATTGAAGCTACAAAAATGGCCAATGTGCCAAACGCGTGCTTTATTAGTTCCGTCGGCGCGGACCTTGCCGAGAGAGATAAGCAACCTAGGCTTCGTCAATTCATTGATTTGGAATGTCTTTTTATGTCGTGCAAGGGTGACCCTTCAACTTCCACGGGACATAGCCCGGTGGTAATTCGGTAAGCCAGAGTATAATCTCTAATAAGAAAGGATTGCTATGTTAATAAGAAAACACAGCGCCGGTTTCTATGCAGAAAACCTCTTGCTCTATTCTCCTCAAGCGAAGGAGGAGGGTACGCTACCACTCCCTATTGGGAAGCAGAATAAGTTTGCCCCAATGGCCTTAGGGGTAAGCAGCAGGTATTGATTTTGATATGTATTGGTCTAACATCGCCACAGGATCTAGCTCAAGTTGTCGCCCATGTCTTGACGGGTAAAGGAAAACATGGCTTCAGCGATGCCCATCGCGGTCAACTAATGGTTCTCACAGGTACATGTCATGTTCCCGTTTACCAGAAGTTTACCATATATTGCCGATATTAACATCTAGCCAATCTAGGGCCAATGCTTGCTGCCGGAGAGGAGCTTGCCACAGCAGCCAGTCAAGCGCTAGGCACACCATTGAAGTTTAGTGACATATCCGAGTATGGCTCTCGAGCAGAAAATGCTAAATTTAGAACCAAAAATGCTAATTCAGCATTACCTGCATAGGAAAGAAGCCAAGAAAGTCTTACGCGCGCAAGCAGAGAGCGACGAGTCTGAACTTGAATATCTGCTCGAATATTATTCTTTGGTTCGTGAGGGGAAAACGAACTATATCTCCACCACTGCGTTTCACGATGTGACTGGAAGCCATCCTCAGGAGCCCACTGATTTTTTCAAGACCTACAGAGATGAATTTGTGCCTGATCATACCAGCAAAAAGAGGAAGACTGGCAAGTAAGATCCCCGGGGGCTGGTGGGTTTTAATCTTCAGCCTGACTGTGCTTCTACTCTTGATAAAAAGTATATAACTTATTGAAAATTTACTCGAATTATTTTTTGATGATATTCTATATCATTGTTCTCCGTGTCGTCCATCACGCGGCCGTCGATCATCGCGGGAGGAAAGATTTCCATGCTATTACAATCGGCACGGCAATAAGCCAACAAATTCGAATCGAAGCTATCATGGTTACAACACTCATCAAAGTGGAGAGCATTCCAAGGTGACACACTGGTGAGTCGTAGTTTAAGGCGATCTGGATATTTCTTTAGCTTACCTATCAGTAATTTGCAAGCATGACGTAGTGATCGTGGTAGTAAGACTGCAAACCCTGGAACACTTTCCTGTGGGTCGCAACGTAACTCAGCTGATGGTAAGCTGACGAACCGTTCGCAAGAATTAGTACTGACCCATAGTTTATTGCTTTGGCTTTTTTGCCTCTAAGCCCTTAGAGCGCCATGTAGCATTCAGATACTCGAAATCATAACGACCAGTGAGGCCGGGAGGTAGGGATATTTAAGTGAGAGCGATGGCTTCTATGCAGCCCCTCTTCCCCCTTCAAAGCAAAAAGAAAGGTGAAAGAAAAAACCTCACCAGTTAAAAGTTTTCGCTTTAATATACTGAATACTTGATCAATTCCAATTTACATCAGAGATTCCCTCCCTATACACCACCTAAAGCCCATAATAGTGAAGATAGTGAAAACGACAATGAGTAAGGAACAACAAAGCATCGTTTTTATCCCAGGGGCTTGGAATGGGCCAGAGTATTTCGGCGACGTGACCGCTCAATTAAAAGAGCATGGATACGAAGTTCACGCTCTTCACCTCCCTACTGCCGGCCTGGACCCGAAAAGCACACCGGTGGACGACATAGGACTTGTTCAGAAAACAACGCGCGCGCTGGCTGATGAGGGAAAAGACATAATCCTGGTGATGCATTCATATGGAGGGTTTGTCGGGTCCGAGAGTGCAAAGGGGCTGTTAAAAACGGACAGGTTAGCACAGGGTAAGGAAGGTGGGATCGTTCATTTGGTATATCTCGCCGCAATCCCGGGTGTAGAAGGCGAGATTCTTGTTGAGAACGTTCCAGAATGGGTCACATTCCAGGTGAGTTCTTCAGCTCCAGCGATTTCGAACGTAAAATTGCTGTGAGGTCATTTTCTGAAATCAGTTCATCGCGTTCAGTGAAAGCTAATCTGACTAAACAGGGCGAGTGGACAATTGTTGAGAATGTACGGGATATATTCTACAACGACCTTCCATCCCCGATGGCCGATGAGCTTTCTGCGAAGTTGCTCCCACACGCCGCGTCCATATACACCCACGCGTTGGCCTATGCTGGTTATAAGCATGTGCCAGCAACCTACCTCCTCTGTACCCAAGACCAGGCTCTACCTTTCAAGGTTCAGAAGGCCATTGTTGGCTTAGCGCATGGGTCGATGCGTACTGAGATATGTGACGCGGGACATTTTTGCATGTTGAGTATGCCAGAGAGAGTCACCAATGTTATCATCAAGGCTGCGGGGGTGATGGATTGAATCCCGCATTCACACAAAAATGCTCTTTGGGTTTCGGAAAAAATTTCCTTAGTATAGACATACTCTCACTGGCCCATATATTATTTCCTTTAATTCGTCCGCAGTAAATTTCAGTTGAAACCTGGGAGGCGAACTCCCATGGGTACACATTACCTAACAAAATAAACCCCTTGAGCCTTCTCGAAGGTGCGAGCGCGCGCAAGTTGCAGGCACCTTGTTTGCAACGGTCAAAGCGATGGTTCCAGTTGGTGCCCAATGAATCGGAATTATTAGGCTCAGGACGACGACGTAACCGACACTCAGATTTTAGCCGACCAGATCACACAGGTCCCTTGCAATATTGATCATGCTGCAAGAGAAAAAAAGTTCCAGGCACCGTCAGATTAAAGTTGTCAGCCGCAGATCTCGGAACCATGATCCGGCCACCTGGGCACGGTCCTCGTGGAGCCACATGCTAGCCTTAAATAGAATTAGCGCTTAAACTTGGCATCAGCCTCCTCAGCCCTACTCTAAAAATGGCTTGGTTGACGATGCAAGAGGAAGATTCGGTCGCTGGTGACGCGCTTGTTCATGGATTAATAAATTACTAGTATTTTCCGCTGAACTCCTGCCAGCCTGCCAGACTCTGAAGCTTGTTACAGGAGGTATTGACAATGTGCGCCGTCCTTTCATGACTCACTTCTCAGGTAACCATGCTGGGATCAGGTGCACTGAGGGGATTTCTTGAGAAACTCATCGAATCAGGCTTTGGCTTTTGAACACGGTCACCCGCCATGAAATCGTCTCACACTACTTTATGTATACATATCTGTGCTTAGGTTCGGTTTGCTCAAAAATAGTAAACTTTCGTCTTTCAACCCACCCAGGCCAGATCTTAAAGACAACATCCTCTGGGTAGACACGGCTATCAGGTAGATCCACATCGCCTTACATAACTTTATGAAGAAAACAAACTCATACACAGTTTGGGGCATACAGTTGAATGTGGTTTTCGCTTAATTGAATGTAGGTAAAAAGTTCGGCCGGAAAAACCCTCAGCGTGGTTTTAAAGAATAGTCATTACACCACCCCATTAAAAGTACATACACTAGTCATATCTTACACATCTCCCACACATTCATGAATACTCTTGATTATAGTGATTTTTCATATTTCTCAGAACCCTAACCCTTAACTAACCCTAATCCTAACCCCTAATCTTAATCCCTAACCCCCCTAACCCCTAACCTCTAACCCCTAACCCGGGTGTTGAGTTGTGGGGGGGAGATGTATTAGTAATATGTATGATCTATGTGCTCAGTATGTTTAGGGTGTGTATTTTAAATGGACGCTAAAACTTGAACGTGGTTTTAAAAAATGAGACGAACTTTTTACCTACGTTCAATTAAGCGAAAACCACGTTCAACTGTAAGCCCCACAGTTTGGAGGCCATCTACACGGAGATTTTTGGTTACTAAAATAAACGACACCTACCAGTCTGAAGCTGCCATAGCTCCGACCACACAAAACTTTAGTTCTCCCAGTTCATACCAAGTTAGCTATTATTTGAGGGAGGGGAATGGAATAATTACTCGCTAAAAACGATGTTTAAATATATAGTATGAGCGAGAGAAATCAGGGGCACCTTTTTTCCAGTCCATTTTCATACCGCTGGCAGTCCAATACAACACGAATGGGAAGCGTAGTCGTGACGAAAATAATTTCGTCCCTGAATCGACAAAAATGCATGGTGCAGTACACACATAGGCCAAACAGGCAGATATGTAGTGGCGTACGGAGATAGGAAACCGGGCAATAGACACCCGATGGTTGGAAGCAAAATGATGCCCTGTGTCCGTGCGGATATGTCCGTAGCGAATCAAGAATCTTAGCCAGTGCATAAGCTGGAGGAATCAAGTATGTCGCTGCGCAGTGACAATGCAGACCAGAAATTCGGAAGGTCATGTCCAGGTGCAGCATGATCTCGTCTTTTGCCATCCACTTTGACTTCATACAACCACTCTGCCCAGGTGGGGTGGATCTTCTTCCTCTTTCAGCGAATTGATGCTCTGGAGTATTTGTATATAGTGGGTCCACCGCCAAGACATTTCTGCATTATGTAAGGTTAGGATCACGTGTATGTAATGCTTGGCATCGAGGCTGCTGCGTTGAGGAAATCAGGCTGGGGAATCAATTTTGGGCGCGCTCCACTCGCCAGTCACTCAATATCCATATACATACCGTGCTAACAGCTATCCTTATTACATACTCCTTCAGCGGTTCTTAACGATATATACCGGACAAAGCTAGGTCTTACGGTCGATTACTGGGACTGTCAATTGCTCAAATGGTCTGGTGAATCTCCGCAGCCTGGTCGTTTCCCCCCCCCCCCCCCCAAGGATGAAAGTTTCGAGACAGAAGTGATCCAAATGTTCCGGAATTTTAGACGGGCCACTCCAACTTGCCGTTTCCTAGTACCTAGGAGTACACAGCGATCTTTTAGCAGGTATGATGGACTGGTAAAAGTTCAGCGGGTGAGATTCAAGAGGCCCTGGTTAAGGTATGTAATATCTCCCAAGATTAATTCTGCCTATTCGTAAAATAAACTGACCGGCCTACAAGAAGAGGCATATCCACGATTCTTACTACAGTCGTTGCGACCCAAGTGTATTTCGCGCTCATTGGGCCTTCGCTGGATCGGTTAGAAGATGTAGACGAAACGATTAATAGGGACACCCCCTCACAAATAAAAATTCACGACGAGAAAGAGAGGCAGCGCGACAAGGATGGTGTACCATTCATCCCTATTGGACTTCCCTATTCCATACCTGGCGGAAAGTATACTGAAGATGATCCAGAATGGAAAACGTTCAAGTCATATGGGCTTGAGACAGCACAATTTAGACAATTAAGAGGTAGAGACCACGCTTTGCCTTTTAGCCCTTCTTGTTACAACCACGGTTGCTCACCCACTTCCAGAAGAGTTATTAGCCCGAGTGACCGCGATGGTGAATCGAAAGCGTGATGTGCCAACTATTGTCAATGTGACGGGTTCGCCGCTTAAGCCAGTCAGCGAAAGCACGATTATACCCGCGTTTCCGATGAAGAAACCGTCCATCTATGTTCAACCAGGGTGAGTAACTTAGAAGAAAGGTTGAATCATTCGTATGTACTAACGGTAAATCGTGTAGCTTCGAGCTTAGGGACGACGACATAACTTGGACGACCCGCCCAATACCAACAAACCGTGGCGACTGGATTCGCAGCGTATTCGAACCATGGCCACTTGTGATTTCATCTTGGGCAGCTGGGGAGTATTTGGTTGCAGTAAAGCTAGCCAAGCTCCGAAAACTATTAGGGATTGCACCCCCAAATCTAGTACAGGAAAATGCAGTCGACAATCAGCAGAGCAGACCCCGCGCGAGTTCTAGTGGTCAGCCCGATGTTCCTCAGTCCCACCAAAACTATCCCCTAATACCTGGGACAAAGCCAGGAGAAATTCCAAGCCACGGGAACTCCAACGATTTTCAACCTCACAAACCCAGTTCGGCATTACAAAAACAAGCCGGCTTGCTGGGCGAGTCTACCTCCGACATCCGCAACGCTATGAAGATATTTACATTATTACTACTATTAACCCGGCAAAACAACTCCAAGAAAACACCGCAAAAGGGGGCTTTCACGCTGAATGGTGTTGCCTGGTTTAGAGGCCCTAAAGGCGGCTGCGAAGCACATATTGTGGGAATCTACGAACCAGCGGTAAAGAACTGGTATGCGATAGATGTACAGATACTTCAAACATTTTCTTACACATCGAACGCCGCTAAAAGACTACCGCCACAACAAGCGGTGCTAGAATCGAAGGCGTCTGATTCTTGATATTCTCATGGTCTGGATTAGATTACGCAGGACGCACTTGTACATTTATTATTACTACCATTTCGCTGTTCCTCCTATATGACAACGTTCCGCGGTTCCTGTCATTTTGTCGTACTGGAATTTTCTTATTTCTCTTGTTTTTTTCTGTGGTTTCTCCCAGCGGCTTTGATTTTCTCTAGACATTTGTTTTCACACACTGACATGTTCTTGCTCACACCACTTTTTATGTATCTTCTTTTTGCATCCGTGTTTATCTCGATTGGTGGATGGCGGCGTCTAAGATGTTTTGCATGGGAACTATTAGGTAGCTGTTTTCAGGACGAGGACGAACAAACTTTTCCCCCTCAAGTACATACAACTTATGTCAAACCAGTGAAGGACTTAGAACGTGTACACTTTCTCTAGCGGAGAGGCGGGGCAGACCATTTAATCAAAGGGTGGGAAGGGATGTTTATGATACCGAATGTCACGCACAACCCGCTCAGATAATCACTCTTTGATTGATCATTGGAGATGATGAAGTGCGTCCTTACTGAGGATCCTGTCCACCTATTCCCGCAGCGGACCGAAATATTGTACAGTGCAAGGTCAACAATTGGATATACATGGGCCCTATTTTAGGGAGGCTATGATTTATATCTAGCAGTGATAGCTATTGGACCCCCCCCCGCCCCCCCGGAAAAAATTGAAGCTAGGCTTCATCGCTAGCAGCTGTCATCGGGGCCGCAGAGCAAGAGGGCTAGACTCCTCTAGCTTCTCCCATTATAATAATTATTATAAAAGTCATTCATTATCAAGGCGTTGTCATCGTCGTGCATTTTCTAGTTCCGCGGAGCTTGGCTAGATCCAGTTATGACGTGATGTCGTCCACGTTTTTTTATCAAGCGATAAGAATCCTTGGAACCCCCCCTCTGGCCCCTTTTCAACCCCTCTTCCACTACAAATAATCCTCCATATCCTGTTTCATTTCTGCCACTGACTTTGATGCATTGAAGAAGCGCATTGTAACGAATCATCGCAACAAACTAAAAAAACACACAATGGCACTCGCGCCCAAATTCGCCGGCCAGAAGCTGTCCTCCGCAGCCATTTCGGAGGCAAAGCATACACTGGAAATTTGTTAGTTGGCGACGTTATCTCCTCTTTTCCCAATCCAATCCGTATATATCATCTCAATGGTACTGTACATGTACATATAAACTACACAGAACTTGACTAATATGCTCTCACAAACAGACTTGGATTATGTTTGCCCAGTACGACCAGCCAATCTTCCACCTGCGTCCACATGCAATATGATATAACCAAGTCATACTAAAAACAAAACCCCTCTCCCTCCCAGTTCTCCGCCAAACTATTCAACACTTTTTACCCAACCATAACCCCGCTCCTCAACAACCCCAGTTCCACCTACCAGAAAAACCTCCAGGTCATATTCCGCCAACAAATCCAGCCCTGGCACCCGTCCTCAACCCTCACTCACGAAGCGGGCGCAGCCGTCCTTAAGCTCGCGCCAGAGAAATTCTGGCCCTTCAGCGCCGCGCTATTCGCGAAGCAGACGGAGTTCTTCGATGTGAACGTCGTCAATGAAAAGAGGAACGACACGTATGTGCGCCTGGCGAAAATTGGGGCTGAGGTCGGCGTTGATGAGGGGGCGATGTTGAAGTTGTTGACGGTCAGCGATCGGCCGGATAAGGATGGGGCATTGAATACGGGGAATGGTGTTACAGATGATTTGAAAGTGATGGTTAAGGTGCGTTTTCTCGTTCGCCCCTCACCCAATCTAGAGATATATACATATATGACGATGGGGGTTAACTTTGACGTTATTCACAAGACCGCGCGGTTGATTGGGACGCATGTTACACCTACGGTGTATTTCGATGTAAGTTCATTAATTTGCTTTGCTTGGGAAACATTCGCCGCAATCGATGTGTGCAGAAAATTCTGTCTTGTTTGAAACTGCGTGCCGTACTAACCAGTGGATGTTGCGTTTTTTTTTGAAAAAACAAAAAGGGCGTCGAGGAGAAATCCATTAGTAGCAGCTTCACGCGCGAACAATGGGAAGAATGGTTGCAGAAGAATGTCGTTTGATTCATTATTGGTACGTTCAGTGGTTTGAGAGGGACATGACAAAATGAAGGAAAGAAGAAACTATGGTTGAAATTTCTGATGATAAACGAACTGGAAGAGTAATGCAATGAGGAGTGGACAGGAGAGAGGCTATGGATCGACACATCCATGTATTACCTAAAGGTAATGATAAAATAAAGGGTGTAAGGGGCGCGTTAGAACGTGCTCAAGTGAGATATCTCGGTCTTTCAGCAATGACGGAACATAATAGCAAAGAGAAAGTGAAATGAAATATCTATATGGGAAATTGAAAGTAAACAAAGAGAGTCAAATTAAAGAGATCGATATGAGGAATTTCGGAAAAAATTGCCTTGACTCCCAAAGTCGGTTTTGAAGCCAATTTCGAACAGCGTGAATGGATTGCTCGTGAGATCTACATTGCTCCTTGGAAAACTGGCTTTTATCGTCGTGGACAAATACAAGAACGCCCCGGCGTATATCATTAGTTTTTGTTTTTTGTGTTCCTTTCGAAGAGAGGAGGGTAACTAATTGGTGGGCGGTTGGTAGTTAATTGGTCGCCTGTATCATGTCAAACCAGTCAGTCTACTGTGAGACAAGTCAAAGCGAAAAAGCACAACGCCAATTAAGATGGTGCAACGAATAGAGACGAAACAACTCACTTGAAAAGTAAAATATGTGGCTCTGGCTCGTGCACTTCATAATGTTCCCAGCCCAAGCTCTAAAACGGAGCGAGATATCGTCTTGTCAGCTTGTTCTACGATAGGTACAGTTCATTATTTGCACATGTAACAGACAGGATCAAAATACCTGCGTAATCCCCAGTCCTCTCCACTCTTCCTCCCACAGTAGCTTCAGCGTCCCTTTGGACGTGTCGAAATAGTCGGTGGGTATCTTTTTAAGCATATGTTTGGGGAGCTGGACGTGGCGATATTCGAATTCACTGTCTGAATATCTACACAGATGGTGTTAGGTTGGAGGCGTTTCTCAAATTTTCTTCCTTTTGTTTTTCCCACTGGCGGTTAATGTAGTCATTGCCTCTGGAAACAGGCCCCGCCCTCGCGCGCGCAAACACAGCATGAATAGGGCAATCGCTTCGGCACGTATAGAAACACCGCACACGCGGTACATACCTTGAAGAATAGTGTATGGAATCGATAAACTCCTCCAGTTCTTGCCTCTCCGGCTCCAGAAGTAGCCGGGGTTTCTTATTCCTTCGCGAGTAGTCGATGTTCATGATTACCAAGGCAGCTGTTTTCGCTGGCTCTCACACACTGGAGTAAAATAAAAATGAAAGAAAGGAAAAAAGGCCAGAAATCAGAACCCAAGCTAGGTATCTAGGTAGGTGGCCTTCTCTGCCGTAAAGGTCGTGGTCGTCAGGGCCAAATCCGCCGGCGGGGAATGGGAATAGTGGTGGCGGGGAAAATGTTGGTAGACCGGGCCACAAAGACGCGGAACGTAGATACGAGGACGCAAGAAGAGTTGCTGTAAATGCGGAAGAGCGAGGTCTAACGGACTGGGTTCCAAGCTGCCTGCGGTTCTAGCAGAAAAGGCGGAAAAGGTGTGCGGAATGCGAATGAAGGACGCTGGCTGCGGCACCACGAAGAGGAGGGGAAGCAAAGCTGCACGTTCTTTCTCTCAGAACTGCACAAAGGTGTGGGGTCTGCTGTTGTTTCTAACCTCACAGGCTGTCTCTGGAGCGAGAGTTCAAGAGGATCCAGCAGCAGCAGCAGTAGTAGTGGCAGAGCAATGGAGCGCAAGAAAGATATATAGAGTGGGAGTTGGAGTTGGCAACTTCGAGCAGCGAGAGGATGAGATGAACAACAGCAAAGAGTGCACAAGCGAATCGAGCTGTATTGCCGGCTGGATACAGTCCCAATACGTAAATTACCGCCCGAGACGTTGCGCAGAACCGTGCCTTACCGTATCGGCCTGTTCTGGCCGCCGTGGCTGTCCCGCCTCCCGTAGCGCCCAATCGAGACATCTCGTAATCGGCGCGTTCCAGCATCATCGCCAGTTCGACCGCCGCTGGTTGCGCTGAGAGATCCAGCTCCCGACATTCTTCGCCGCCGTCATCTGCTCGCTTGTCGTCTCTGGCCGAACGAGCGCTGCTATTGTCCGCCCTTTTTTATGCCCGAATCCCGCCTCCCATCCCCTCAACACACGATTGCGAACATCTCTTCTTGGTCTCCCCGGGCTCGTGCCGCAACGATTGCCAGACAGCCGCCGCAAGCATGACAACTAAACGGCGGGGGACCGTCGCGGGGTCTCCAGAGGGCCCAACAAAGGGCCAGAAACGGCGCAGGACCTCAGTAAGTCTGTCGCTCTGTGGTTTTCCAACATTGATTTCCCGAAGCTGGTGGGGATTGAGTTAGGGGGTAGAGGGCGCAAAGTGCGATCTGTTGCCCCGATTCCCGCTAGATAGCATTCCCCGCGTCCCCACCCATCGCTCGACTTCTGTTATATTATGTGCTTGGGCCTAAATATATGAACTAACGGCCGATGCGACCAGACTTTTGTCCCCGAAACCGACGAAACGCCCGAGAAAACTACTGAAGCTGGTCTTGAACTAATCGCGCAAATCAAAGAGGCGACGGATAAGCAGTATGTGCTTGGAGCTCTAGTGGAGCTGTGCTTGCTTGGCTAAGATGGAGAGGCTAACTTATACATCCGCTCTTTCATCGCAGTGGACAACTCGTTGCAACTGAATTCATTCATCTTCCTAACCGGGTGAGCTGCGAGCGAGCTTCCTCCCGCTGGAAAAAACCCCAGCTGACCCTTGTCCATGTATAGAAAGAAAACCCGCATTACTACCAAGCGATTCGACTTCCCATTGCCCTAGATACAGTGGAGGTAGGTTTACATTTTTCCATACCCGATTTCTTGCGATATCTTTTCCGTCGAATCAGCATTGCCCAATTTGGTCGCTAATGTGCGTATTTGATGCTGTCTAGAACAAATTGAAGAAGCACCAATACCCCTGTTTGACTCCCGTGGAAAGCGATCTCCGGAGGATGGTCAGCAACGCCAAATACTACAACGATAAAGGCTCAATGATTTTTTCGAACGCGGAGCGCATACGGAAATTAGTAGCAAATAAAATGTCCGAGATTAACCCAGCATATAACGATCCAAACTACGCCCCATTTGCTACCCCTATACCGGAGGAGGAAGATGCAGATGCCGAAAATGCGCCCCCTGAAACCGGGAATAATGAAGCAGATGCTGCAGACGGGGAAAGAAAGAAATCCACAACTGAGACACCCGCCCTGGATCAGGCGGTCGACCCGAACGATAACGAAAACCTCAACTTCGAGGGGGAAACGTATGAAAGTGCCCAGGAGAAAATAATCAATGGAATGATTCGATTGAAAGATTCAGAGTGAGTTAATCTTGTTTACACGCGGTCATACTTCGGCTCTAGGCGAGTACTGACGTTCCTTCAGCGGCGAAGAAGTCTTTTATCCCTTCCTCAATATGCCAGATCGGAACTTGTACAAAGAATACTATGACATAATAAAACACCCCGTGTCCCTAAGAGCGATCCTAAAACGCGTTCGAGGCACAGATGGGCGGAAGAATTCTACGAAAACCACACCGTTTAAGACGTGGGACGCGTTCGAGGAGGAAGTCAGCTATATCTGGCGCAATGCCAGGGAATTTAATGAAGACGGAAGCGAAATAGTCGCCCTTGCGGGCTCGCTTGAGGTATTTGCTATCGCAATGCATTCTTTTTCACTCTTGCATTGATTTTGCTGATTGAAGTGCTAGGAATATTTCCGTCGAGTTCTTGCGGAGGCACGAAAACATGTTCCCGAACCCCCAATCACCATGAATGGAGATACCCCAGGTCCTCGTATTAAACTTCGCATGGGAACCACCAAGACTCCAGAACCAGCGCCGCAGAAACTGACTTTGCGACTTCCGGGAAAAGTTGCTGATCAATCGACGGACATGGAACATCGTCAAGGCGGGGTTTCTATAGATACTGAAGCCCTACGGAGGCAGCAAGAACACGTTAAGGCAAGTTCAAACGGCCTAGAAGTTCCAGAACGACCAACCCCCCCGAGAAGAACCCTAAGAGATCGATCTGGGTCTGGAACAAGGGCTGTATCGATGCGAAGCACGCGCTCGCAGGATCAAGAGAGAGAGCAGCGAAATGCACAAGGATCGTCGTCTGGCCGGCCCTCTTCTGCCGTCAAAGTTGAAAGCACAGGGCCATCGACACCAAATCTAAGGAGCCTGGCGAGCCAAGAATCCATAAAACCGCTCAACGATGCGCATCAGCGAGTTGCTTCCGGCTATTCTGAGCCATCGAAATTGATGACACCGTCGACAGGCGCTGTCCACATGCAGCCTAACAACGCCCAAGAAGTATTACAGCCGTTCGGTTCCCGTTCATATCCATACCCATCCCATGTCCCGGTGGTGTCCCCGATGGATTTGAGAGCACGGCAACCCGGAAAAGGTGAGAATACATATTAAATAAACGCATATCCCTTCAAATTATATAACCAATTAGAAAGTCCAAACTAAAATGTCGAAATATTATCCTAGGCCCCTTAATATCCAATGTTAGGCTATTCAGCCATCCAAACCTCGACCTACGACAATCGTTCCTTCTAGACATCCCACCCTCATCGACCCAAACCCAACAGTCCATAACCATCACCCTCCCCGCGAAATCCCATATTCTCTGTATCATCCCAACGATCATCCCAAGCTCGCTACAACGCCAGACGCAACTCACTGTTACCGTCGGCAACAGTCAACGATTGTCCCCGATGCTGTCACCGTCACGAACCATGGACCCGACCAAACCCTATTATGAGGTCCGGCTGGGCATCGGCATTACCAAGATTGATATTGAAATGAGTGCTACGAGTAGCGCCACCCGCGGAGGGAATGGGCTGAAATCATTACCCGGGCAAGATGCTGAGTATGAGCGGTTGACGGTCTATGCTAACCTGATGAGAGCTTGAGATTTTAAGCGCTAACTCAGGACGTCAATGTTTTGTATCTTCTTTTGTGGTGTCCTAGAACTCGTGGATTCGGTGGAGATGCAAAACTATTCTTGCATATATACTTAGTCTTTTTTGCCGTTCATTCTTGCCCTCTGTCTAGCTATCGTCCTTCTTTTCTTTTGTCCGTTAACATTTGTTTTTTTCATATATGTGTTTTTTCTATTATATGGGTTTGGCGGCGATATCAGGCGCGTATGGGTCTTCGAGTGGCGGGGTGGCAGATTCAATCCAGGGCGGCGGAGTTTATGTGCTCGGCCAGCTATCATTTCTCAGCAGGCGCTTTCCTTTTTCACTGTATTAATATTGGCTCACGTAATTATCTCGTTAGCTAAGGAACAATTTACAGCAGTAATCACGCGGCTAATTATTGATTTTATACTTTTATATACCTGTATATCGTCTGTAGGGCATGGCGATGGGAAATGTCTCTGTCTTTGCCGAGGGGAGGCGGCTGATTGTGCTGACTCAGCAGCCGTTGCCTCGCCAATGTCCTAAACAGGCTAGTCCCAGCCTCACCACGAAAAATTCAATTTTTTTTAACGCTTTTTTTTTTTTTTTGTTTTAATTTTTTTTTAAATTTTTAATCCAAACCTTGTGGTTCGCATAAAAATAAAAAAAACCTCCAAAAAAAATTCTCTAACAAAACCCTCGACAGGATCCTCGCTGTCTCGTTCTTCTTCCTCCTCCACTCCTCATCAGTCTCTTCTTCCCTCCCATCCTCCCCCCTCGTTATTCCCTTCTTCTCTCGTTTGACGACTTAGAGAAATAAATCTTTAAAAAAGAAAAAAAGAAAACACACAGCACATCTTTCATCATGGCTGAAGAAGTTTATGAGGGTGCCATCGGCATTGACCTTGGTATGTAATGTTTTTTAATCTGTTTTTTTTTACCCTTGTCCTTGTAACCCCTCCACCCTGTGTATTTTCCTGCACACAAAAACACAAGTCTATATTGGATACCATATATGCTGGAATAAGAGACGCCGCGGGTATTGATTGAACATAATGGCTAATATTACTTTTCTGCGTTACAGGTACCACCTACTCTTGTGTCGCCAACTACGAGGGCAACAATGTTGAAATCAGTATGTGTTATCCCCACCACACAAATCTGCACACCCATATACACATACCCGCTACCCCTCCTCCTCCTCCACCCGCCAGTAATTTCGACATCGGGATATTTTGGAGACTCAGCGTGCTAACAATGGCTCTTTTCGCACCACACAGTTGCCAACGAGCAGGGAAGCTTTACGACCCCGTCCTTCGTCTCCTTCACTGATGAGGAGCGTTTGATCGGTGAGGCGGCCAAGAACCAGGCTGCGATGAACCCAGCAAACACCGTGTTCGATATCAAGTGAGTTTTGTTTTCTCTCCAGAATTGGGATTTTGGCTCTTAATTTTTATGATGTATTTCCTTTTGAAACGAAAAAAACGGGAAAAAAAACAAAAATGAAGGAATAGCTACTAACTCAGCTACAACAATAGGCGTCTGATTGGACGGAGATTCGATGACCCGATTGTCAAGAAGGATGTCGAGTCGTGGCCCTTCAAGGTCATCGACCAGGGTGGAAACCCTCTTGTCCAGGTTCAGTACTTGGGCGAGACTAAGACCTTCTCTCCCCAGGAGATTTCGTCTATGGTCCTGATGAAGGTGCGTAACATGGCAGCCGTGTTTTTATTACACGGCTATGTATCAATGCTCAGAAACGTGATTGGAAAACTAACTTGGTCTCCATATAGATGAAAGAGGTTGCTGAGACCAAACTCGCCAAGAAGATCTCAAAGGCTGTCGTTACTGTCCCAGCATACTTCAACGACAACCAAAGACAGGCAACCAAGGATGCCGGTGCCATTGCGGGCCTGAACGTCCTCCGTATCATCAACGAGCCTACTGCTGCCGCCATTGCCTATGGTCTTGGCTCTGGCCGCTCCGAGAAGGAGCGCAACGTCCTCATCTACGATCTTGGTGGAGGAACTTTCGACGTTTCGCTTCTAAACATCCAGGGTGGTGTCTTCACCGTCAAGGCCACCGCTGGTGATACCCATTTGGGAGGACAGGACTTTGACACCAACCTCCTCGACCACTTCAAGAAGGAGTTCCAACGCAAAACCAAGAAGGACCTCTCTGGTGACCCCAGAGCCCTCCGCCGTCTGCGCACTGCTTGCGAGCGTGCTAAGCGTACCCTCTCCAGCGCAACCCAAACCACCATTGAGATCGATTCTCTCTTTGATGGCGAGGATTTCAACACCCAAATTACCCGCGCGCGCTTCGAGGATTTGAACGCCAAGGCCTTCTCTGGCACCTTGGATCCTATCCAACAAGTCCTCAAGGACGCCAACATTGACAAGAGCAAGGTTGATGAGATCGTCCTTGTCGGCGGTTCTACCCGTATCCCCCGTATCCAGAAACTCCTCAGCGACTTCTTTGATGGCAAGAAGCTCGAGAAGGTATGAAAAGAATTTCCTCTATTAACATAGTTTTTTTATGCCCAACCCCCCATTTTTTGGCACTCATTTGTTCTCCATGAAACTAATCAATCATATAGGGCATCAATCCCGACGAAGCCGTGGCGTACGGTGCCGCTGTCCAGGCCGGTATCTTGTCTGGCCAGGCCACTTCCGCCGATACCAGCGATCTGCTCCTTCTCGACGTCGTTCCACTCTCTTTGGGAGTTGCCATGGGTATGTAATTTTCACATTCCTTTACTTTCACATCCCTTGATTTTCAAAAACTTACATTTGTTATAGAGGGCAACATCTTCGCTCCGGTCGTCCCGCGTGGCCGTACTGTTCCCACCATCTGCAAGAAGTAAGTAGCTATTTCCCTTTTACTCCTTCCCCTTATTGAAGCCCCATGCACTTTCCTTCCCTTGCCGGATACGCCGCACAGGTGCGATCTTCCCGATCAGGTACGCGCAACTCTCACCATGGATGGCTCCTTCCGACTCTGGACAAACCCGTCTGTCTATAAATCCCCGGAAATCCTCACTTTCTCTGGGATTCGACTTGATCTCTTCTGCATCTCGACGTCAATCCATTCCCCGGTGCCCAGTCATTCGTTTGATCATCGACTAGGATTGAGCAGCCTGAACAATACAAAGAGAGTCAATGCAAGAAACAATTTTGGTCGCAAAGAGTTGGGCACGCGGTCACAGTGACACCTCTACGTCGAAACCAAACCAAGTCAATCGAAGATGCATAATACCGCGAAGTGGCATCTAGCAAACCTCACGAAAAAAGATGACGGAGCCACGGAGAGATATCGTTGTGTCGCCTGTCAATTTCACACCGACGACCATGTTACCATAAAAAATTACAATGCTCAGCGTGCCATATGGAGAGAGTGGGAAAGAAAATGAAATCGTCAAACCCTTTCCGACTCGCACAACCCAAAACGGGGAATTTCCATTTGCAGGAAGTGGGCGAGATGGAACCTCCACTGGCGGAAGCTTCATCAGCCTCGACTTGAGTCGACTAGAAACACCATATGGACTATCCTTTCTATTCTTGCATCGATATCATCAGCACGTCAGCACATTTCCTGTTACAACTACTAACGAAATATTCACCATTTCTAGGACTTTCACCACCGTTGTAGATAACCAGCAAACCGTGAACTTCCCCGTCTACCAAGGAGAGCGGACTAACTGCGAGGATAACACCTCGTTGGGAGAGTTTACCCTATCTCCTCTGCCACCCATGAGAGCCGGAGAAGCCGCTCTGGAAGTCGTCTTTGAGGTTGACGTCAATGGTATCCTGAAGGTTACTGCCACTGAGAAATCCACTGGCCGCAGCGCCAACATCACCATCTCCAACGCCGTCGGCAAGCTTTCCAGCTCTGAGATCGAAAACATGATCAATGGTAAGATATATATCCAAATCCCCTAGTCCCAATAAACGGGTTTAAAAATTCCCATCCACTAACGTGCATATTCTCCAGACGCCGCCAAGTTCAAGTCTAGTGACGAGGCCTTCAGCAAGCGCTTCGAATCGCGCCAGCAGCTCGAATCCTACATCTCTCGAGTCGAGGAGATCATCTCCGACCCGACCATGTCACTGAAGATCAAGCGTGGTAACAAGGACAAGATCGAGTCTGCCCTCAGCGACGCTATGGCCCAGCTCGAGATCGAGGACTCCTCCCCAGAGGACCTCAAGAAGAAGGAACTGGCGCTCAAGAGATTGATCACCAAGGCGATGGCTACCCGATAAACTTGTGCTCCTTTCAAAAAAATTTCCCCCTTCCGTTTTTGCATGTCCGTTTTTCCCTCCCGTTTGTGTTTGTTAATACACGTTTTCCCGGGTGTTTGTTTATTTAATTTGTTATGCTTCATTTTTTTATCCAAAGAAAAGGGGAGAAAGGGAATGATAGAAAGCACTTTTTTTCGTATGTTAAACCATTTTTCTGCCCTGCGATCGCGCATGGGAGATTGGGGCTGGTGGGGGGCCGCGCCGTTCGGGTTTGCGCTGCGCCTGTTCCCCTGTAGCTGGCTATCCTTCATGCCTTGTTTCTTTGTTATAATGAGAATGATCTTTCCTATCTACATACTTTGATCGGTCCCACGCCATGATGAAGATAAGACGAATTATTTTTATTTTTTATCTGTTCTTTTTCTCCCCGTTTCTTAATCTCTCCAGGTTTTGTTGTCTGTTTCTCGTTTTAAACCGCCAGCTACTAAGGCGTGTGTGATGTCACGAACTAGAGCGCTCGTCTTTTCTTCAAGTTGATGCTCTTTTCTCTACTTTTCACGCCTCTCATGCACTTTCTTTTCATTCACCTTCGCAGTACTTTTTACAGCTGTTAGGAAAAGTTTTTGCTTAGTTTCTTTCTGTTTTACTAAGAAGCGCCTTATTTCTCAGAATAAAATTTGAAACAAATAAAAGACATAAATTACCTATATATATCTATGCCAAGTGCCCTTATTTTATCTAGCATTCCTGGTTCTCCGATAAAATCGTGAATTAGATTTCCTGGCGGCTGTGCAACCTTAGTATAAAAGATCCCGTATCCACCCCTCCACCCATACATAGCCTTCCAATATCAAATAGAATGTTGAACCCTTTCAGCTGAAGCACAAATCTTCCCAACTTGCGCCCTGAGGAAAACAGTGCATTGAAGTACACACCCATTCGAGAACAATGGATTTTGAGTACTGTAGACTATTGCAACCCTACTGGTGTAAGGCTTCAGCAATTCTGCCGCTGTTTGGCCAGCAATTTTCCAGCGAGGAAAATGTAGCACCAAGAATACCAATTTGACCGTTCTATGCAAAACAAATGTCAAGTACTCCCACTGGCCTAAATCGTGTTACGACTAATGGATATATGTATGCTAGGTAAAAATCCAATACTCCATAACTAAGCTTCCGCTTCGTCCTGGCAACCCAAACCGGCAGGCAGGTTTTCTGTTGTTATTATTATTTAAAATTAGTGAGATTAGCTGATTAGAACGAGTATTCTCGTATTTCCCACTAGAAAGCTTCACACAACATCCCCGCATACATCCCGCTGCGCAATGGCATCCGGCCGTTGCTAGTTTGCTGCCCGCGGATCCGTGCCAAGCCCGACCCGAGATGTGGAGCCGACTCGGCTTGCCGATGCCGAACTCAATTCAACCCCCTTTGGGCTTGTATCTGCTCGGTGAGGTAAGCTATGCTGGCCTGGGCCCATCTCAAGCTTCTGATGTAGTTGGTAGGCGAGAAAGCTAATACTAACAACAATGGTAGGGTCTAGCTACTCAACAGCTACGCAGCTGACTTTGTAACTACTGTCATGAAACTGTCCTGTCAAATTTTCCACTGCGATCAACAAGGGCAGTGACACTACACTCACAACGTGATCCTCCGGGATATCCCACGCAGCACGAATGCATCAAATATAAATAGGGATAAGCCCTCACGGCTTATGACAGGTAACATATCCAGCTAGAGATGTCAATCATGGCCCAGTCGTAGGCCGGTGAATTCAGCACCGTGCATGTGGTTGATCGCTGCGGCTATATGAGAGTCAGAAGGGAGTGTTGTTTGAGCTTACGTTCATAGCAGTTGGCCGATTCCTACATCCTTTGTTAAAAAACCCGGTATGGTATGTTTATCGATTGCCCTTTACAGCTTAAAAACAGGCATCTCGAAGCCCTCGCCTTAACTCGCTCGACATTTGTTTCTACTATAGTCGATATATCGAAAACCATCGTGATGCCCAGGACCACTTCGGCGATAAAATCAAGCTCATGCCTCTCAAAAAGGCCCAGGGAGACACCCAGATAACTGGCTGTTTTGTTTCCTCAATTCCTGTACACAACTAAGGAGGTTTTCCATCAAGTGCCAAAACTGCTGTAAAGATCTCTGAGCGTGCATCACCTACCTCGGCACCAGCGTCTCGCTGCCGCATCTTGAACACGCTGGCATCTTAGGCGTGTCTCTTGACATCAACAGGAAGGCAATACATGCACGCCTATTTGGTCTCCTATTATCACACTCCCAGACCGTGCGATCGATCAGTCTCGAAAACATAAACGCATGTTCGGTTCCGTATCTAGGTGCGCCCGATTGTCACGTCTCTGATATTCCGAAGCCTTGACACCGTGTGATAAGTTGGAACGACTGAGTTTAAACGATTTTAGGGACGGAGGAGAGTATGATGTTGTGCACTTGAACCAGGGTCTGAGGCGTCGAAGAGTGCAAAGGAAGCATGGAAATACACTGGTACGCCCGCAGCAAGTTCGAGCCAAGTTACTTAGTATGGCCAAAGATGATGAGTGTGGATATGGAGACGAGTGATGGCGGTGGCCATATGGAAGGGCTGGGGTCAGATACCTAGGTATGCAAGAATGAGCGCGACGAAGGTTGCTTACTCTGACGACATTCACGATCTTTGGCAATTTCCACTTTGAAATAATTGTGCAGGCTTCGATATAGGACCTAATTAAGTCGAATATGATGATGAAGAAATATTGTGAAATATTAGCTCAGGACTCATTTTCTAGATGCGAGTGGATTCGCACGGGTTTTCTATGCAGCAGAAGTATGGTCCTTAACGAAAGCTCACCATCCGGTTTTCAAATCAACAATCCCTGTCATGACTCACCTAACTTCCCAATTGCCGAACAGGTAGAGATGTACTTTATCATGATATGAAGGAATGAACACTTGGGCCGGGGTTAGATGGGAGGTAAAACAGTACATACTGCTAAAGCCCTATCGCGACCGCGACAAGAACACATTCTTGTTCTTGATCTACTTGACCTTTGGAACTAAGGGCGCTTTGAAACCGCCTCTTCGTTGGATGCATCTTCCACAACCAAGCGCCTGACCGACCCTTGACCAATATAAAAGAAGAAAAAGGGAAAGGTTGCACTATTCAACATGACAATTCCTCACGACGACGATACCCACGCACCTTTGAACACCAGTGGTTGGGATGCTGCCAATGACCGCAGCGCTGCCACAAATAATGCAATGGACAGCAGTTCAAATACCAGCAACAATGCCACTGGCAGTGCTAGTATCAAGGCCCTCGTGCAAACAAGCTACGACAGCATAGCCGCACGCTACCTCGAATGGACCACCAACATCCCTTCCCCACGGCTAGAATTCCTGCAAAAGCTCCTCGAGCGGCTTCAAGCACCATCCGTAGCGGGAAGCACAGCTAGCTCCAAGCCCCGCGT
Organism: Blastomyces parvus; assembly: GCA_002572885.1. NCBI lineage: Eukaryota > Fungi > Ascomycota > Eurotiomycetes > Onygenales > Ajellomycetaceae > Blastomyces > Blastomyces parvus. The sequence continues at coordinate 403,890 of PDNC01000002.1, forward strand.
TTTGGAACTGGGTTGCGGTGCTGGCGTTCCTGCCACCCAACTCCTCGTCCGGAGCGGATGTATAGTGACTGCGAACGACATCTCTGCTACCCAGATCCAGCTTGCACGAGAGCACGTCATCGTTAGGCCATCCAGTGACAAAGATGAGCAGAGTGAGAGGGGCTCGGTGGAGTTCGTCTTCCGGGACATGATGGAGTTGGATTTCCCCGCTGGTACCTTTGATGCGGTGCTGGGGCTGTATTCCATCTTTCACCTGCCGTTGGATGAGCAGGAAATGTTGATACGGAGAGTCTTTGGGTGGTTGAAAAAAGGGGGACACCTGTTGATCAATGTCGGAGTGATGGCGGATAGTGGCGCCATTCAAGAGGAATTCCTGGGTAAGGAGATGTATTGGAGCTCCTTCTCGGAAACTGTTTATAGAGACATTGTGGTGAAGGAGGGGTTTGCAGTTGTAGAGGCTGAGGTCAGGGTTGATGTGGAAGATGGGGCGGATGTGCCGTTCTTGTGGATTTTGGGGAAGAAATAGATATGGGCATTTTATATCTCGTATAAATCGTAGATGTAATTCTGAAGCTATTTAGAGCATATCATAAACCGGGAATATGGCTTGTTCTCTTTTCTTCCATCGTAGACTGCTTTTGTTGCTGTGGAGTAGATATCAGATCCATGCAATAAATAACTAAATATAAAATTTTCCCCAGCGAACCACGGTCCACCTCTCACAACACTGGAGATAAAAGTACAACCTCAACATCATCCTCGCTTTACACGCCCTACACATTAACCATGTCTCCCGTTATCCGCTCATTCAGTTCAGAGGCTTTGTCTCTTCTCTCCTTGAGAACTACAAGCACCAATGGCTCGTTGCGCGCTTTCGCCGTCCCGATGAGCTCCCGCAGCTCCGTCATCACCAGCGGGAAGTCCGCTTTCCAATCATCCTTTTACAACAACCCACTTCCAACCCCTCGTACAACCGCGCCTAGTTTCCGTGTACAACTTTTCTCAACAAGCGCCCACCTCTCCAAGAAAAAGGACAAGGGCAACAAAGCCTCCCGAACCTCAGATAGTGGGTCAGGCAGTGGTGCGGCAGAGGGAGCAGGGTTAGATGGCGAAGATCCATTTGGGTTTACACAGCTAGAAAATGACATAGCCGGGGCCGTGCAGAGGTTGAAAGATGATCTTTCGAAGCTCAGGGCTGGCGGCAGGTTTAACCCAGAAGCGATTGAGTCGTTGCGCGTGGCGGTAAACAACGGAGACGGGAAAGGGACCAAGGAGACAGTGAAGCTGGGAGAGTTGGCGCAGGTTATTCCCAAGGGAGGGAGAATGCTGACTATTTTGGTAGGAGAGGAGGAGGTATGTATACCGTTTTCTGTTCATTTTTGGTGCATATACTTTGTTTATCAGATGAGAGAAGCATTTCAAGGCGGCGTGCCTCACAGTTCTGTTCGAAATCCTTGGATATCTAGCTGCGCTGCCATCGCTCTCACAAGTGTCCTTCATATGCTAATGCTTCCCTTCTAGTATATAAAACCCATTACGTCTTCTCTCCTCTCTTCTAACCTATCCCTAAACCCTCAACCAGACCCACACAACAGCCTACAGCTCAATGTCCCCATCCCGCCACCAACCAAGGAGTCCCGCGATCAAACGGTTAAGGAAGCGAAGGCCGCCATGGATAAGGCATCTACTGCCGTGCGCAATGCCCGCGGCGCCATAAACAAGAAGTTAAAGCACATGGGCGTCAAGAAGCTTGTGAGGCCGGATGATTTGCATAAGCAGATAGAGAAGATGGAGAAGATTGCAGAGAAAGGGCAAAAGGAGGTTAAAGATGTTTTTGAGGGGGCGAGAAAGGCCCTGGAGGCCTAAATATGTAACTCCTTGTTGGTCCTCGGGGGGTGAAACATGAAACTGTCGATTGATCGGAGGGGTAGGTGGACTGATATATCTAGCGGAGCTATTCGGGGTGCTCTATGTGGGATACATCTACGAAATTTTGTATAATAGCTATGGGTTTTTCTTTTTACCTTTTTTTTTGTTTATCTGGAACCGTCGGCATGTACGGGTTTATAGAGGGCTGCCACACATTATCTGAAGAAACATGCGAAACCCCCGGGGTCGGTAGTAACAGTAGTATACAATTTAGGAATCTTATTCTAACAAAATACATAAAATAACCAAGCAATAAACGAGCCCCGGTTATTTCAGAAATTACCTACGCTTTCGCCCGCACAGCCTTAGGCTTCGGCAGCGATTTCGACAATGCCTCCAAAAACTGTGTTTTATGGGGTGACTGCCATGTTGGATTATTCGCCAAATCCCTCAAAACGTCTTTCATAATTGGGTGTCTTGCTCCGTGCTCTTCCACCCACTGCGCCTGCTCTGGTTTATACTCGCCCGAAACAAGTCGCGAAACCAGCTGCTTCTTCTGAGTCTCATCCATGGGCTGAAATGACATGTCCTCCGGCTGAACCAACGAACCCTTGCGATCCGTCAATTTATCCGCGCGCTCCGCCGCCATTTTCTGTGCCAACTCTACCGCCTCTTTCCTTTCCTCCTCATTGTAGAAATATGTCCATTTACCTTGATGGATGCGTTGGGCTAGCAGATCTGTCGGCTCGAAGCCGTTGGGGTACCGCTCACTCATCCATGCTAGCCGTTCATGCAGCGCCTCCTTGGGGCCCGTCGTACCCATTGGCAAGGCCGGCCAGGTCCGCTGTAGATTATCGATACTATAACCGTGCGGATTATAGCGGACTGGTTTGGGACGGTCGTGCTCCCACTGTTCAAGAAAAACCTTCTCGTCCGCTTCCTGCTCTTCCTTGGACATCTCGCGCTGTCCAGACCATCCGACACCACCGTCAGTTTTGGATGACCTGTCCTGTTTCTTGCGGCGTGCCGGGCGGGTTGTTGCGGGACGCCTAGGGGCCCTGATCCCGCCTGGGCTACTTCCAGGTCTTCTCAGAGTAGCGGGCGCGCGGAGGATATTAGTGGGTTTTGCGCCTGTTTTATTGAGTTTGGAGCCGAGAGCGCGAGCATCGAGTGGCCGACGTTGCAGTTGGGGGCGAGCCGGAGAGCCAGGGGAGCGGGCATCGAGAGGTCCGCGCTGCTGGAACTGTCGTGGACGCCGGGGGGGTTGGGAGTCGTCGGCTACACGGCGGATGAGGGGAGTGGAAGAAGATCGAGAAAATGTGTTGTCAGCCTGCTTTTTGGCCGTCTCGCGAAGGGAATTTGGACGGTTTTGTTGTTCTAGTCAAAGAAAGTGACGGTTAGTATGAGGTTCTTCTGTTTCAGCTCGGAACAACAGAGCGAAATCCCCAGTCAATTGGAATATCTTTCAACGTCACCAAATCATACCTTTTGAGTCTGCATCATTCTCCGCTGCTCTGCCTGGCGATGAAGAAAACTGTCGACCAGACCTAACCGCTAATGCTGCTTGATTCCATTTGCTGGCGGCCGAGTCGGCGATCGCAACCCACTGGCGCACGCCTTGAGGCTTGAGCATACTTTAAATTGGGCACAATCGCCCCGTAAGGTTCAGGAAGAAACAACCAAACTATCCCCCCTCGCCAAATAGTTGAATTGAAAGACTAGGGCGCGTCAATGCATGGATCCGGGCGGTGGTATAGCGTATCGAGACATTTTGACGGTCGAGGATGGAGTTGGTGAGAATTTTAGTCATCACGTGACACATAGACATCATCCGTTTTACTTTGCCTCACGCCTGGATAGAGGGTAACATCCTTTTAATATTGATCAACAATCTACTCTCAACGCGCTGAAGTTTTTTCCCTGATTTTACAGGCTCCTTATCATTATTATCTTGGTTTTAAATTCCCAAAGCTCTCTAGCGATCAACTGCAACGCCAGTATACAAACCATCATAACCACCAATTTCAAACCATCCGGTTCAGTCCCTTCCACCCCAAAATCCAGCCTAGCTAAACCAACCAAGAAATAAAGAAACGAGGAAAGAATATATACACAGAATGCTTCGCCGGAAACCTACCGCCATAACCATCACCACCGAAGACATAATCGCCTTCGAAGAAGAGCGCCTTCGCCAGCAGCAACTCAAAGAGAACAACAACCAGCAACAAAACAACTTCGCAAGCAGCACGGGCAGTAGTGGAATCGGTGGGCCCTTTCAATCCGGCTCTGCTACGTACGATCCTAATGATGAGTTGAAGCCCCTGCCTGGTGATAAGGCGCGGATTGTGCGCACGCGAGATGAAAGAATTGGCTTGGGGAGGACAGGGTGACGGCGCTGTTCTACCTTTTTCTTCCTTCTCCACACCTGGGTTGAGGTAATCGACTGGGATGGGCTAGAGCTGATTTGAATGCTTGGCTTTATTTAACATTCTTATGTGCTGCACTCGGATGGATCCATTTCCTTTTTGCTGTGTGCGGTAAGTTCCTTTGTGAGCTACCAATACAGAGGGGGGGGTGAGGGCTTGCCGGAGTTACTGAGACAAGGGTCTAGAGGTGAGAGTGAAAGTGGAATCGGAGTGAGGTTGTGTCAGATGTTAACACCCCTTGGGGGTGAGCTCCACACGCTCTCATTTGAATTCATATATTGCACAGACCGGAGGATAGGATCGCGGAGCTTGTTTCAGCCGATGGCTTCAGCCTACCACTATCTACTACTACGGCCAGTCGGGAGTTGCTCTTTCCACTCACCAAAACCGTCTAAGCGCACGGTCCAGATGTTTTTTCGGTTGAAGGCCAAATAATTGCTTCCAGTTCCCTTCGAACCCCCGCCAATCTGAAATTACACGGAAGAGTGTAACAGCGCCCCAAGGCATCCTGCCCCGTTACAATGAACGCAAAAAGAGAAGATAAGAAATTCCATTGAACAGTTGAACAAGCCAGAATATACAGGTCACGCTATTCCCGGTTTTCAACCATATCCGACGAGTTTTAAATGGGAATCGGGAGGATGGTGGTTACATGGGTATGAATTGGGTTGGCAGAGAGGGCTCCCGAGGATAAGCCCAGTATCAGATGTTCCATACACAAATAACCGCCGGCCCTCATACTCAAAACCGTGGAGCATGCTGTTAAGCACTCGCCATTGACACGTGCGTGAGCGCACCTTCTATCCCATTGTCCTAATGTCGAACGGTCTCCTTGTTTCGGGGGCTATAGAGGTAGGATATATGAGGGCGAGGATCATGACAGGTACTTTCTCGCACGGGTGACTAAGTGCACAGGCAAGCTGTTGCATCAACGTGTAATTACCAGGTCATTTAAAATAGCCTCTCTCCTTGTTTGGTACCTTATCACTTTTTGAATTTCCTTCTCGAAACCATCCGTGAATTAACCGCATCTGTCCATGTACTAAACTCAAAATCACAAGGGGAAAAAGGGGAAAACGAGAAAATAGCAACAATAGATGGCGATGACAATATCTATACACTATAACTCAACGTACACAAGTTTCTTATCTCTTCTTTTTCTCTCGGTTCTTTCTTTTTTTTTTTTTGGCTACGCTAGTCCGCCACTTTCCCTCTTTCAAGATCGGATTTCCAGCAACCGAGCCAAATCGAATCGACTCAGAGGAAAGGGGATGTAGGGAAATGCCAGTAGGCCAAATCCACATATCCTTTGGAAACCAATAAATGCAATGAAAATTTTAACAAAAGAGAAAAAAAGGGAAAGAAGAAAGAAAATAAAGCCCAATCCTAATTGCCTGAAACCTCGATGGAATCAATTGTATAATGTACATGTACAAGTGAAACGGGAACATGACAAGTAACAAAATAGCCTCCCATCCAACCCATGGACCTTCCAGGGTCCTTTTCCAATAACGAAATAAAAACAGATATGAAGTAAAAGTTGAAATAGTGTCAAGTCATGAGTGGATCAGGAAATAGAAGGGAGACGGGGGAAAGAACAGATGAAAGGAAATGGGATGAAAATGAATGGGTCTAGTAGCGACCACATACAACATTGTAGCACGGGCGTCCATCATCCTATGACAGATGCGGGCAGCCGTTCCCAGATACTAAAAATTATAACGTGAAATGGATACCCAAGGCCTAGTTAAAAAGATAAAAGGGCCAGAAAAATGGATATGTATATATATGTATGTATGCTAAACATGGATAGTAAATGAAGCAGAGCAGTAGGAACAAACGCAAAAAAATCGCACACATTCGTCCGGTCATCGTAGAGAAAATTAACGTAAAAAGCATATCGTTTTCGTTTTTCCAAGCCAATGGGGCCGTTAAATATCGGGGTATATGGAAGAAAATTTGAATGTTTTCTTTATCTCCTTAGTTTGGGGGAGGTGGTTTCTTTTTAAATTTTTGATTGTTAATCGAGCATGGGTAAATGGTGGTTGGTATATGGGTATATAAATGGTTAATCGGATTAAACTGATGGTCGAGTTGCAGGACCAGTATAATGTCCCATATGCTGCCACGAGTGTGGAAAAAAACTGGGTTGCACCCGTGGACTCTGAGTGTCATGGATGACAAGCAGTATATCTAAAATCACCTGCATGTATGGGAGGATAGTCACTAGCATCGATGCAAAATGTCTCCGGATATGGAAATGTATCGAAAACTGGAACAAGTTCCCGCATCAAGTCTGGCAACGGCGCAGGGTCTCTTGAATACTTGCACATGACATATACCATATGGCCCAGAGGGCGGGTGATCGTCTGATGGTATTTCAGGGGTGCGTCATAGTGAAAAGGCGATCTTTCTCTCATTCAACCGCGGCCCTGGTCCAAATGTACCTGATGATCCCACCTCCTTTTCAAGCCTTGTGGGTCGTATACACTAGCAACACTGCGCTGCCAGTCTCGCGCGCTAATCACCGGCTGCATGTTGCCATAAGTGGGCTGGGCCATAGGTTGCTGGACAGGCATCGATGACATTTTGGGCGTTTGGGAATAGTGCATGTGGTATTGGGCCGGGAGGCTTTGGCCGTCTTGAGAGGGATTAGTTGCTGATGGTGGGGGAGAATTCGCGCTGGAAGCATTGGATCCACCGCCAGAGAAGGCGAGGTCCCATTGACTATCAAAGAGAAAAAGGGGCAGAGGGTTAGTCAAAAGGTTCAATGTTTTAAGATTGTATCGTTTATAAAAGCCTGGTTGTTGGAAGTTCTTTCCCAGGTACTTACTTGATAATTCGAGTGGGATCCCAGCTGTTACTATCAGCTAAAGGAATATTGAGGAGGTTTTGGTTTTGGCCGTGACTCTGCATTAACTCTTGTAGCGAATGGCCTGCTTTCTCATTAAGATCAGCTGATATAGGAGGCGTGAGTGCGTGGGTACCATATGCGAGTTGATTCTGTTCCGGGTCACTTGTAGTAAAGGACGGGGATACGTAGTGAGAGTCCATTGGAGGGCTAGGGTGATGTTGATCTGATGGACTGCCATAGGGAAAGCTACGCTTTAGCTCAAATGGTTTGTTAATATCGGCTGAAAACGCTAGTCGAAGTTGGTTGATCGACGCTTGTAAATCGGGAACAGGCCATGCAGTTGCACATTGTTCAAGAAGGCGCATGTGGCGGGTGAAATATATCCTTGCATCGGAGTTAAGCTCGGGGTCAGGGGAGGTGATCGCAATCTGTCGTTACAAGGTCAGGAGACAATATAATGCGGGGTGCTTGACATTCCGTTTTACTCACGAGATGCAACATCGTACATGTCAAGATACCATATACAGTAAAGCTGATACCGCGTTGCATGTAAAATAACCCATTCAACCCAAAGGATCGTATAATCGCCTCCTGTAGGCGACAGAGTTTTTTCGCTGAATTATAACAGAGAAGCATATGAGTTTTCCATTTGCCGTCAGCCGTAAAAGATTTCGATGCCAGAAGTTGAGGACGGTGTAGGATTATAGTAGAGAGGTGGAAATGGGAATGCATATTTCCCACAAGATGGGATGGAAGCCATGGTGGGGACCCATCTGGCGGGTAGGTGACCTGCAAGTCAGGCGGAAGGTTGGCGAGCCAGTCGGGAATTAGGGTATTGTTTTCTATAAATCGAGGATCGGCTCCCCAGCCCGGTTGTTTCTTGAGTTTGTGATACGAATCTGTGATTAGTCGAATGCTGCGGACGTTGCGAATAAAATAAGCAAATAATCGTGACCTTTCGATCTCAAAAGCGTCCAAATTGGGAATATTCAATGAAGTCCCGTATTCAACAGAATCTGGATCAACTCCAAAATCCGAGCGCCCTATACTTTGAAATTAGAACTTCGCCATGAAGATAGATATATGTGTTCTCACCTTGAGGACCACCAATCATTGTTTCGACTACCAAAAGGGTTTGCCATACTCTTGTTTGGACGAGGCATTCAACTGTATCAAGCCCACAAGGTTGTCCTTCAGCATGATAGCTGTGGTGCTCATGAAGATCAAGGTCTTTCGCCATGGATACCATAGTCTTTACTGTCTGCCAAGAGCGATAGAAGTAACCTTTCTTCGGGGAACCCTCTCTAGCTTTTAGCAAAAGTAATAAGGCCTGGATCGTACTCAATCGAGGAGCTTCCATAAATGCCGCTTCATGCCCTTGTAAAAGTTAATGAAAGAACTACTATTGTTTTTCTCTCCAAGAGGACTCACGATTGCCCAGCGCGAGCCACTGTGCTCCTTGCGCGGGATCATCCGATACCCTTCCGGCACAGGCAAATATGGCCTCCAAAAGAAGGGGGGATATGGATGTTTTATCGGATTGCCATTGTTGATAGAGGTGGCCTCGATGGACGACAGGTACATAATGGTGGATGTGGGTAAAGTATATATCGAAATATTCCATAGCTTCGTCGTCTGATGGCATCAGTTCAGGGGGTATACGAATAGTTGCGCCAGAGGTCGAAGTAAAGGGTGGGAGCTTCGCGTCGCCTTCCTCTGCGGTCGGAACTTCCGGATCTCTCTCTCCTTTTCGAGGTTGTCGGATATAAGCGGCTTTGGAAAAAGAAGCGTTAACAATGATTTGGTCATTCTGCAGAGGAGAAAATATACATGCAGAGTGTGGAGGGGAAAGCCATAAATAGATGCGAGAAGAGCTGGCAGACAAAGTCACCAGTTGTAACTATTAAGGACATACCAACACCAGTTTCGTCGATTTTAAGATCCCCAAGCGCATCGCTTAGATCCTCTGCATTTGATTGTTCAGTCTTCCCATACGGTGCAGTGTCCACGCTCGTTAGGAGTTGATGAGGTGGTGAAGCGGTGTATAGGTTCGGGTTATGTGGAAATGCTTGACTATGTTGCATGGGAACAAGATGCGGTGGTGAAAGGTCCTGGTATATATGCCGGGGGTTCTGCGCAGGTTCTGTATATACATGCGTTTGGTACAACCGGGATTCTTCACTATAGTCTCGGCCACCCCCGATGCTTTGAGCATGTGTCCTATCAAGAAGAAGCGGTTGGTGGGATATGTTATGGGAGGAAAGGTTTAAATCTGCGGAATGAAGAGTATTCGTTGACGGCGGTTGCTGGTTCGACTCAGGCATTTGGCCATGGGATGAAAAATCACCATCATGGCCGATGGTTGGAGGGATGCAAACAAGTTTCAATCGAGTACACGCGGAACAAGGCCAGGTATTGGTGGTTGCAGCGTCGCATTTAATCTTTCGTTTGCGGCAGCCGTTGCAAGCTCTCATAACTATCCATATATTAGTCCAAAAAAAATAAAAATCCCCAAGCGCGAAAAGTCAAGGTGTATGACATACCCTTGAGACGCTTGTGTCTGTTGTGTTCGTCCACAAAAACATAGTCTACATATGTAATTCACGTCAGTACCAAAATACTAGGCGCATAAACACCACGGATACCAGCAGTAGTATAAACATATTCCCGCAGCAATGCGAGAGAGCAACGAGAGCTTACTCTTCTGGCCCTCAACGGGGCCCATGCTAGGGGGAACAAACGAGAATGCCTGCATTGGCACAATCAGAAGCGGGGCGCTGACCGAGGCCACAGGTAAACGGGACTCGCTGTGGCGGGCAGTGCGACAGTATTGCAATGGTGGTAGAAGTCAGGCCTGGGCTATTTACAGCTAGACCTGCAGCCGCTGTGCGAGCGCCGCTGTATCTGACACGCGTGTGGGGTTTCAACGATATATGTAGACAGAGTGGGACAGGCGTGCGATGGTGCAAAAATGGATCCTGGTGTTCTAACGCCTAGAAGTAAGAGGCGGAGGATATTGAGATGGAATCGTAGCGATAAGAACCATACACCGGGGATTGTCGACGGTGTGTTGTTTACCTGCTTCCCCAGGTTCATGGTAGGAGGGGAAGTTTGCGCGGCTCCCAAGGTTAATCCACAATATGGAAGGTTCCGGGATAGACCAGGGCGCAAACTGAGGGCGCCAGGAACGCGGCGAACAAAGAGCGGGTGGATGCGACGGGAACACGGCGGGAACACGAGCTTATCCTAGACACGAGGAATTAAGACATTGGCAGTCAGTATATAACACAGTCATTACTGGCCGCAATTCGCAGAATCCGAGCGGAATGAAGATTGTGTGGGGGAAGAGAGGGGGGAGAGTCGATGATGAGCGCGGCTGAGGGAGTGGAGGAGAAGAGACGAAGGGCAAAATGGCGGCTCTGCTAACTAAGCCGGAAACATGTGAAGCTTGCGCGGTCACGGGATTGGGGTGCGCATAACTCCAGCTTCAGCTTGTTCCCGCCAGTCGAACTCAGCCAGACGGTCAGCCAGACACGCGAGCAGCAGATTGATCCGTGGAGCTGGAAAAAAAAAGCACCAAGGCCGGTGATTCAGTCGGCTGAGTGTGTGGGAAGCGAAGCTAACCATTGACGCGACATACTTTATATATAACACCAGGGATGTTGACACTTGTTTGCAGAGCCTGTTAAAGGGATGGTGTGACTGGGTGTGAGAGATGTGACGAGTAAGTCTTAAAGAATTAAAGGGGTGAATGAAAAGGGCGAGAGAAGGCGAGGGCGGCTAACAATGGGAGATAGAGGGAGAGGAAAAGGAGCGTTGGAAACAAACAATCGGAGGCAAGCGTTTCGTTCTCTCCAAGGGACTATGGAGAACTCAAGCGATCGCACTGTGCTCCGTCCGGCTATAAAGGTTGTGCGTCGATGGTGGCCTCCGCGAGAACGGTTTACCCCCTACCGGCTCCAACCTCTAGCAGGGTTTCAGTAGATTTGCCGTGCGGCGCCAAAGACGTGTGCTAGGGGTGGATGGATGATCCCCCGGGTTGAAGATACAATCGGACGTCTCGGCGGAGCACCCCACGATCCAGGCGGATATTCAGAAAAAGCCCTTAGACACAGTGAACGGTAAGAACCTTCCAATCCTTATTATTCATTTGCTTTGTCACAACTGATCACTCGCATACGGACACAAGGGAACAGGGGCGCTATTTTAGTATCGCGGCCAAGCAGTCAGGAGGGCTCAATGCTAAGCGGAAGTTTAAGTTGATGAGACAGTGGCATGGCTAGTTAACTCCTCATTAAGGGTGGTACGGACCAAGTCGAAACGGATTTCGAGAAGCGCCCGGTCCAACAGATTTTATTTCTTTTATGTTACGGGATGTTTGGCTTTTCGCTACGACTTCTAGCTCGCTATCTCTCTACTCGGCACGTAGTGTGCTCGCTACTCGAGGATGGGGAGAACCCAGACTAACAAATCGATCTTAATTAAAATGTAGTGAGGAGAATGGTCAGCATCGTATCCTAAAAGGCGAACGATCGTTTCGCTGCTAGGGTTTGTTGAAAAGTTGGCTTCCTGGCAGATGGAAGGAAGGCATCGGTGCCCAAGGTGTGTAATCCCATGGATGGTTCTCGAGGCAGCTGAACATATGGAAGCGACGGCATCCATGGATCCATCCAAATAGTTACGTGCCGCATTAATGATGGTGGCTGGACAGGCGGCATATCGCTGCTTGTACGGGTGCAGGAGTGGACCTGTGATTTGGGAAGTTTGTGTTGCAATTCCCCTTCCATTTTCCGGCACCCATCTACTGCCAATGGTTAATTTTTTTCTTACCATGACTGAATTGCCCACACAGCTCCAGGCTCCATTGTTGCATCTAGAATGCGGATAGAAAAGATGAGAAAGAAGCTGCGTGGTTTACAAGTCAGGAGGCTGCGGAGCCAGATTTTCTCGCATTTTGCCGACCCCTCTTCCACCTCCCAGAACAAACAACGGCAAATCCAGGATCTTCCCCTCGACTCCATGACTCCATGCAGGAGCGCAAATGCCAAGAAAGTGGGGATAGTTGAAGGAGCACAGCGTAATTTGGGGGTGGTGGGGGTGAGTGGAAAAAAATAAGCAGCCATTAAAAAATCGGATTTGGCTAGGCCGCAAGGAATTGAACACGCTGGTTGGAATATGTCAAATCATGATATCTGTCACGTAGATGTATGTACTGTGCATAAATAAAAAAGTACGGATGTAAAAATCAAATAAATCTCCCAATAAATAACATGTCAACAGGACTTCCAATTTCAAAAATCGCAGCCCTTGGGAATCTTCCCGGAATTCCGCGAGCATAAAAGAAACCCACCAGAGCGTGAAAATGCTTCAAAAAAGCTCAGCCCCAGATTCCAGGATAGCTTTTCTGACCTCCCCGGCCCCCCAGAAATCCTGTCACGAAGCGTAGAATGTCAAGGCAGAAGACAGCCCCGCCCCGCCTTTTATTGTCACCCATTGACATTCCGCGAAAGCAGTGCACGCAAACACTGATGATATATTTTTGCAACACCCGGCGCGGGAACCCTGTTACTTCCTCTTGAAAAGGTTCAAAAATATCATTTTTGAAACTTATGCGGGGAGGAGGAGGGGTGCGAGCAAGCGATGCGGGTCAACATGAAGAGATGTGCCGAGATTCCCAATCTAAGAGCCCCACGCGCCAATGCCTGGCCAGGGATCAATTTTAGGCTCATCCTTTGCGTGAACGGGCGTCTTTGGCTAGAGGTTTTATCCATGTCTGGCCCACAAAAACTGCCCATGATGAGCGGATGAAGGACGTCGATCCTGAAGTGGTCAACATGAAACTTCTCTGCAGAATCTATTGATGGCGCTGCACTTTAGCCTTTGTCGGCTCTTCGAGGCTTCATTTTCGGCTACCCCGGGTGTCCATTGCAAGATATTGCGATCCACCAGTGTCAAGTGCCGTGTGTTGGTGATGTCGGGAAAAGCGCTTTTCCCATCTTTGTTGCAGACACACGGTCGACTAAATTGAAAGTTCCACCAACATTTTTATTGTCCGTATGCGGTGCGACGTTGTGATTGAAATGCTTGCGGCGTAGTCCGTGATGTTTGGCTGGGCGGATGGACGGCCCCTGATCACGTGAGAAATTAGATAATCCCAGCCAGTGACGTCAGCCGCAACGGCATCCTCCATCTTTCGCTATCCTGGTTTCCTTCATGTGTTGACTACCTCCAAGGCTGTCCCAAAATAACCAGCAGCAGACATTCTTCTTAGGGGCTACTATGGCTAATTGGCCTCTCAGATCCCTTGTCCTTGACCTTCCTCCCCGGACTTCCACAATTATCATTCTTCACGGATATATACCTCATCTAGCGCCATTTAATCTTCTCCGAATGGACGACTTAATGCAGCTTCCCCCATTCATTATTCGCTTGCATAACTTGGCCTGTTAGTGGCCTGTACTTTATACTTCCTAAAGTTTCCCCCAGCTGCTTTTGTGGAAGGATGGAGGGATGCCTTGTGTAAAAAGCATTGGCAGACACTCTAGGATGGCACGTTAGAGCATTCCTGATGTGCAACCCCATAAACGCCGTGGCAAGCAAGGAGTCTTTTCTACCCTTTCCCCGCGGTTCATCAAGTGTAACCCATGCGAAGCACATGCCACCCCACGGCTCCGCTACTCAGGAGGCTATGCACGGATGACACGCGGCGGATAATCCAGCAATTCCATCTCGATTGGCTGACGGGACGAGAGAATCATTTGGAAATATGGAGGGGATTCATGAACTTTCTCAACCGATCCAAGATTCAACTTTTTACGATCTCATAGTGCTTTTGAAATATGAATTTTCGAAAGGGCAAATACTTCGGAAGAAAGCAACAATCTTTAACCCCATGATATCATGTTCTGCAATGACTGGCCGAACCTCTAGCCTCTCAGATGGTGGCTGACGAAATCCTTGCCTTGCCGAAAAGTATGAATGAGAATGCATTTTATTTTGGTGAAAAGAATGAAGAAGAACCCTCTGGCCAGCGCAGCACTCCTAAAACTATGAATATTAACGCGATTCAATCGTTTTATTCCGAAATTGTGAAGCAAGACGAGCGGAGACAAATAGAAGTCAAGGCCCACAGCCCCCACCTGGACAGCCAACCGTGGAGTATGGCCCAAAAAATCCAAGATCTGGTACTTATACTAAATAGCCTGACGATGTCCAAGATTTGAACATGGGAATACTTTACCGGCTTAAGGCCAATTTCACCCCCTAATATTATTCTCCTTTTTGTTTCTAGTGGATCATGGTTTCTAGAACAACAACTGCATAACTTAATGGATCCGAAGGTATGGCGCCCAGTTCCTCCTCTAGCCCACTGGAATCATGTCGCTCATCGCTATCGGCTACTTTTTGGAAACCCTAATATTTCAAAATTCGTATTGTACTAATTCTTTTTCTGCCACTCCTTTCCCTCAACAGTTAAATTTAGGAGATAGGCGTCCAAACAGCATTCAGTACCTTGCTAATTCGCTGGGCGATGTTTTTCAAATTCCTCGAACTCCAAACAAAAATGCAAATCCAAAATTGAAAGGACAACATTCAAATATTTTGCACAAGAATTCATTGTCACATTGTCGAGCATGGGTGCTCTCCAGGGCCATCCCTAACCACGCACAAACCCTGAAAAAGTCCCACCGTGTCCCGTCTGTTGCCGCACCCTCTACCGCCACTCTCCCTCAAAATATGGTACCCAAGAAACACCAAAGGGCAAACCAACAAGCAACACTCGCAAACAGGGACTACTCCTTGAATTCTCGCATGAAGGCGATGTCCTTCTACAGTCTAGCCTCATCCCACCGCTTCATCAATCGATGTAGCTAAGGTAAGTAAAATAACCCCTACTTACCTGCTACGCCACCAACTTGCTCTCCCGCCCTTTGGCCTCTGAGGAGAATTAGGGTTTGCTCCTGACGCTCGGTATCCCACCCTTCGGTCCGGCCTTCAATCGTCGGAGACAATAATACTAATGTGCAGTAATGGCCCAATCCAAACCGTCGGAAACTTTTGGAACAAATTTACGGTTGCCTGTAGGGGTTCTTGAACCTCCTATCGACAATTCTCTGGAGGTTCCTCTGCAATATTTCCCTTGTTGTCGCTATTGTTATTTGTATTTCAATGCATTTGGCGATTAAAATATGTTATGGTAGTAGATAGGTGTTTCTGCAGTTCTTCCCGGGCAGCTTTCCATAAAAGCAAACCGAGGTAAAAAGGAAATTGACACACGAATCCTTGATAGAGGAAGCAATGCCCGTTTGATTTGGCCATTACTTTAATACTCAGCATACAGTTTATCCTCATGGGGTTCCATCGGTATTTACTCTATCCTGGTTGAGCAGACATGACCTATGCTACGCTGGTCCCTGTTGGATAAGCATCTTCGAATGTGGAATTAGAGTCTCAACCCTGAGCGCAGGTGGAATCTGATGAGGTCTCGATTCAGGCTTAAAAATTTTGCTTCCGAAACACCGCGAGACACTCCTTTTGCATGGAACGTCATGCTGCTGGAGGGATATATTCATATGGGGATCAGGGAAATTATGGAGGATCATATTCTCAACCCTGTACATGACTATCCTCGCTTCTAATAGTAGATAACTAACTTAAATTGTAAGTATTTAGCCATTTCCGATCCATCCATCTTTTTTTAGGTCGTCATCTACAATCTATATTTCTATCACTTTACGTTCTGCCTATCCCCTGCCCCCGAACAGCTCCGTGTTTCTGCTTAATGAGTAATGTGGTTCATCCCAGTAGAGCTTCCCTGAATCGGGTTCGGTCTCATCAAGGACACATCGCCAGAATCCAGTACTCTCAGAAGCGTTCTAGTTTTCACCTACAGAGATTTCCCCCCCTTGTCTCCGCCTGCTGTCATCATTTAGGGCGTGCTAGTTAAGATTTGCCCAAAAATATCTGCATGTCAGCGTGCAGAGACCGTGGGTCGGTTGCACCCAAAAGGGAAACTTGCAAAGCTATACGAATATCTAGAGTTCCACCTGCATACAAAAGCGTGTCTTGGTTTTATGCCCGTGTGAGATTAAACGTTGAGAGCCCGGCCTGCCATTACCAAATGTGATATCCTAGTTGCCTCCAAATTTTGCTGCCCCATTTTCAGTCCACGATGAAGGGTATATTTTGCTTTCCATCTTGGGATATGTAGTGATACCATCACAGCCGTTAGACAGGACACCGAAACTAAAACGAAATACTCTCACAGAGCTAAGTAACTAGCTCCCGTAGCTCCCAATCAACGGGTATCCCATGGTTAGTTGTTTCCAGTCGAACGATCGCCGCTCAAGAATAGTAACGGCGGGACAACTCTCCGTCATAGACAGACAGAAACCCTCTTCTTAAACAAGGTGCCTGGCGTGAAGGGATCGCAGAGCTCGGTGGTACTCATAAAGTTGTTAATATAAATTTCTATTAGTGCTTACTGGGCGTCAACGGAGGGTGGATACACCTTTGAGTCTGCAAGCTGCGATGGGACATATAAGAGCCGAGCCAGACGAAATGTCCATTACTCTTCCATCTTAAGTAACACTCGCAACGGCCTTTCTTTGCTTAGAGGGAGCCTGCACAATACTCTTCAAAAGCAAAAGCGAAACATGGTGGACTAGGATAGGAATATCCCACACAGCCCTCCAGTCGCTCAAAAACTTTAACAATCCATGGACTGTTTACCATTAACTCCGGCTGCCAACAAAAGTAAATGAAAAAGGAAGAGGCCCAGCCCACTCGTTGAATCACCCGTCCCCCTCAGGTCGACGCCCCTCTCTTTGTTAACCGCCAATGTCGTCTGCCAGTGGTGGAGGGGCAGGAATACGAGCTTATGCCCAGGTAGCGACGGACGTTGGGGAGCATCCCTGATATCCTGCAGAGGCCCCTATCAACAACGTAAAGAGTGATGCGCTGGCTGGACAAGCCGCTCTGAAGGGAAGCCTGGTCTTCACACGGAATCCAAGAGTGGGATGGGGATGGTTGAGCTGGCGGAACAACTAGCATAAAGGAATGACTTTTTTGATGGCCCTGGATGATCCCCTTGAAAAGCGGGAGGGGAAAATGTTGAGTTGCATTTGCCAATTCCGGGATATGTCCGTGGAGAGTTGTGGTGGTTGTTCACTGTTTCGCCCGTTGGTAGAATGCAGATTGAGACTGTCGTCATTCAGGGGTATGCTCAATCTGCTGACTGGGACTTGCATGATTTCGATGGCAGAGGATGAGTCTCTCCTCCCTCATTGTTCCCTCTCTAGAAATTCGCGATGTTTTCGTAAACTCAATGGCGGGGCGCATAGAAATGCTTTTCATACAATGTTGTTCCTTTTAAGTATACGGACTAAGTTTAAATCTAGATGGAAATTCTGTAGAAACGTCACGTGAAGGAAAGTCGTTATCCCGGATCTCCTATTGGCTGAGAACACGCCGCTCTCTATCATCAATATTTCTCCCGCAACAACAGCTCCGGAGTGCAGATCGTCCCAGTTTACACAACTACACCACCTGCACAGAAACAAAGAAGATAGTACAAAGAAATAATTCCAATAGACTACAAAATGGCCATGCAAAATTCAAACCCCACAATCCTCAGCGCAGCGGATCTGCCAACCCGGCAACAAAAATCCCGCCACTCCGCCGCAAAAGCAGAGTCACAGTATGGCGGCGGAATCTTCGCCCATGAACTCCAACCCGCCTCAACTCTCCTCAACGATCCCTTTGCTACAAGCTACATTAACGGAAGCTCCTCTGAATCCGAAAGCGACAATGATGATTTAATGGAAGAGCCCATCGATGAGCAGGAAGTATACGGTACCTACTCCCCCCCCCCCCCGCCCCCCCAACCCCGCCCGTTCACCCAAATCCCAAAACTAACTAAATTCACCCTCTCCCTCCCACAGACCTAATAGCCACAATCGCCGACCCAGAACACCCCATATCCCTCGGCGCCCTTGCCGTCGTCTCCCTCCCCGACATCTCCATCCAGCCCTCCCTGCCTAGCAACCCCGACTCCCCGCTCCGCACCGTCTCCGTCCTCATAACGCCTACAATAACCCACTGCTCCCTTGCCACGGTAATCGGGCTGGGTGTGCGTGTGCGGCTGGAACAGTCGTTACCCCCGCGCTTCCGCATTGATGTACGCATAAAGGAGGGCACGCATAGTACGGCGGACGAGGTGAATAAGCAACTTGCGGATAAGGAGCGGGTTGCGGCTGCGTTGGAGAATGGGACGCTTATGGGAGTTATTGGGAAGATGTTGGAGACGTGTCAGTAAATGAGGCTTTGGGGTTTCATCTTTTTTTGCTGGTTTGTAGGGGGGATGATTTTCGTAATTTTCGAGGGAGGGCGTTGGGTTGTTATCGGTTCTTACGTATAGAGATGGGATGGCGTTGGAGTTTCTTCATTTCTCGTCTATTTTCTTTGTTGTTGTGAGAAGAAACTTGGACTACGCGCTTTTGGTGGAGGGAGTGGGAATGATATGAATGATATGACTCTACGATCTCCCATGCCCGGGCATGTTTTGAGAAAATTGGCAAGCAAAGGCGACCGAGATTATTTCATATCTATAATTCTATACATTATACCATTTTAGGTTTCCATTCAATGCTTTACTTTTCTTGCCCACAAATACAAATCAATCCCTACCTTAGTTGTACATACATAAATACCTGCAACCCAACCAAAAATGACATATTTCTAACATATCAAAGCTGCCTTGAAGCAAACAAGAAAATAGTTAAAAAACGAGTCAAAAAAATGAACAGAACAGAACCATCAGTTAACCCCTACCCTTCCCCCAACACCCCACTCTCTCTCAACCCCTTCCAAAGCTCCGGCTCCAAAAACTTACTAACACTCACATCCTCAGCTAAGCCTTTGCGCCTCCTAGTCTTAAGAACAAAATCCCTCGCCGTCGCCATCGCACTCGCCATATCCAGTGGCCGCAGCTTCACATCCCTATCCAACGGATCCCCCGGCACGACACTCCACTTATCAAACACAAGACTTACCGTCGCCTGGCCTTGCGTGTGTATGCGCAGATCGGTCTCGAAGCCGAATGAGTCGATGACGGGGATTAGGCCGCGGACTGCGTACAGTGGTGTGCCTGCGATGGGGCCGTCGGACAGTACGTGGCCGCGCCGTCGAGAGAGGACGGTGTAGATGGCAGCAACGGAGTCGGCGGGACCTGTCATGGCGCAGGTGTATATGGGCTCCATGAGGCGTGGGGAGGCCATGAGGAAGGAGGAGTAGACGGCGCGGCGGGCTGTGGGGATTATTTGGCCACCGCCACGGAAGATGGCTTGATCGGCGAGGGAGATGTCGGTGAGTTTGAATTTGGTGTTGCGGATTGCTAGGGTAGGGGAGATTGGTTAGATTTGCGCTGGAACCACAGGTTGGTTATGTATTTAGGGGCTGGGGGTGGAGGGTTAGTCTTTGGAACTTACGTTCTTCGCATAGGGGTCCCTCTCGAGTTCCCCAGCTGAAACCCTGTCGTATCGAATCTCGCACCGTCCCCAATAGCTTCTTATCTACTTGAGAAGGCAAAGTGTCATCCTGGAGGATATTAGGACCCATTTCCTCAGGGCCAAATGCCCAAATACTCCGCGCAGCCAATTTATCCCAGTCATAATTCTGTTCAAAAAACTGGGCGACTTTGCGGATAGGGTCGCGTATCCTGACTCGTCCGCTTTCAATGTCCTCCGCAATCCCATCATCTAGAGGCTCTGCGATCATTGTGATTTTGTTTTTCTTGTTAGGGGTCATGGCATAACACATAATGGCAGATGTTTCGACGACCGTCTCGCAGAAGCGGGTGACGGGGTCTGAGACCTTAAGTTCCATTTCTGCGTAGAGGCGGCGGAGGTCATGGAGGACGCAGTCCATGTAAAGTTCCCCCGTTCCTAGCACAATGTGCTCCCCAGATTCCTCGACCTTGGTAGATATTAATGGATAGCTCTTATTGATTTTTCGAAGGCCCTCGAGCATCTTGGGGAGTTCGGACGGGTTGATGGGTTCAACTGCAATTTTGAAAACCGATTCGGTCATATGTTTTATTGGCTTGAAGATATAAGCGTCCTCATCATCTTCAAGTTTCAGGGGAACCAGCGTAGCTGTTTTTACTATGGAGTTATCAACTCCTGATAGAAGTACCCAGTTTCCGGCAGGGACACCGCTCGTAGGGATGTTATATCTAGTCTCTGCGATCCACGTATCCGCTATTGTGGCAATGACCATATCTTCCTCATCGTCAATAGTGTAGCCTTCTCCCAAAACTCGTACTTGCTGGCCCGGTCGGGCAATACCACTCATGACTCTACCAAACGCGTCGAACTTTGATGCATCAGGTGTACTGTATAGTTTTGTGACCTGGATTACCAAAGGTCCGTCCTGGTCGCATGTTGATATTGAGGCCGCAACTTTTGTATCCAGGGGCCCAGTGTAGTATTTTTCGAGCATCTTCTGTGCTCCCTCTTTAGGTGAGGGGATGTGCTGGACCACCATGTCAACAAACCCATCGACAGGTCCAAAGAATTGTTCGCAAACGAGCTTCAGTAGGATTTTTGCGTCTGATTTCAGTTGGGTCGGCTTTAGGAATATTCCCAGGGTTGCTAGGGTCTCTTTAAGGTCCTCTGGGCTCTCGGAAATGGTGTGAGAAACGAGCTTGTAGATAGGTTCCAGAACGAAATGGACAAAAGTCCGTTTCGACCGTTCTTCAACGCCCTTGCGGGTGAACTTCCTACTCTTAGGATTAAAGAAGATATCACCCCAGAGTCGGGAACCAAACTCTGCAATATCGATGCCGGGGTAGGTATCGGCATACATCTTGGCGAAAGACTGCAGCGTAAAGCACCAGTTCATGCTAGTGCAGGCGAAGGCCACATTCCCTTTCTCCGGGCTCAATCTTCTCTTTTCGCCTTGGCCTGGTAGAGTCCGCTCGATGACGGTGTTCACTTCTTCGACGACATGTTTCAATTTGAAATAAGCGTCGGTAGGAGGAAGTTTCAGTTCGAGGATGAGCCGATCCATCTTGTTCACGACCAGCGTGAGAGGCAAATCCTCCAGCACAGCATACTTGATTATCTGCTCCGTATTGATCTGGACCCCTTCAACCACGTCAACTATCAGGACAACGCCATCCACCAATCTGAACGCAGCGGCAACCTCGTCGACGAAGTTTACGTGGCCGGGTGTGTCAATGATATTGAACAGATGCGATTTCCCACGGGTGCCTTGTAATACCAAGCTCATGGGTGCAGATTTCATAGATAAGCCCCGTTCCCGCTCGACAAAATGGACATCCGTATAACGTAGTTGCTCATCTTTCCGCTTCCCAATCCTTTTATCCAGCCGTTCTGACAGATCATGCGTCTGCATAACCAGGGTATCCATAAACGCGGTTTTTCCATGATGTAAATGACCGGCAAGGGCGATGTTTCTAGTTTGATCGGGGAAATTTAGGAGGTCGGTCATAAACTCGCGAGAATAAAACACGGGCGGCAGGTCCGCTTCCTGGATCGCGAATTTCTTCTGCTGGATGGGCGCGATGATGGGCTGGGTGAGCGGTTGCGCATCTTCCTCCTCGACAAGTGTTTCCACGCCTTCACCATACACCTGCTGGGCCGTTGGGTAATATTGCTTATCTTCATGTAGGATGACCGCATTCGAAGGACCTTCTTCTGTATTGATTTTGCGATATCTGTGTCAGCGCTCAACATCCAATACGCAATGTCCAATAACCGAAAACAAAGAAGCGTTCAATTCCGCATGTATATATGTGATCATTACCATCTACTTCCATCAATTGCTGGTCATGAGGCACTCCTTCTCCGGCCTCTTCGCCTTCCTCCGACTCGAGGTCATAGGCGTAAGCGTCTGGCGGAGCTTCACCATGTCTGAGCTCCTCTTCTGACTCCTCAGCCTCCCCAATGTAGTTCCCGAACCTGCGCAACACAAAACCGTTAGCGCGACCCTGGTAGAGGAGCTGTTGAAACACTGCTGCCTTGGATTAAAAAGCACCTACTCGT
Organism: Blastomyces parvus; assembly: GCA_002572885.1. Taxonomy (NCBI): domain Eukaryota; kingdom Fungi; phylum Ascomycota; class Eurotiomycetes; order Onygenales; family Ajellomycetaceae; genus Blastomyces; species Blastomyces parvus. The sequence goes on from PDNC01000002.1 coordinate 426,107, forward strand.
CGTAAAGATCATCCATGATGGCTGTAGCAGATTGGTGCAAGAAGCGCGCGGTTTGTTTTAAGTGACGGAATGGATCATTTCGCGAGCACTGTTTGCTTTGTAGAAGTGTACTACAAGATTTCGCAATATATATCTTATAAAACCCAGCAATGAGGCTGGCGGGGAGAGCAGAGGTTGGTTGATGCTGTCTGGTTGATCTGTCTGGGTTTTGGCGTGGAAGCTTTGCGGTGGACAGAAAGAAGGTTTATCCGCGAAATTGTCAGCCTCAGGCACCAACAAAAAAAATACACGCCGCGGATCAAGATCTCCACCTATAGCTTGGATAAATAGTTAGTTACAGACCAATAAATCAATCAAATAGTTTAATTGGAATTGGAATTGGAATACAAAAATAAGAGCAAATGGTAAAAGGCGAGAAACGTTGCTGCCTACTTAACCCCTATTGTTCGCAATATCATAAATATATAAAATGCAGTATAAATAAATAAATAATCCATCCCATCCAGCTGCTTGTTCTCGGGGTGCTGTGTATGGTCCGTATTGTTATTCTTATTACGCTCTCCGGTGTCGCTGTTCCCCCTCACTATAACATTTGACCGCCAACGAGTCAACACATCTCTGACTTCTTAACTTGCCACCACTTTGTGCATTTCTTCGTGTTGCTCTTGATCAATTTCTTTCTCTTGCTACTGTGTTTGCCCTTCTCTTGCTGCCTCTATATACCAATCGCTCTATCCCTTGGATAACAACATCCTGCTGTAATACACCGCATACCAGAACAACCCCGCCGCCGCTCTACTCCAAACCATGTCTTCTCTCCCTCCGGTCTACATCGTCGCCTCCGCGAGAACCCCCGTGGGCTCCTTTCTAGGGTAAGTAGAGAGTTTCTAAATAGCTGCAGCATGCATTGCAATGGCCTTCGAGCAACTTAACTGTTCTTAAAAGCCATAGGGTGTGGTACAAAATGCTAACGTTTCGTTGCCCCTCCATCCAGGTCGCTCTCTAGCTTGACAGCTCCTCAACTGGGCTCCCACGCCATCAAGGGCAAGTTAACCTACTGTTCCGGGCCCCAGCGTATATGACTGAAGCTGACTTTGGATCCCGCGCAGCTGCCGTTCAGAGGGTGCCTGCAATCAAGCCCGGTGATGTCCAGGAAGTCTTCTTCGGAAACGTCCTCTCCGCAAAGTAAACAACCCCCCTGCCCAATCCCATGTATCCTTCACGTATTATTATCTTCAACTGGGTGGATATGTATATCATATACTAATTCATATCTCACAGTGTGGGACAAAACCCTGCAAGACAATGCGCTCTCGGCGCAGGACTCGCAGAGTCCACCGTCTGCACCACAGTCAACAAAGTGTGCGCCTCAGGCCTCAAAGCCATTATCCTAGGCGCGCAGACCATCATGACCGGCAACGCCGATATCGTTGTCGCAGGAGGCGCCGAATCCATGTCCAAGGCACCTCATTACATCACCAACATGCGCAGCGGTGCGAAATACGGCCACCAAAACATGGTGGACGGTATCATGAGGGACGGCCTTACTGATGCGTCAAAGGATGAGATCATGGGCCTGCAGGCCGAAGAATGTGCTGCTGATCATGGCATCACCAGAGAACAACAAGACGACTATGCCATCAGATCATATGAGCGTGCCCAAGCTGCCCAAAAAGCTGGATTCTTGGATGCGGAGATTGCTCCTATTGAAATCCCCGGTTTCAGAGGCAAGCCCGGTGTCGTTGTTGATAAGGACGAGGAACCAAAGAATGTAAGTTCTCAGAAAGTCTTGACCCCAGCATATAACCCACCATTAAATTTTCTTTCTGAAAAATACTAACCCCATCTTCCCACCTCACAGCTGCACCCTGAAAAACTCCGCGCCATCAAACCCGCCTTCATCCCTGGCACCGGCACGGTCACCGCCCCCAACTCCTCCCCGCTAAACGATGGTGCTGCCGCCGTCGTTCTCGTCTCCGAAGCCAAGCTAAAGGAGCTCAACATCAAACCCCTAGCCAAAATCCTCGGCTGGGGTGACGCTGCTAAAGCAACCAGCAAATTCACCACTGCCCCCGCCCTCGCCATTCCCAAGGCGCTCAAGCACGCCGGCGTCGCTCAGGACGACATCGACGCCTTCGAGATCAACGAGGCGTTCAGCGTGGTTGCGCTGGCTAATCTCAAACTCCTGGGTCTGAGTGAAGACAAGGTTAATATACATGGTGGCGCTGTGGCGCTGGGACACCCGCTCGGCGCCAGCGGTGCGCGTATTGTAGCGACGCTGTTGGGTGTGTTGAAGGAGAGGAAGGGGAAATTGGGATGTGTAGGTATCTGCAATGGAGGTGGTGGTGCTAGTGCGCTGGTTCTTGAGTCTTTGCAGTAGGTTTGTGGGTGGGTTTGTTGAAGGTGGGGATGAAGGAGAATCATGTCTCTTTTGTTTTCAAGCAAAAATACCCCTTCTCCGTTATAGCTCCCTGACAGCCATCCCCGCCAGAGTACATTGACTTACCTACATATTTCGGGACACGCATATATCCATATATATAAGTCCATATATATAAGCCCCCCTTTTTTCACCCATGAAAAGAACATTTTCACAAACGAATCAATTTGAAATAAATGATTCCCTTGTATTACTGGTTGCGTAGTTTCTCTCATGCGGAGAAAACCGTACGCATGCGTGGGAGTCTTATCACTTGCTATATAGACTGAAAATTGCCGGAAAAAAAAATGAATATATACATCACCGAAAAATTAGCTAACAGATTTCCGCCCACGAGAAAATATGTACCAGTCACATATGTATATCCATATATTTCCCATAACACAGGCCGTTCCACCTCATCTTCTCCGCTCTCGCAATCAACTCTTCCCTCAGCCGCTCCCCAGGTTCCGACTTGAACATCCCGTACTCATCCCCAGCCCTCACGATAACCTCCAACGGCAGCACCGCATACCCATGTAGCACCGGCGGAACCTGCGCACTAATGTCAATCAACCAGCCCCCCTGTTGAAAGATGGCCTGCGGGAACCGTGCCCGCTCGGGCAACACGCGCCAAAACATCGGGTACATCGCCACCTTCAAAGCCGTGAGGTGAATAAACAAAACCAGGAACATCCCATTCTTCCCCATCTCGGCCTCCGTCTCCGCCCCTCCCCCCGCCCGGAGCGGTGGAAGAATATAATTTTGGAAAGCGGCTTCGTCAATGGTGCACAGGATCACATACGTCTTCTGGAATGAATTGAATGCATCGATCCACTCCCCTCGCTGTAATGCCTCAGTCGTCTCAAGAAGGGCTGCGTGATAATCCTGGTGACATTCGTGCTGCAGGAGTGGGATCATTAGCCTCAATGACTCTGCCAAGAGCTTCACATCGCACATCTTAATGCCTATGTCGATAGGATTTCCAGGGTCAGCGTTGAGACCCTTAGAAGTCCCATTGCCGAGGGGTTGGAAGTTTTTGCGCGGGTCAGAAACTTCTTTCACGTTTCTGGGTAGGCAGTAAGGGTCGAGTCCGGTTAGGGCAGCGATGTGGCTCGTTATCCGAGCGCAGCCGCGGATTAGAATGACGAAGTCCATAAAGCCGTCACGAAGGTGGCATGATTGCGTTGTCAGAGCGTAGCAGGTTGCAAGCATGGCGTTGAGTCTGGTGATGTTTGGCATGGCGGACGCGGTCAGGGGAGTGGCTTGTGCCTGTTTGTCCATTGATTGTTGGAGACCACGGAGGGCGAGGCTGCGATGGGATAGCATGGTTGAGTAATTGCGCATTTCCTCGGGGGCTAAGCCGTTCATGGTGACGAGGCAGAGGTGCGAGGCGCCCAAGGAGAGGAGGGCGTGCATGAGGAATTTGTACTTTTGAGAAGTCAGTTTGGATAGTCATGTATATGAGGCATGACATGATAGACAGATATGGCTATAAATACACATATGTGGATTGCACATATTTACCTCGTGAGCGAGAAGGGGTATCTCAGTAATCCACATTGTATCAGTGCCGTCTGGCAAATGTGGATAGGCCATAATCATATAATGGTGGAAGAAGCGCATATCGTCCATTGTGAAGAAAGGGGGAAACTGCGGCGGGGCGGCGGGCCTGATAGCTGGTGGAGGAGGTATCAATGGCCTTGGATAGTGAGCAGCACAGGTATAATTTTTACCGTTATAATCTGGCAGTAGACGACGAGTGGGTTGGTGAGATTGCGATTCGAACGGGGAGGGATAAACGCAACAGAGCTGCCTTAATCGACAATTGTCGCACACTGGTCGTGTTTCGGGACACTTTTGTATATATAGAAAAGGTAAGATATACAGATATACATCAAATAAGAAAATGATTGAAACTGCAGAAATATGTCCTGTCTAATCAGGATATTCGCGCACCTTTACCCTCCGAGCTTTACAGCAATAGCAGCCGGTCCGGGATTTGGTATGGGGTTTCCTGTTGCTAGTCGGAGCCGTAGCCCGCGGGGGGTCCTTTGCGACATTTGCCATAGTAGTTTATCGAGGAAGAGACGTTGGTTCAACTTATGCTGATCAACTGGGTACGCTGTGGCATGATATGTCAGATGTGTTGTCCTCTCCAGTCGCCCTCAGCGTTCTATTTATACACATGGCTTAGTGTAATCGTTCTGGCTTCTCTCTAGGAAAAGAAATAACAGGGGTAAATTTCGGGAGCATTTTCCTTCGGTGTTTCTATGGAACGACGCCCAAGACGTCCGGGGTAATCCCTCCACGCCCTAACCAACTCACCCCTACCCAGGGGGCGGGGAGGAGAGTCAAAGTTCTGACTTGCGGGGAGGAGAGTCAAAGTTCTGACTTGCGCGGCTAGTTGGGTTTCAAAAAATACTAAACACGCCCTTCTCACCTTCAGGCTGCCAGGCCCCAGTTCCCTCATTCAAGGCATTTGTAAGGCAATCCAGTATTCAAGCAAGTAGACTAGCAGCTGAGGGTTCTTGCTAGTGATGACTCCATCCAACAGTCTTGATAGTCCTGAGCTGCGGACTTGCCGGGTCCCGAAGAAGCCATGGAGTGTGATTTGTGGTTCAAGGTTGCAACGGCACGCGGGCATTATGCTTAAATCTGTCCAGGAAAGGATGGTAATTAAGCTTTTTTTCGCTGTCAGCCTTAAGCCAGGTGACTTTAATAGGGGCCGTTAAGTTTGGATCACTAACTTTTGACTGCGGAAGAGTGGTGCACACAGGATGGGGAAAGGGGACGATGGATCCTCAATGCACTCCGCAACATAGAACTGAATCTCGGGTTGAATTCATGATCAGCAGCGCTCAGTCCTCGACGTATGAACCGTATAATAACGCCCCTCGTAGCTAGCAATGATTGATTTTTGCACCCCAGCGGCGGCAGGCAGACGAAATGATCTTCATATCCTTCTCACCAATGACACGGCTTGCGAGCATCTCCGCGCGCCGAAAGTGACCGGCTAGCAAAGCCACAGGATAATTTTTTTTTCTTGATCAATGATCACCGACCTTGCCGAACTCTAAGTGTCGACCCTTGCTCTGTTGGCCTCAGCCTCTCGAGCGAGCAGATTGTTTATCCAACTAGGGTTTTAAGAGGGGGACCCATGGTCTACTCGGAATAAAACTCCTCGGTGGTTTTGCAGAATTGTTAAACCTGCCATTTTTCGTTTGGGGGAGGATTATTTGACAGCCTAACATAGGGCTGGAGCGGTGAGCTGCCAAGGGGGCTTTAGAAGGAAAAGATCCTTGACCGAAGCCCGGGATCCAGAGAGGGGTGCTGTCGCCTAGCCTGCCCCAAAGTTGGACTTTAGCTGCTCCACAAAAAATGCTTTTGCGTGTGAAGTCCCAACTGGATCTCCCATCGCACCGGGGATTGACAAACCGTCGGGAAGCTGGAGCCTTAAATCTTCGGAGGGAGGCGGGATTAGCTGGCAATGCAGCCCTGATAGTTGACTTCAGCCCTGCGAGCCGGGTGATGGGGGCCATTTTTCTTCTGGAAAAACCCTCCGAGAGGTGCAACACCTATCACTAATTTGGAAAAAGGCCCCAAGTAATTTGCTGTTTTCCATCCTTACTAACGAAGGGCCAAGGGTTCCTCGGGAGTACTTCTGTATTTGTACAGAGCTAAAGTATAAAAAAGCAGACCGAATGGACGGCAAATCATTATACAATTGAGAAAGCCAGTGGGTAAATGGAGAAAGCAATAGGACAAAGTACATCATGTATATGTATAGCTCTCTCTATATTTATGAGGTATAGCGAGAACCAACCGTCAAAAGTCCAACCAATGGTGGGGAACATTGTTCAAAAATAAGAATGAACGGTGCATATCAAAACAAAAAATGGAAGCGAAAATGAAAATGAAAAATAACACCAAAAGTTGGACCCCCCCCATGTTCTCATCCGCTTTCAAGCAAAAGCCCCAACAAGAGCCATGAGCAAAGCCCCAGCCGCAGCCGCAATACATGCCTCAATCCTACTCTTCCCCCTCAAAGTCTCATAACTCCTATCACTCAAAAAGTCTTCCGCCAATAACTCCACCAGCCCTGCAAACAGCAGTAACCCACTACTGAACGCATTCGTCATGCCTACCATCAGCAATCCTGCTGTACTGGCCGGGTCGTACAGGTTATGCAGACCCAAACCAATCGCCTGCCCGATGGGCGTGGTGGCACCGTAGGCAAACGCCATAAGCCACGGTTTGGGCGACGATGCGGGGAACAGGGCGGGGATCAGAGAGGCGATGCGCGAGCCTAGCGCGAAGCCTTCGAAGGTCTGATGGAACGAGATAGCGACGAGGAGGACGAGGAAGGAGGTGCCTGTGGCTACGCTAAGGGCCATGCCGATGAAGACGCTGTGGAAGAGAATGCCAGCTTCGAGGAGCAGGCATTGGAGGAGTTGCTTTTGCGCAGCATGGGTGCTTATGGTTTGGGAAGACGGGTGGTGGTGGTTGTGGCGGGGGGAGTGGTGGCCCCGGGAGTCATCGTAGGTGGAGGATGTGTCTGGGTAAGGGTCTAGCTCTTCAAGGTCAAGGTCTTCATCGTCTCCGGCTTGTGGATCGCTGTGTCTACTTTTAGGGAGCATTGGCGCACTACTCCCTTCCTCCAAAGCTAAACCGTGCGGCGATGAAGAGCCGGGGTTGGAGGGAGAATCCTCGTTTGAGTGAGGCGTACTATGGACTTTTCCTAACTGTACGTCCCTGTGACTATCGCCATTTACTAGAGGTATCGCGCTGGTCTCATGATATGCGGCCCTTTCATCGATTAGGGTGTCGTATTCACTCCCATGGACATGTTTTGCACCCCTCAGAGCAAAGAACATCTCGATGGTCACGACTATCATGACAGCGATCATGGCGACTAGGCCAGCGGTTGCTGGGTATCCCTTGTTCCAGAATCTTGGTAAACATGGGTTGGTTAGAGAGAGAAAAGCGGTAGGGAGGAGATGGACGAAGGCGGTAGCAATCAACACGCCTGTGCCGAAGTGTCGAGATAAAAAGAGGAAATGTCGGGGAATCGGTAGGCGGGGGAAGCGGCGCGCAATAATCGGGAATGAGCATGCTGGACATAAAGTAGTGTAAGTATCAGCAGCATGTAGAGAGAGCAATTGAATGAGTAGCGCTCAGTAATGATGACGCGACAAACTAACCAAAGGTACTGAGCACCAATATAAGTATCAATGCCGCAACGTGCAGCGGAGTGTTATATGAGCCGGTCCTTGCACCACTGCCGCATGTTGAACCGTCCGATGTGTTTCCGCCTGCGCTGCCGTGGCCCATTCTGATGTCGATGCCAACGTATCCCCGCCGTTCCAGCTCCGCTCTTAGAATCGCAAGGGGGATATCCGTTAATGGAGGGCCTAGGTGAAGTTGTTTGTTTAGTTAAAAGATCTTTCCCACATCCCTATATAGTTATTATGCCATGAACAACTATATCAGTCCAATTTTATGGAAAATGCCGAACCTACCTCCCATTGAGATCCCGGGGCCCTCCCCATCACCACGATCATCCGCCGCCAACATAATCCCAAATTAAAGCCAAGTCGTTATCGTTATTGCAACCAGAAATCTCAAACTGTGCATTCCGCTATGTTCCATTGCATGTATGGAATACCCTTATTTTTCTGATCTATTCCGCCGATTTTGGCCGTCGAGGCCGTAAAAATATGAAATTGAGAAACCCGCTCAACCGTTGAACTCCCCCAAGGATTCCCCGGGTCTTGTATATATTGTCCGCTGGCCAGATGGGCGTAGGTAGTCGTCGAGGTTGGTAAATACTCCGTCGAAGAAAATATAACAAGAGCAGGTAAAATATCCCTCAGCCGTCCTTCGTCATCCGTTTGGCATCCCCCCTTTACGCACAGAGCGAAAAAGCGGACGAAAACAGAGGATCGCCTGTTGGATTATTGTAACTTGTTTCTAGGCTTGTCCCCTGCCTGCCCCCGGTTTTTCCGTTCAAGGTCTCCACCCGCAACCCGTGTATTTGCGTAGTTTAGGTCAAAGGCTACGCCCGGCTTGGCTGCGGCGTCGTATCGTCCAGGTGGGACTAGGCTCGGGAGTGGAGTTCGATGATGAGGGCCTTCTGCCAGTTGCGCGAGACGAAGATGCGAAAACAACTCCGTATAGATAACAATATACAAGTTCAGAGTACGACGCTCCGGGTTGAATAGAGATAACAAATTAATGCTGGTGGTAACAAGCCGAGCCGGCGCAGCAAAAGAGGGCAACGTTCATACATACAACCATTTTCGGCCGGAAAAACTCTCGGAATGGTTGCCGCCAGGAATGACGACTCGACGTCATCTATGATCTATCGTTCATTTTCTCCAACTACATACTATACTAACAAGGATGGAGATATTCGAATGATGAGCAAAGAAGTATCTATTTATCTTCTGAGCACTTGAGGTTATACGTATTTTGACATGTTCATCTATGTCACAGGAAGCTGAACGGATGAACGATGCGAAGACCATGCTCCCAACGCGTTCCACAATTCATGACAAAAGAGGCCATTCAAAGAAGAAGAAAAAGATATTCTTCATTCTCATGTATCATGAATGTATATACATGGGTGCTATTATGGCCAAACAAGAGGGGGAAATCGGAGAGGTTATAAAACTGACATAAAAGGTGGCGGCCTAACACGTCTGAAGATGGGAAGGGGAAAAGATCATGCAGACATATCAAATCTGGGTTAGAGAAGAGGCTCGTCTCTAGTTATTTTGTTTGTTTGTCCTTTTTTCTCTCCCATCTTTTTTTCCCTTTCCTTTCCATTCATTTTTCGACTTCTTTGCCCATGTTTGTCTGTGGGTGGGATGGAAAGGTGGGTGAAACATGCAGGGCTTTTTTAAATGTAGGAGGAAGGTTTCAAAATCAGAGAGCCCTGTTAAGGAGCAGCTGAAGGCGACTGGACGGACGGATAGATGGAGAAGATGCAGGGATAACGGACGAGAGGCCAACACTGACAATCACCTAGGCTCTATCCAAATGCCTGTCCATGTGGTACCTGGGTAGTGCGCGCCTATGCTGTTTTTTTTTCCTTTTCCCGATCCAAAAACCTGCAAATGGATGTTTCTCCAATGGGCGTTTGACCAGGTATCCACCGATCAATTGTTTCCCAAGGTCCCACAGCTTTATTTCTTGGGTGATGGGAGCTCGCGCGCTGTCCTCTCGCAGGCGCCCATTCACCCAAACACGGCAAAACACCCCTTTTACCAGAGGCCGATTTTAAAGCAAAAAATAAAAACAAAAGAAGAATCAAGCGGAGCTAACGCCATGTTCAAAACCAAAAGTGATATATTTAGTTTAAAAAAGAGGGCGGGGGCGGAGAGGAAGCAGAAATCTAGGGCAACACAAACGTCGACGCAGAAGCCACCTTCTCCCGCAACATAGCCTCAACCTCCTTCCCGCCAAGCGTCGGCTTGAACTCAAAGGAATCATCCAGAATTTTAATGTGCACGGAGCTGCCGGCGGTATTAAACACAACAGCAAGCTTCACGGTCTTCCCAACGGGTCTCTCGAAGTAATAGCTGTCGCTGCCGGAGATGTTGCCGTGCACGGCCGACTTGGCGCGCGTGTTACCCGCGTCGAGAACTTCGAAGACGTCGAACTCGCCGCAGCCGGTAAGCCAGCAAGAGCACTCGGGTTTGCCGTATTGGAGGGTACGGGGGATGGCGGCGTTGAGGATCCAGGCGGCGGGCATGTCTTCGTTCCAGTCCTTTTTCCCGGTGATGGGCATTTCGAATTCGGCCAAGAAGATCTTTTTGTCGCCGTCGAAGCCATCTAGGAGCGTTTTATTTTTATGTTAGTTGGGAACACATCAGTTGGGGCTAGGTGAGTATATAAATTTGAATTTCGAGAGAACTTACGGTACGCAACAGTGCCGGGACGGACAGTACCGCAGTCACCCTTGCACGGCTTGTCCGTCATAATAACGATTTCCACGTTGTCTGGGATCATCTTGTTGCTGAGAACCGTAGGGCTGGCGGAACCCTTGCAGCCCTCCTCGGAGGCATAAGAGAGGGAGCTCCCAAGAGCGCTGCGAAAATCAATCAGTACCAACAGAAATAGCTAAATGGGATTACACTGGACAATGAACATACTAATCAAAAACACCAGATTGGTCACCACCGCGATGGTTCAAGAACGTGAGTCCATCGGCCACACCGGCTTCGGCATTGTAATAACCCTGACGGCCCCAGTTACCAGCACCCGGGTTGTCGATCGGGGCGGGCTGTTTAGTCGGGTACTTATTTCCTGCTGCAGCTGGTGAAGCAGGAGCCTGAGTTGGGACAGAAGGGGCGGCCCCACCAGCATACTGGTTGACCCAGGAGACTACCTGGCCGTTGATGGTAGCAGTGACCATATCGCCAACAGCTCGCTTCTCGTTGTCCCGCTTGTGCAGGTGCTGATGGCCCTGGTGGCGTCGCTCATGGATGCTGGGTTTCACTTCACGCTTGTAGCGGCCGTCTGCTGGGGTACCGGAGCCGGGGCTATGGCTATAGAAAGCAAATTGCTTCAAGTTCAATGGGCCACGGAAGTGCCAGGAAACCTTTTTTTTTTTTTTTTTTTTGAATGTTAGTTGTGTTTTTGGAATTATATACCATATATATATAAGTATATGTGTATATATATGTGTCTTTTCCGCCCCATGTCCCTTCTCTCGGATTTTGAAAAGTTGAAAGGCAATCATACCTCCTCATGGAATGGCGCGAGTGGTCCACCATACTCCTTTGGCTTGGACGAGCAAACGCCGTCATCCATACTGACAACTTCATTGTAGGTGCCCGAGGTATCAAAGTTGGTATAGGTGATGGCCTCGACAGGAGTGCAGTACCAGTTCCCACCAATCTCTTGCGCGTCTCCGGGGGGACATGTGCTGGCGGAGACAGCGGAAACAGAGGCAGCCAGTACAGCGCCGATGGCTAACGTGGTGCGCATAATTTATTATAAATGTGCGGTTCCTGTTCCAGCTGTCTCAAGGGAAAGTGATGCGGAGTGTTTGTACAAGTTTTATAGACTGGATAGTTTTTTTATTAGCTTTCAGTGTCTTTATTTCTTCCTTGTTAGAAAAAAGCTCATCCATGGGTTTGAGAGTGGGACAGATAGAGAATGGAGATTGGACCTTTTTCATGGTAAAGTACGACACAATTATTTGTATTACAGGGACTGAACAGAATGGGAAACATCTTCTTTGTGTATCATGGGGGGAGGGTGTTGTTGGTATTTGTATATAGTTGTGGTGGATCGTTGTGTATGAAATGGAGTGAATTGTCCAGGAATGGGTAAAAATGGTTGCGTTGTGATACGCTGGATAAGCGCCCGTCAGGGGGATTGGGTACATCGAACCGTGGGCTTGGATTCGCCCAAGTCATCACTAACAACGCAGCTAAAATAGACAGCAATCAGGGGAAAGAAGTGACAAGAGAAGTAACACAAGCCAAGACAGCAATAGAGAGACCAAAAGAGCATTGATTGTTGATGGCAAGTAGATTGCGAGTGAATATAGAAATTGTGAATATGCACTATTGTGCCTCGATGTCGCACATACCTTTTTCATACCTTTGATAATGTAGATCTGTTCGAGAATGGATAGGAACCAGGTCAAATCAAACCAATCTCAATTGTAAAAAACAAGTTAAATTAAACTAAAAAACCGTAAAGAGCGGCTGGTGTTGAATCCGTGAGGAAAACAACGACCTAAAAAGGAACGACGAAGAATAAGAGAGGGACTTGGTATGGACAGACAGGAAAACAGAGAGAGAACAGAGAGGAAGAGAGGGAGCTCGAAGCCGAGCAGGTCGAGGGTCCACGCCGGGTTTTATTCTTGAACTCCAGGAGGAAATTGACTCTGGCAGGACACAGGGTCAAGCAGGGAGAAGCGGGGAATGGCGGCTTGCTTGTCCCCCCTTTCCCACCTGTTCACCCATTCCCAAACCAGCGGAGCACCCTTTTAGGATGGATAGGGACATGCAAGCGAATCTCCGATCAGGGTGGAAGGGGATAGCGGCCCCGACTACGACCACGAACCGTGAAACTTCAGTCCAGCAGAATTAACCCTCCCATCTAGACGGCAGCTAACATCCCACAAGCTGGACTGGGCAGTGTAACAAGACGATTTGGCAGGGCCGAGATTCATCCCAGGGACCATCCTAACTTTATTTCTAACCTATTTTCCTTCATCATCAAGTGCTCCTTGAGTTCTCTAGGGTTTCCTTGGTGCGTTCCGCGAGCCCAGGTCACAAGAGTGCCTTTTACTCTTATGGAGCCTTCCGTTATGTGGGGATTGGATGGGGCCTGTCTCTGGGTTGCTGGCTGGAACAGTTGAACTTGGGGTTGAACTTACATCGACTGCCTTATTTTATTCCCGGCTCAGGGGACAGCCTCAGGGGGCTGCTCGGGAATACTTTGTGGAACTCGACGGCAGGGAACTGGACTATGGAGAAGAAGGTACCAGCGACCCGCCGGCAGCCCAGGGAACAAAAGGTGTCCAGTCTGTGGCACTTGGGAACTAGGCAACTCGGACTGTGCCTGTGCCTGTGCTCCCTGGAATGAGGGGATGCGGTGTGAGCCCTATGGGATCCATGACAGTTTTGGCTTGCCGCCCATGTCCTCTGTTCCAAACTGATATCTATCGATAACGGCTGCCAGTTCGCATGGTCTGTTTCATGTGCGGCTGAGAGAAATGCGCTTGGCTTATCTGCTTGGTGGGGATTCCTGTTTTTATTCCTGATTTTCTTGTTCCCAAACGCAGATTATCTTGCATGATGTTGGTTGAAACAAAGTTGCCAGACGCTACATGCCGCGCCGCGGCTATCGTGTCTTATTTTCCCTTCACACATAATACTGCAATGTACTGTACACTCAAGGTGTCCATGCTTAAGAAGCCGGCAATTGAGCAGTTGAACTGTGAATTGAAGGCCTGACTGATAGTGGGCAAATCTCAGCCTTTCTTTCTGCGCTTTTGCTCGTCGTAGGGCACATCTGTATGTGCAGAACGACTTCCAACGGGCCAAACCTTGATGCCTCTAGCCAGGAACAGCATGGCACCGTGCGCGCTAGAATGCTGGCGTTGACTTCAACTGGTTAGTCTGTGTTTTAAACCTTGAGAGCTTCGCCAAATCAGCGCCAGGAGTCCAGGATACGGAGCCCCTTGCATGATGATGCGTTGTATGCTGGCCCTGAACTTTCTCCAATTAGCCGACCGATCGTTTAAAATAGCCACATATCCACATGTCGAAACAGACCAGCACCAGTCCCCGGGAAGTTGGAACCACACGATTTACCACTTGGATTCCTCCGTTGTTTGTCCGATAACTAGTCAATGGTCATGTGTAGGCAGGACTAAACCTATATCGAACCCATGCATGGCCTCCGCGCCTATCTCGGACACAAGGCTTAATTGGTTGACTGGGATATGTAAAGCCATCACAGAACACTGAAGCAACCAATATCGTGGTCATGGTGCATTCGCATACGCAGGGGGTGTTGATGAAGATGGTGCAAGGTTAAACTTAGCAGCATGGATCAAGACGTTTTGGCCAACCCAGGCGATCGCTGGCTGAAGTTCACCTCTTGGTAACTATCCGTGGATGGACAATTAACTAGATAACCTAGTTGCTGCACTCTGACACATTCATGACTGAGTGGCCAAGGGCTCTCAGTGGTTCCTGGTCTGTTTTCCTTTTTTTTCCCTCCTGCTTTCTCCATATCATGCCCTAGAAATATGAACATATTGGCAAAGCACTGTGTGCTGGTTCACTTGGGCAATATGACAGCACTGATTACTACTACATTGTATCAATTCACTGAAGCAGTATTTCAATTATATCATATGTGTGGAATTTCTAAAGCCATTGTTGTTCTATAAAGAGTCACTCTGATGTTTTTACAGATAACAACATGCAGATACAGTAATATTTTGTTTCTTCTGTCTATTTGACTAATTCTCCTTGATGACCAGGGCCACTCCACGCTCAGTCAATTTTATATAGTTATGTATATATATTTCCTGATATACACTAAAAGCTGCAGAATCTTTACATCGCGCAGGCAATACAGAAAAACTAGACCATGATTGAGTGACTGAATTGAACTGCTTGAATGTGATTTAACTCAAGAATTTCTCAATCATCTATCTTAAAAGTACTATTCACCAGTAAAAGCTAAATAATTACTATTGAGTACTTTGCTGCCAATAGTTGAATTCACTCGATCTGTTGCCTCTCTTCGCCGGATGGAAGTCAATATGCTTTGAGTAGTTTTTTTTAATTTATGTTTCATTAGTATTATACATACATTCATATCCAATCCAGATGTGGCCAACTCAATCAATATCATCTAAAGTAACTGCTAAGCAAGTCTAAAAACCCAAGAAAAAGATCCTGTGGATTCGGCGGCGCCTTGGTATCATATGAAACTGTTTGAGTTTGCTGACAGCTAGGGAACGCCTCCATTTCCCTTAACAGGATAAAAGTGTAAATGCTATTGTAGATCTTAGGGTGGGCCCCCATCCAAATGTTTTTTGAAGAAATGTGTTCTCTGGGTTTATCTCCTCGGATCCTACCGCGTCTTCTCCTTCCGTCGCCAATTCTAGCTGCCAATATTGCAACTATCGAGGTTGACAGGTGTCACTGAAACGTTAGTGTCGTGGCGCCGGATGTCTTCTCTCGAAACGAGTTGGGAAATAGGGCGAGATGGATGACAAAAACGCGAGCTATTAGACTATTTGGAATGCAGAGAGGCGTTGAAAGGATAGCCCTGTGATCATTTCATTGTGTCATATCAAGTTCGAATCCTGTGGAGGTTGCAGGGGAAGGTGGTGTTTAACAGATGGTTTCGAGGGTTCGTTACACCAATCCATCTAGAGGGGAGGGCATCTGCCATAGGTATGGCGTGCACATGTCATCTAGGAATATCCAGGTGAGAGTTCCTCCTACAAATCGTAGCCTGAATGTCCAGATAGGCTCCAACTCAGAAACTGATGTAGGGGACATAAACTTCTTGACAAAACAGGAGCGCAATTTCATCTACTCTTTAACTTGGTCCACCCACGTGTCCCCTTTGGTCTGTGGTTGCTTGTCATGCTATCATCGGCATGGTTGTTTTCATCCAGCGTTTTAGTAGTGGCACTGCTCGCAGTCTCGCTTAGGGCACCGTCTGTCACAGTTGAAGAGGATTTAATAGCCGCCGGAGCAGGGGCTTCTCCTTCCCGGAGAGTATTCTTTTGGAACTCTTCCTCCTCCCATTCTGTTTTGTCGAGCAATTCCCATTCTGCGCTCGCCATTTCTCCTAGAAGAACAGATTTCAGCTTGTCGACGACCTTAGCTGTGGAAGGCTGCTTCCATTTTCTCATAAATTCAGTTCCTTCTGTGCCTCCAAGGAATGAATGTGCCGTTCCATGAGAATAATGGCCAAGCATCGGCAAGGACCTGGTTCGTTGCATGGCTGGTTGGGGAGTATCCTTGTTAGAGCCCTGAATTCTTGCGTGATTATCCCGGTTTGATAGCACTCTAGTTAAGGCAGACGATTGGGACGGCTGAGCAACAAGTAACGTCCACAAATTACGGCCCATATCATAAACATCCTCCCAGGAATCAACACCAACATGCAGTCCTTGAGTACGACAAACCCAAGCAATGTTCCAAGCTAGCAGTCCAACTCCCTCAAGAAACAACCCATAAGCCGCAGGGTCTTCTTGCGCAAGCTTCGGTAAAGATTTGTTTATATAAAGCGGCCGGGGGCGTGGAGGCGGTCTGGTGTCGGTAGTACGAGACGTTGTAGGACTCGACGGGGATGATTGAGAAAGCGATGCACCGGGAAATATTGCTTCTTGTGACAAATATGAGGACGATGGCGAAAATATAGTGGGTAGTGGGTAATTTCGATGGGGAAGTGTTATCTCTGCAGGTAGCCTGAGGGAGAGGTAATGCGAAACGAGAACCAGGAGGTGGGAGATGTAGGTAAGGGACGCTGTAATGTGCACATGACTTGCACCTGTACAGTTGGCTTAGCAATCTATGTTAACAGAATATCATTACACGATGCGCTTACCGTTCAGGTCTCTGAGATCGACGATATTGACTCCTCCAATAGTGTAAACCGCAACGACCTCGCCATTTCTCCGCCTCGTTCTTTGGCGCAAACGATAAAGATTGGCAGCTTCGCGACACAGGAAAACCCTAGACTGTGCAGTTTTATTATGCAGACTATTCCACAAGTGCTCGGTTCTCTTGATGTTATTTTGCACCGTAGCCAAATTTGAAGCTCGCCGGTCTGTTACTTGAAATGTAGCGGATTCGACATCTGACCGTCGCCGCTTCAGTAAAGCTTTGCGATGGGCGATATTTTCTCTCCCTTCTCTGATTTCTTTCCTTAACGTAGTTATCTGGTCGAGAATCGCCGATTTCCTCGCGGCCGACTGCGAAGCGCGACTTTTGGCTGCTTGAATGGCCCAACAAGAAGAGCGATGCTGAGATCCCGTGTCGCCTGGGTGCTCACCCTCCACAGGTTCAACATTATGTGTCTTGTTAGTCGTCACTGCAGCTTCGATTTCCTTTCCAATAGCCTCTTTCTCTAGTAAAACCCTGGCATGATCGAAGCGAAGCGAGTAAAGCTGGTTACGGGAGCACGTCGGGCACAGAAGCTGAAGCTGGGAGTTAGGCCCACGATCACATACGTGGCAGTTCATAACCGGAGATTTCACTAAAGTCTTTTGATCAACTATCCAACGAAAATGGCTAACCTCCCATACTCCCTCCAATATTCCTCAATAGGCTGGAACCGCTGTTGGTCGAAATGACCGCTAGAAAGACCACGGCTGTTGGTTTCATGGGCAATTTTCATGACTTGGGCGGACAAGAAAGAAGCAGCCGGTAGCTCAACATATATGCTACTTAAAAATATCCAGATATATCCAACTAGATCCATAGAAGGAACAAGAAGCGGACCGGCCGTAGACCGTACATTTAAAGGTTGTTTGGTGACTCGAAATCAACGAAGGTGAAGTTGCCTTGAGCTCGTGCTCGAGGGCTCTAGATGATGTCACCTGATAGCTACGGGCTGTTTGCACTGTTTGCACCTCTACTTCTGCTGGAAACTCTCCTTCCTCGTTTGACAACGTCTTTCGAACCACATTGATAAATTATGTCGACAGTTCAAACGACAACAGACAGTGGAGGTTATATCCAGCATCAGTGATTATTATTTCTCACTGATATAATACCTAGGTGTGTGGTACGGGCGTGCCTCAGCCTGAGCAAACTTTGAAGCTATCGTGACCATCGAGACCTGGACGCGGTGTGCTTTTGACACAGGGATATCGCCATGTCAAATGACCACTGCAGTTCGCCATCGCTGATACCTCGCCCGGTTGCTGCAAATTCAATGCCCAGGAAAGAAAGCCCAGACATGGGCTCTAATACTCAAAATCCCGAAACCAGCGCAGAACATGTCCCTAAAGATGTTGGCCCTAAAATCGAGGATGGGGTAGTCGATGAATATGAGAAATTGGCACTCTCCCTTCGTGATTGTGACTGGGAACAGCTGCAGAAAAAATTTACAGATGCGATGGATGAACGATCCCAGGCAGAAATGGTTCTACATAGAGAAACTGCCGAATTACTTGAGGTTGGTGCTGTATGTTATCTTCTCTAGACCTGCAATAGAAATTAACGATATACAATAGTTGTTCATCGCCTGGTCACAAACGACAGCCTATCGTGATGAAGATAGAGCATATAAGAGGTAGGTTCTGTCCTATGTTACTGCCCGTGAAGACATGAAGAAGCTAACCCATCTATTTGGCAAGGTTCAAAACACGAATGGGGTTTGCCCAAAACTCTGAAGCTAAATTGGAAGAAAAAAAGAAACACTGTATGGTCATGGCCGCCGGAAAAGCGATACAATACGTACTGACAATACCCTGCAGATGCGAACGTCGTGAGAGCTTTTGAAAATGCGCTTGCACTCCTCCGGGTTGATTGAATGCTGTATTTGTATTTCCGCCAAGTACCGTCTGTAGTCTCACAGGCGATTCGATGGTGACATAATCATCACGCCGAGTTTGTTCTGCCAAGAGTTTGCCCAAGGTGGCGGCCCACCGCCTTGAGTTATTCTGCCAGCCAACTTGTCTCGTGCGATCCTCACTGCGGGAAGGATTACTCGCTTTGCAATTGCTTTGGCTTGCTGTTCGTCCTGCTATACTATATACTGTGTATACCATATATGGGTGGATTATGGAGAGTAAACCATCCAAAGATGATGCTGCGCTTTTGGAGCGCTTAAACGCTCTGAAACCATCCACCGTCCAGCTGGGACGAACAACGTTCGTAAACACTCTGGCAGTTTAATTTGGTTTTGCAGAATAATGGTTCTGATTAACGCTATGTAGCCTTCCATTTGAACTATCAGACACAAATGTGGACGACCAACCAAGCGTTGACTTGTCTGCACGATTCATTGGCCTTGGTACATCCACTTCGTTTGGAACATCCGAACTCCAGCAAGGCGATCTAGATCCCTTTATCAACTCCGGGGATGAAATAGAAGGTTTACTTTCAGACCTCCAGAGCAAGATCTGGGAGCAGTCCCAGGAGGCGGACAACAGGGAGGGTGTTGACAATTTAATCAGGAAAACGAAGCAGTTTTTGAATTCTTCTTCCCAGTATCAGGACCTAAAAGCTCATCGCGAGAGTCCACCACAGTCAGGGCCCATCGAAGCAATTGATCCCGACCGCATCTCGGAAGATAAAGACGCTGATGATTATCTCCAAAGGATTCTGGATGAACTAAAAATGGCGGACCCCCCGGGAATAGAGACAGGAGAACCATCAGCTCGTCACGCTGCAGGGGTTACATCGGTTGGGGAAGAGAGAGCGTCAACAGAACACGCCGTACTAGATACGGAATTGGACACTGGGACAACCGAACCACCACACCCAGCCTTCTTACCATCAATCCTTGATCTTCCTTCAGCTCCATCAGCACTCCGCTCCCCACCTCCTCAAGAACCGCAGCCCAAAGCTGACTCTAATTCACCAGAGCTCCCCTCCGCGCCTACATTCGTCCCTGCGGAAAACCCTATCCACATCACTAGCAGCCAG
Organism: Blastomyces parvus; assembly: GCA_002572885.1. Classification (NCBI taxonomy): domain Eukaryota; kingdom Fungi; phylum Ascomycota; class Eurotiomycetes; order Onygenales; family Ajellomycetaceae; genus Blastomyces; species Blastomyces parvus. The sequence continues at coordinate 445,685 of PDNC01000002.1, forward strand.
CGCGGTCGGCGCTGGAAGGACATCAGTGATAACCTGGAGCCTTTTTGGTGTTGTATTTGCAGCGATGATGCTAGTATAAAATGCATTGATTGTGACGCAGAATTGTTGTATTGTGCTCGTTGCTGGCGAGAGGTGCATGTTGAAGAGGGAGATGCAGAGGAGCGAGCTCATAGAAAAGTGAAGTTTGAGAGGGATGAAAAACCATGATATTTTCTTTTCTGTTGTATGACGTTGGCTGAGTAGAGTTTCCAGGTTTCAATGTTTTATTTTTCTCTGTGGCTTGCAATTGTCTTTTTACTATAGTGTACAATTTCTCTTGCGAGGTTAAATATCCAATGGATGTGAGATCCAATAAAAACCTTAACGTACGAAATAATGCAGACCACCTTTGGGTTCCGGAACTAAACATGAGCCGACTACCCTGTGTACAGTTTCTCTCCTGACTCCCCATCCCAGCCTCAAATATCTCCAGCCTCAAAATATCTCGCTGGAAACCCCACCCTCAAAGTGTGCCTAATAAATAACTTCCCAGTCAACCAAGTGAATAACCCATAACCGTACCAGTGAGCAAATTTACAGGTCTTCTGCCATATGATGTACCGTTCAACCCACCTTTCCTAACCCAACCTTAAACCATCCTTGACCAAAACCATCCAAAGCTTTATTGTTGCTCAGGTGTCGGAAACGACATGAGATGAAACGAATTCCCAGCCCACTATCACATTTCCAAACTCCCGAACTAGGCGCCAACAACACAAATACAAATGAGATTTGCCCGAGGAAAGAAGTGCAAGAAACTGTCGGCATATTCAATGTTTTCCCTTTCTACTACTGGTTTCCATTCATTCACGGGTTCCTCGACCGGCGGAGCCGGAAACTTGGGGCGATCTGCTCGCTCGCCCTGTTATATCTTCCCATGTGGCTCCAAACCTCCTCCCCGTACTTGCCAACAGCCCTTCTTCCTCCGCTTCCTCCTCGTCCTCGTCGAGTTGTTGTACATCCAACTTTGGTGTCCGGAATATCGTGGCAAGGAAGACGAGGAGAGAGAACCCTGTATATAGCGGGCGAGGTGTGGTATAATTAGCCAACTAATATTTCACTGCGCTTCTAAATTCTGTGAAAACAGTAGCGCCGTCCGGGAAACGTATATTGAGTTTAAGGTATCCACTTACCGAGAAAGAAGAATTGCGCCCAGAAATCGACGATACCGAAAACCGGGAAATTCAGCGTGATACGGTTCAAAAACGTACTGGCGATCGTGGGTGTACATATTTCCCTGGCGGAAGGGTTCTCTGCGAGTTCTGAGCAGGGCTTGATTAGGGGTTCAAGGCCCGTACAGTCTGGCTGTTCTCCGGGGTGCTTAGGTGGGTGGTCACAGAATGTCTGCGGGCCGTACGTTGCATATTGCGGGACGACAACCATTGAGATAGAGTAATTGAGTGCGAGTGCGATCAGGGTCAGCATCACCGTCGCGATAAGGAGCGCCTGCGGAGACGTGTGGCCCTTTCGGATCTGAAATATCCTGACCCATAAAAAGCGTATTCCTATCGTGGCAATTCCAACGACAGAACTGCAGAAGAAAAGAAGGACCAGAAGGATGAAGAGGATGTAGTCAACCGGAAAAACCTTAGAAGACTGGACAAATACCCAGTTCACCGGATTGAAGATGTTGTTTTTCCCTAGGATATAGCCGCAATGTTGCTTGCATACAGAATTCATCACCTTGTCGATACTAGTTAGGAGCATGGATACCCACACCGCAATAGCAACAGCAAGTAAAAGGAGGCCACCCAGAAGTTTAAGTGGACGGAAGACGGCCGAAACCTTAAACCACGCTTTCAGGAGCCAACTCCCCTTTTCACGTCGAGCTTCCTCTGCCAAACGCTGCCTCCGTCGTAAGGTCCGCTCTTCGCGCACCAAGGAATCAAGTTCTCTTCGCTGTTTTGAAGGCAGTCTATCTGGATCTCCACCGCAACGGCCTTCTAGCTGACGCTGGCGTTCTACATTTTCCTCTAGGCGTGATGCTGTGTTGGCACTGAGAGTCGGACTGGAAATGGCTGGAGCCGACTTGATAAAGGTGACGGGGAGCAAGGCCAGGCCAGCAGATGTATACAAGACGTACACCAAAATACCAATTGTGATCAGCAAACCAAGCGCAAAGGTTAAAGCTCGTTCTCCGTCTAAAATTGATATGTTAGTACGGCTCTAATTATGCTCGCATGCATTATTTTCATGGAAATGTTGAGAGAACGTACGATTTTCGGTGAGCAACTTCTTGAAGTAGTCGAGATCAAAATTTGGCGCGTCCCTGTTTCGCGCCACCGGTACGAAAAATCCCACCAGAAATAGGATAACTGCTAGCAGAATAAAAGCTATAGTGTATTTGAAAGCACCCCAGAATCTTTTCCCCCAACTCTGCAAACCCTCTTCACTTGCCACTTCATCATATTCTTCATACCAGAAGTATGTGAAAGGCACCACCAGCAGACAAAGCAGCGCGTCAAGAGAGTAAAGGAAGTAATAAGCAACTGTCAAGGAAAATGTAATTTTGTCGACCTCATCTTGCGTCGCCCAGGGCTTTCGTCTTCCTTCCTTGGACAAAGTAGTAGACGACACCAGAGCAACATCGACTGGTAGTAAAAGAACCGTTGCCAGTAAAGCTGTGAGGGTGAATATGCATACTGTTGTGACAGATGCAGACCTTTCACGGGGGGTTTGGTAGATATAAAAGAAAATGGACGCCACGGCGATGAGTAAAACAACAACGATCGCATATAGTATCCATATCAAAGTAGACTGTAGTAATGCCATGTCGAAAAGTTGTATAAAAATTCGAGGGCAGATATATGGACTCGCGGCACAGGCAAACACGGCCAGTTAAAAATGACTGGCGCGGAAGGTGGGCTCTGCTCTGCTAGGAAGAGTTAATCCAAATGGAGGCTCATCGAAGGTAGAGAGAGCATGAAATCAATCATTTCTCCAAATTTACCAACAATTCGAGATTCCGCATGTATATGGACCATGAATATTCATGAATTCTACGGAGGTGTCTGAAACTTGATATCGAAATGGAGGCTGTCGTCATTCGGCGCTGGAGACGCGATATCACGTGGTCCGCGTGCGGGCTAGCGCAAAGTAGTTTAGCGCGAAACGCAATAGCTGAGCCCCGGAACTCAGGTGGGATCACACTAAGCCGAATTGGGGAATTTCCCTTCTTGGCCAAGAGCCGGGACGAAAGCTTCAAATGTCCAACGCCAGAGACACTACAGCTCTGAGACCTGACCACTGCATCTTGTTTGATATATGATTGTGTTTCTTCTACTTGTGCCGTTTCAATAACACTCATGGTGCGATAGCATATTTTTTGCCTGGACTTCGCAATGCGAGTCTAACTGTTTAGTTCGAAATTCACTCCAATCAATCTTGATGCCCATTAAACATGCAGTGTTATACGGAGCTGCTACCCCCTTCAGGGGTAACGCATGCTTTGTCCGTTCCCTTTCTGTCGGGAACATCCAACAATTTGATAGTGGCAAAAACTACCCTTCTCCAGGTTTTTAACCTGGTTAACGTCGTCTACGGATCTGCTCCTGGCCAGTCAGATGAGAAAACCCGATCACAGTACACCAAATTAGTGCTGGTGGCTGAATATACTCTCTCAGGTACTATTACCGACTTGGGTCGTGTGAAAATGCTCGACTCCAAAAGCGGTGGAGAAGCTGTTCTTGTTGCGACCCGGAACGCCAAGCTTAGCCTCATTGAGTGGGATCCTCAACGACACCAAATCTCTACAACTTCCATTCATTATTACGAGAGGGATGATGTGCACATTAGCCCTTGGACTCCGGATCTTGCGAGCTGCCCAAGCCATTTGACAGTTGATCCGAGCAGCAGGTGCGCGGTACTCAACTTTGGGAAAAAGAACTTGGCTATTTTGCCCTTCCACCAGGTTGGCGACGACCTGGTTATGGATGACTTCGATTCGGACGTTGAAGAACCGCTCAGGGATACGAACCATACAGCAAAGGGACAAGACGAGGTAAACAAGGCCAATGGACTAGCGTTCCAGACACCCTATGTATCCTCCTTTGTTCTCCCAATAGCAGCGCTGGAACCCGCAATGCTCCACCCAATAAGTCTAGCATTTTTATACGAATATCGGGAACCTACCTTTGGAATATTATATTCACAAGTGGCTACATCTTCTGCTCTATTGCATGATCGAAAAGATGTAGTCTTTTACTCGGTTTTCACGCTAGATCTAGAACAGCGCGCGTCTACCACCTTACTCTCCGTTTCCCGCCTCCCAAACGACCTATTCAAGGTTGTTGCGTTGCCTCCGCCTGTTGGAGGAGCGCTATTAATTGGATCGAACGAACTCGTCCATATCGACCAAGCGGGGAAGACCAACGCTGTGGGTGTCAATGAATTCGCCCGGGAAGCGTCTAGTTTCTCAATGGCCGATCAATCTGATTTGGAAATGCGCTTGGAGGGTTCTATTGTAGAACAACTAGGAACGGAAAATGGCGATATGTTACTTGTATTACTCAATGGTAAAATGGCGGTACTTAGTTTCAAACTTGACGGACGATCAGTATCTGGAATATCTTTACGGCTAGTCCCCGATTTGGCGGGCGGCTCTCTTTTAAAAGCGAGGCCATCTTGTTCGGTCCCACTCGGTAGGGGCAAGATATTTTTCGGCAGCGAGGAAAGCGATTCGGTTCTTATTGGATGGTCAAGGCCATCTGCTAAAACAAATGGTCCACCGGCGCAAGGAGCGGGTGACGATAACATCGCCGAACTCTCCTCTGACGAGCAAGAAGAAGAAGGAGATGAGGAGGATATATACGAAGATGACCTATATGCAACACCAGTTACAACAGGAGGTAAAGCTCGCGGCTCTTCATCCATGACAGGCGCTAGCCTCAACGATTATATTTTTCGAATCCATGATCGCCTGTGGAATTTGGGCCCAATGAGAGACTTGACCCTCGGCAGGCCTGCAGGCCCACGAGATAAGGACAAACGACAGCCCGTCTCTAGCCTGTCAACGAATTTAGAGCTTGTTGCAACCCACGGATATGGAAAAGCTGGAGGCCTTACAATACTCAGGCGTGAAATAGATCCTTACGTCATCGACTCGTTGATGATCAAGGACACAGATGGGGCATGGTCTATCCATGTTAAAGACCCCAAATTGCCTTCACAAAGCGGGTCGCTTCCGCTGAATGCTGGTAGCAACTATGACCATTACCTTGTGCTATCCAAGTCTAAAGGCTTGGACAAAGAGAAATCAGTTGTGTACACAATGAGCAGTGGAGGACTAGAAGAGACTAAAGCACCCGAATTTAATCCTAACGAAGATCGTACTATTGACATTGGAACACTCGCAGGCGGAACCAGAGTGGTGCAAGTTCTTAAAGGTGAAGTGCGGAGCTACGATAGTGGTAAGTTCAGAAGCCTTTATCTCGATGTGCCAAAATAAGATCGAGAAAAAAAAAGAGAAAAAAACCCTACTTGTCTCATGATAAATAGAGAATTTAGATCATCAACCTTAATTATGATATCACTGACTAGTGGTTAGGTCTCGGTCTTGCTCAAATATTTCCGGTGTGGGACGAAGATATGAGCGAGGAAAAACACGTCGTTCATGCGAGTTTCGCCGATCCTTACGTCCTTATTATCCGCGACGACCAATCGGTACTGCTTCTTCAAGCGGATGGGTCTGGCGACTTAGATGAGGTAGAAACCGATGGCATCATTAATTCAACAACATGGATTTCAGGATCACTTTACCAAGATAAGTATCGGTCGTTCATGTCTTATGAAGCAGCACCCAGCAGGAAACTATCCGACAACGTCCTTCTGTTCCTCCTCAGCTCTGAATCTAAGCTTCATGTAAGGATTTGCTCCTGTCAAATTGCCTAGCATTGAAATAAACTAACCAAATTTGAAGATATTCCACCTTCCGAATGCGACGGAGCCTGTATTCGTTGCGGAATGTGTTGATCTATTACCACAAATATTTTCAATGGAACCCCCACCAAAACGAGCAACATTTCGTGAGACCCTGATAGAGATACTGGTCGCAGATGTTGGCGATTCCGTTAGCCGAACCCCGTACCTAATCGTGAGTTATCTCATCTTTGAGCCATGAGTTTTTATCTAGCTTTAAAGCTTACCAATCTCGCAAAATTAGTTGCGATCCAGCAGCAACGACCTCATATTGTATGAGCCATACCATACCACCCATTCCACTGAAAAGAAATCGTCTGATTTGCACTTTCTGAAAGTCATCAATCACCATTTCCCAAAATTCCATGCCGGATCAAACGTGGATGATGGTTCCCAGAGCGGCGCGCTGCCGAAACCGCTCCGCGTTTTAGGGGATGTTTGCGGCTATCGAACTGTGTTTATGCCGGGAAACTCTCCTTGTTTCGTAATAAAATCGTCCACAAGCATTCCACATCTTCTGAACCTTAGGGGCAAAACAGTCCATTCGTTGAGCAGCTTTAATATACCCGCATGCGAGAAAGGTTTTGTCTATGTTGATATCGATGTGAGCCTCTTTCTTTCTCCCCTCAGCCCAAGCGCGTGAACAAGCAACTTACATTTATCACCTAGAATGTTGTGCGGATGTGTCGATTTCCTAGATACACTCATTTTGATGGCTCGTGGGCCACACGAAAAATTGTCCTTGGTGAACAAGTAGATACTGTTGAGTATTCCTGCTCGTCTGAAACATATGTTATCGGAACGAGCCAAAAAGTCAACTTCAACCTGCCCGAAGATGATGAAATCCATCCTGAATGGCGAAACGAAGGTATGATAATAATCATGTCCATGTAAAGGCAGCCATTGCTAATCCAAAAACTAAATTTAGTGATATCCTTCCTCCCCCAAATAGATCAGGGGAGTGTTAAACTATTAAGCCCGAGGACGTGGTCGATTATCGATAGGTAAGGAAATTCAGAGCATGTCCTGGATTCGTCAGCGTAATATTTTAACACACGTTCTAGTCATACTTTGCGAACTGCGGAGCGTATCATGTGTGTCAAATGCCTGGACCTTGAGGTATCGGAAATTACGCATGAACGTAGGGATATGATTGCAGTAGGTACAGCAGTCACTCGAGGAGAGGATATTGCTGCCCGTGGTTGTATTTACATTTTCGAAGTCATCGAGGTCGTTCCTGAGGTTGACCGACCAGAGACAAACCGGAAACTCAAGTTGATCGCTAAGGAAGAGGTTAAGGGGGCTGTGACATCTCTATCAGGAATTGGTGGGCAAGGGTTTTTGATTGCTGCCCAAGGCCAGAAGTGCATAGTCAGAGGCCTCAAAGAGGATGGTAGTCTTTTACCGGTGGCGTTCATGGATATGCAATGCTACGTTAATGTTCTTAAAGAGCTCAAGGGTACGGGAATGTGCATCATGGGGGACGCTTTGAAGGGTCTTTGGTTTGCAGGGTATTCCGTAAGTTCACCATCTACTATACACCGGTGTAGCATAAATGTCTAACCACCAATTTATAGGAGGAGCCATACAAACTGTCTCTTTTCAGTAAAGATGACGGCAGGCTCCAAGTGATGGCCGCTGACTTCCTTCCTGATGGAAAACGGCTATACATACTTGTCGCTGATGACGACTGCAACATACATGTTCTACAGTATGATCCCGAAGGTGAGACAAGAACAATTCCTTTTCTCTAATTCGATGAATGCTATTCTAACGAAACCTCCCAACAGATCCTGGGTCTTCCAAGGGTGACCGATTACTGCACCGTAGCACCTTTCACACGGGCCATTTTGCCTCAACCATAACCTTGCTCCCCCGAACAATAATTCCATCAGCTCAAGGACCCGACGCCAACCCGGACATGATGGAACTCGATGCCTCCGGGCCACTCTATCACGTTCTTGTCACTTCGGAAACCGGATCGATCTCACTCATCACTCCAGTTCCGGAAACGGCATACCGACGACTCTCCGCCTTGCAATCTCAATTGATCAATATCCTCGAGCACCCTTGCGGGCTCAACCCCCGTGCGTTCCGAGCTATTGAAAGCGATGGCATTGGTGGACGGGGTATGGTTGACGGTGATCTCCTACAGAGATGGCTTGATTTGGGCACGCAGCGAAAGGCAGAGATTGCGAATCGGGTCGGTGCAGATGTATGGGAGATTCGTGCTGACCTAGAGGCAATTGGGAAGGGAGGTTTGGGGTACTTGTGAATGTATTCTGCGTATTTCTCTTACCCCATCAATGATTGATGCTGCTTAGGTCGTGTGTTTCGTTGGGTATATCGGGATATATTTGCGTGCGTTATTTGCAGGAGAATACAATACAAGAGCCATCGGATCAGGATTTCATTATTGGAACGTTGCAAATCACCCTTATCATGTTTAGTCTATGTGGTAACCATCGATCCCCAATAGTAAAATATACAATAGATCGTAAAATGTCGGTGGCTTTGGTATTTCAACATCACCATTCTCAACAAACCCAATCATCACCTCGTGATACTCGATTATATATGATAATCAATAACTGAAAAAGCCAAAAAAACAGACAAAGAGAAGGAGTAATAATATACAAAGCCGCCGTAGCTTGCAGCAGTGATAACCGTTCTTGGCAAATTTAATACATAACAAAGCCTCTGTCCATCGCCTTTGCAAATCAATCATTCTTCTTCGCCTTTAACGTCGCCGACAACTCCCGCGCCTTAGTTTCTAGCTCAGCTATTTCCTCTATTGAGAAAACAAAGAGGAACGGAGTAGGCGCATCATTAGCAACTTGGTCTTTTGTCTTTTTTACAGCCCTCTTTTAAATTCTTCCTTAAAAAAAAGAAAGGAAGGGTGATATTTGAAAATACAAAAGCAGCAGCAAGTTAGGAGAGCTTTAAAACTTACTGTTCCTCATAACCTTCTCCTCATCCACCTCCAACCTCAGCCATGCCCAATAGATAATTTGGTACGTGAGCACGCCTCCTAGGAAAACTTTTGCAAAGGCCCGGCCGAAGTTTTTGTATATGCTTGTCTGTTAAAGCCGATTGTATAACGCACGCGCCAGTGCGTTTATCATTTTATGTTAGATATAAAATAAAATAAAATAAAATAGCGAAATAAACAACACAACCAGCGGGACGTTATTGTAGCTCAAGAACGCTTAAAAGAAATAGCTATTTGAGGGACTTACATGCGCCGAGGGTGCATTGGTAGTTGTGGAATTTTGGGTGCTAGTATCATTGAGCCGTGGAGGCGTTGAGGCGAGCGTTCGTCGGGTTAATGATGATACGACGGTATATTTTAGGGGGTTTTGACTGAGATATGACGATGGGAGGAGAGGTGTTCGAGTGGATTTTGGTATCAAAGAGCGAAACATTGTCGCCATTTGCTTCAGAAAAGGAGAGCGGTGGATAAAATCTATGTATGGGGGAATCCGCTTGTAGATGACATCGCGAGGGCGGAACGAGGGCTGGCGGAAAAACAGGGCGGAGGCGCCAAGAATTTAGGCACGTGATTGTGAGTTTTCGATCCTTCCAAGATTCCGCCGGGTGATGAAATCTTTATATAGTATGTAATACAGTGTCTTATTGTGACTTATCCTTCAGTATGTTTTTAATAGGAAGTCATTCGTCTGCATAAAGCTTAATCTTCAAATACCCCGTATATTCATACATATCATTTGTAGTTGCAGTAATCAAAGCTTCAGCTAGGATACGGAACTCTAGTACAGAAGAGGAGAAGCATCGAACTTGATAATCTTTGAAATACAACTGCTTTTTCCATGTTTACAACCCGATTAATAAAAACACACCCCTGGTTCCAGGGCCTATCTTCAATGTTTAATACGTGACAACGGCCTTTTCAGGGGCTTGGAGTTGAAATCTGGGTGTAACCATATAGGCTGACTCATCAAGCCACGTGAAAGTACGGGACCCGACACGGGCCAGCTCCGCAGCATGCGGAGGGTGGAGCGGCAAGCTACCGGCAAATTTAAAGACCGATAAGCTTGTTTTGAGCCTCAAGGGACCCTGACGTCGATCATGAAGCTCTTGCATCTCGATATAGCTCGGGATGAAAATTGGGAGTGCCGTCAGCGAGCCATGGGGACGTCCAATTCCGGCTCAAAACGACCAAAACCTTGTTCGCGGGAACGTGTTCGCTAAGAAGAGATGAGTCTGGCAGCGATTCCGCAGCGTTTGCGGTGGTATGTGGCACCCAGTGCTTGAACACAAACGCGCAAACGAAGCGATATCGAGGGGCCAAACAGCCGTGGGAAGCGTCAATACAGAAGTTTTGCCGGATGTTTGGCCTCAACGCCCTGGAGCCTGCAGTGGGTGGGATGCCGCTAAGCCTATCTTGGCAATCACTAGGTCTAAAGGGGGCTAGCCGCGGTGGCTGGGCAAAGCCGCCAAAAACACCAGGAGGCTCCAAGCGCGGTGAGAACGGAGGCAGACAGACAGATAGACAGCCAGAGAGCGCGAGAACGGCTCTGCAGAACACTTCTCTGAATACCCCGAGTCAGGCTCTTCCTTGACTTCTGTTGTGCCGCCATCATTCCTTCGTTAACTTTCTCTGTTAAATTCCTGCGCGTGTCCCCCCAGAGGTGCTGCTAAAACCTCTCCGAGATCATACCACCCCCCCAAACCACATCCTCGAAGGGATCCTCATATCTCAATTGTTCCGCTTCCTTGAGCGACATCCCTGGCAGCGATCGATGAACCCCGTCTTTAGTGTTGGAGTATTAGGAGGAGTGTAAATGTTTGTTTGATCCAACTCAGCCTGTCGCTCTTCTACTACTCTCTCCGTCCCTTCTCTTAAACTCTCTCCGGCCTTATCCTATCTACAACGCTGCTTGTACGTGCGCCTTTCGACTTCGGATTTTTCTTTGATTATCATTGCAAGATTATTTTCGGATCTTGGGAATCGTATACAACTATAAAGGAACCCGTTTCGCTGCATTTATCTTTGCTAATATTTGACCTCGAAAAAAGGCCTCCGCTACCTTACCCGAACCTGTGGGACACCACCATGCCTCGTACTTCAAAACGCACGCTGGAGGAGATCGTGCTGAAGTCAGATTCCGACGATGGCGACTACAGCGATAGCAAACCGCGACCTGCGCGGAAATCCACTGCCTCCAGACCCAAATCGAAGAAACGGCCTACTAAAAGGCGGAGAAGAAACTCGATGGATGACGATGATGACGAGTCCGACATCCTTACCACTGAGAGCGACATCTCAATTGAATCTGAGTTTGATGAAGACGATCCCAACCTGGAAAGAAACGCGCGAGGATCAATAAAGAGGAGTGCTGCAAAAAAAGCTAACTATCAAGTTTCGTCAACTAGCGATGAGGATGAGGCTGAGTTTGAGGAGGAGGAAGAAGACGAAGAAGAGGAAGATAAGCGGGAGGTGAAGGGGAAATCACGGAATACCGACAAAGGCAGAACAACAAGACGATTACTGGTCAAGTTTCCCATCGCGGCCCAGTCTAGCACCGCCCGAACTACCAGAAATACCCGGGGCCGAAGCGCCAGCAAGGAAAATCCGACACCCACCGAATATCAAGGGACCAGGCGAATTACTCGCCGAAATTACGATGAGACCGAGGATATCGTTGCACTCACTGGTTCCGGACGCCACGTCCAGACAGTACGTAAAGCCACGCGCAGTCCTGAGGCCTTGCCACGGACACGTAGGGGTGTTGCCGCGCCTGCTCATGTTCCCTCCAAAAGCACCATCGACGAGGAAGAGGAAGTCTCCAGGGAGGAATTGCAAGACGAAGGTGATACAGTGCCTGCTGACTTGGTGGCGTCCCAGATTGAAATAATGGAAAGTGACCAGCATGGAGATTTCGAGGAAGATGCACCAGCTGTGGCTGCGTCAGATAATATTAATCCTCCACCTGGAGCAGAAGAGGTGGAAGAAAACTCTCAAGATAAGGATGTTGAAATGGCTGGGGAGGGCTTTGTGCCTGAATCGGACCAAGACGGGGAAAACGAAGAGGAAGAAGATGAGGATGAGGCTCCACGGTCGAGTAGAAACACCCGGACGAGTCGGAAGCAGAATATGCCAGCTGAGACGGTGGAAGAGGCAAACCCACCCACTCGCCGTTCCACGCGCAAATCTGCCGCTCGAAGTTCGCGCCACCCAGAAGAGGATGGCAGCGATTTTGAGCCTAATGATGAAGAGGCCAATGATGAAGATTTATCTGAATCAGAAGCGTCTCAGGCCTCGCCGCGCAAAGACAGTCAACAAAATATCGACGAAGCTTATGAGAGTAGTAATGACCGTCGATCCAGGCTTCGAAAGCGACAATCTCAATCCCAAGGACGGGTTGAATCGGAGGCAGGCGAACTTGCAGAAGAACTGGCAGAGCTAAAACCTGAACGGCGCCGCCGGAGAGCACAAAATGAAATAGTCTATGAAGATAAACCGCGACGCACTCGAAAATCTGTGGACTATAGAATCATCCGACCTGAGATTACTTTGCCTATTGAAGATGACGACGGCGTACCTTCCGGGTCTCCTTCGCGGCGTGGTCGTGGTGGAGGCAGTGGCTGGCAGAGAACGCTATTTTCAACTTATGGCCCCTTTGGAGGTGCAAGTGGGGTTCCACCGCTCCTAGGGGGCCCAGGGGCGGGCGCAGCAGCAGGTGGAGCGGACAGCGATAGTAGCGATGATGATTCCGGCCAAAGACCAATGGTTGGTGGCATGTCAGGGATGACCCCTACGGCAGGGTTTGCACCAGGGCTCAATGTTGCTGGTGGCCATGGATTCGCGCCTGACACTGCGCCTGGCCTCTCAGGCACTCCAGCAAATTTCGGAAAGGTGAAGGATAAACAAGCTCTGGCTGACTCTGACCCCCTGGGAATCGATCCAAATGTCAATTTTGATAGCGTTGGGGGTCTTCAAGGCCATATCGACCAGCTCAAGGAGATGGTTGCGCTTCCTTTGCTCTATCCGGAGATTTTCCAGCGGTTTCATATCGTTCCGCCACGAGGCGTCTTGTTTCATGGACCTCCTGGTACTGGAAAAACGCTTCTTGCTAGGGCTCTCGCCTCTAGCGTGAGCTCGGAGGGCCGCAAGGTAACTTTCTATATGAGAAAGGGAGCAGATGCGCTCAGCAAATGGGTGGGTGAAGCGGAGAGGCAACTCCGTTTACTTTTCGATGAAGCTCGAAAGACGCAACCTAGCATTATCTTTTTCGATGAAATTGATGGTAAGTCTTTATGTGTTTTACTGCCCTTGAATATCCTGCTATCCTTATCAAGAAGACCTTTTAGCTGATGGAAATGAATTACAGGCTTAGCACCAGTCCGATCGAGTAAACAGGAACAGATCCATGCGTCTATTGTTTCCACTCTTCTTGCGCTGATGGACGGTATGGACGGTCGTGGCCAAGTTATTGTCATTGGAGCAACGAATCGACCGGATTCCATTGATCCTGCCCTTCGACGCCCGGGGCGGTTCGATCGCGAATTCTACTTCCCTCTACCTAATACGGAAGCCCGACGCGCGATTTTGGAAATTCATACCCGTGGCTGGGATCCTCCTCTTCCAGGCGAAATCAAGGATGAATTAGCAGAGCTAACCAAGGGCTATGGCGGTGCGGATCTACGGGCTCTATGTACAGAAGCAGCCTTAACCGCAGTCCAGCGAAAGTATCCACAAATCTACAGATCGAACGAGAAGCTCCTGATTGACCCGAAAAAGATAGAAGTTTCCCCGAAGGACTTTATGATGTCTATAAAAAAGCTTGTTCCCTCATCGGAAAGGTCTGCATCATCTGGTGCTTCACCTTTACCTTCCATTGTTGAACCCCTCCTCAAAGTTCCGCTACGCGACATAAAACATATCCTCGCAGGGATTCTTCCGCAAAAGAAGCGGCTTACAGCTTTGGAAGAGGCCCAGTTTGAAGACCCGGAAGACTCCGTTGGATTCAAGAAAGAACGGATGCAACAGGAATTTGAGACCTCCCGCGTATTCAGGCCAAGGCTACTGATTCGAGGCAACCCGGGAATGGGGCAGCAGTATCTTGCAGCTGCACTGCTGCACCACTTTGAGGGACTCCATGTACAAGCTTTTGATCTCCCAACACTGATAAGCGACTCTACCAGGTCACTCGAAGCTAGTGTAGTTCAGCTTTTTACAGAGGTGAAACGGCACAAACCAAGTGTGATCTATATACCCAATGTGCAAACCTGGTACGAAACAGTCGGACAAACTGTCATCTCAACATTTCTTGGTTTACTACGCTCGCTTCCCCCAACGGATCCTGTGTTACTTCTTGGGGTACTTGAGGAGGATGGTGACAATATTGATACCACGATGATGCGTGATTTCTTCGGCTTCTCCAAGAAAAATCGTTTTGATCTGCATCCACCCGAAAGTCTATGGCGCTACGAGTTCTTTAGTACTATAATAAAGTACATTAAAAGTGCTCCGCCGGAATTCCCTGACCCAGAGAATAGGAAAAAGCGAAAGCTGGAAACCCTAGAACGCGCCCCCCCGGCTCCTCCGCCACCACCAGCACCCCCAACACGACAAGAGATAAAGGCACAGAAGAAACGGGATCGCTATACTCTGAACGCTTTGAAAATCAGGATTCAACCAATCATGGACGAGATAAAAAAATATAAGAAATTCCGGGCTGGCGTTATTGACGAAGCACAGATTGGGTATCTGTATGAAGAGGAGGACCCGAACATTGTAACGACTGATATACCTTTACTGCACCGTACTACCTTCCGCCCGTTCGAAAAGGACGTTGACAAACATGGCGTACCTGGTTTGCGCGAAACCGTATCTGACAAATTTTACTACAACCTAGATATTGTCACGATCGAGAAACGGCTGTCCAATGGATATTATAAGCGGCCGAAGGACTTTTTGGCTGATATCAAGCGGATTGCCAAAGATGCGCGGCAGCTTGGTGACCAGGATAGACAGTTGAAGGCAAACGAGTTACTATCAAATGTTGAAGTTGATATCGGTAATATTGAACACACAGATCCCCTGCTTGTGGCTGAGTGCGAGCAAGTGTACCTTCGTGAAGTCGAACGTGAGAGGGTTGCTCTCGAAAAAGCCAAGCGGGCGGCGGGCGCGGACGGAGTCATGGCTCCTCCGCCAATAATGAATGTTCCTCATGGCAATACGGAAACATCGCACCAATCATCCGGGCCCGTTGTCCTGGGCGAACCTTTTGCAGGTCGTCACCTCTCTGCCCATGGGGATCCCACCACCCCGACACGTCCTTCTCACGCCAGTGCTGTTACGAATGGGTACGGGCCGGCTCAAGCTAGCGTGGATGCGAATGAAGCTGGTAGTCGACCTCCAACCAGCAACGGAGCTGTTGGCGCTGATGGCGATGTTCAGATGTCGAATTCAGATGATGTTCAACCAAGCGAGCGCGACAATACCCAAAATAGTTCCTTTGGGCAATCGGCACAACCACGACCACCACACTCTTACACTGCACCGTCCCAACAGCTCCGGCAACAATCCGGCCTCTCAAATTTGTCGCAGAAGGGGACAATGACGCCCATGGCCCCTGGTTCACAACCAGGTGATTACACCAACGATGCCTCAACTACGCAGACAACTTCAGACAAGAAACACTCAAACCCTTCATATGCACACCAAATTAACACACAAAGCTCAGTTGGTGGTTCCGCAAGACATGAGTACCCAGACCTTAATTTGTATCCTGACCGTCTGTCTGGAGATGAGCCTCTGCCCGATACGCAGCAGGGTGAGAGCGGAGCCTGGGGCACCCCCCTTACGGGCATTGTAGACTTTGCGAACTCGCAACCTAGCCTTGTAAATGGCAGCCAGTCGCAAAGCAATATCAACAACAGCAACAACAGCAAATTCTCACAATCGGATACACAACCCCCCATACCACTCTTCGACGGTGCCGGTCCGAGGACGACAACTACGCCCCGCCAATCGCGTGTGCAGGAACTTCTGCACGAGGGGGGTGCCCGACAACCACAACATCACCATCTCTCTCCCCCTTCCCCTCTTGCTGCTGGGAAGTTGATTGTAGATGACCGTCGTCTCGAAGCGCTACATCAGACATTTACACAGAGGACCAATGGGCTCTCCGTTGAACAGCTGGAGCAGGTCAACACGAGCCTTATGGATTGCGTGTGGAAGATGCGTGGGGAATGGAATCGGGTAGAGGTTGCAGAGGCGGTGGAGCAGGCGTTTGAAGAGGTGTTGAGGGATATACAGTCTATGCAGGACTTTGCGGTGATTTCTTGAACATTTTTCCGTTTTCTCTTGAGGGCGGAAGGGAAGCCTTATATGCCTGCCGGTGGCGGTATGGTTGGGTGCTCTGCATGGTTTGTTTATTGTTACAGTTAATATGATAGGTAACTGAGCGAGGTTCGATTTCACTGTCCGGTGTATTTAAGCCCTTCTGCAAACATTCCCTCCTTTCCCTTTTTTGGTTTCTTTTTTTCTTTTTTGTATTTGGGTATAGGATATTCCCTTTTCGCTTGTTTGTTGAGTCTTTTCTATTTTTTACGTCTAGCTCATGTGCCTAGTGTCTTACAAGTCATTTCCTATGTTTATAGAACTGGGTTCTACAGTAGTTATATCTATATGGTACTTCCGTCCTTTTTCTTTTTTTCCCTTCTTCTTCTTGAGAGTTAGATTAGTGCTGTACTCTACTGTATGCAACCTCAAAATCAATATTAATTCTGAAATTCCCACGTGCAAAAGGCGGAAATATGGCGACTGCCAGAAACAGACTAGCGCGGCGCGGCCACAAAGTTGCCCAGGTGTCATCTTACCTAACCAAGCTTTGACCTCCATCCGCCGCCAGCCCAACTCCGCCCATCCATGCAGCCAGATAGAGCCAGATATATATAACCACGACCACGCTACCGCCATGCGCAGCTCAAGGACACCTATTCTACGTATCTTTGTCTCGCCGAATGTATAAGCCGACACGTTTCTATCTCGACTTGGGCAACGAAAACGCCTTCCCCTTCAGCGCGGGTGACAATCAACCCCCGGGGAAGCATCGACCTCCTATTCCGCGAATTTCAATCACCCACTGAGCTAACGACCATTTTGCCGACTGACTTACGGTACATCTCGGCGTATTCGATACTATATCCTTGTCGTGACGGATATATCAAGCAGCGAGCGGCGTTGCGGGTGTTGCCAATAGAGCCCAAGGGAAAAATAATCACTTAAATAAATTGCGGAGAGCAAGATATACATACGGAAGCAAGAGAGCGGTCGAATTCTCTTGCTGGACGCTCCTTTTTTTCATATTCGCATTCGCATCCACATACCCTCCTTTTACATGATGGTGAACTGGCTCAGTTTAACCTTTCCTATCGCCTACATTGGCATCCTCCTCGGCTCATTAGCGACCTTCTCCTCGCTATATCGCAAGCGGAAAGCTGGTAAGTCTGACATTGTTCGGTGATGTTGTTCTATTTAAACATTCATTGGCTTTACAATTTCCTTCTGCTTTTCCGTCTGCGTGCACAGCCGCAGCTGCAGTTATCGTTCGATCCGATGTGACGATACCTTTTCAGGTTACCTAGTTTCATCACTCTCTGACTTATAATATTTGTCCTCACTAGCTAAATCCACCTCCTTAACACCATGGTTCCCTCCACATTTGCAACGAGATATATACCTCTCCCTTACCTACCTTCACGAGGAGCCTAGCACATCGAAAGCGGCGTCGTCAACGAAGGAGAAGAAGGTACCTGAGACGGTGCTAAAAGCAGCTCTCCTCCGGCGTGCGGCAGAGGATATCCGCCGTCTGATCGAGTTGCGCAGCCAAAAACCAGCGCTCTCGGGTTTATTGCAGAAGGGCAGTGTTGGTGATGATTTGTGGCAGCGGTTTCTGAGGGCGGAGAAGGAGATGGAGGAGGAGGTCAGAGATGTGGCTGCAGAGGTACATTTAGCTCTACCCTGTTTTTCCCCCTTTTGTCAATTCCTTTCGCTCTGTATGCTTACAATTGCCCATCGCTCAGGCCAACCTCTTCGTGCCCAACTGGGGCAGCACCATTTTCCAGTCCGCCAATGAAATGGTTGTCAACAACCTCCTCCGTGGACGAATCGAGGAGATCCAATCTACCGTCAAGGAGGAGAGGGAATGGTGGGATAAGAAGAAGGCTAGCATCCAAGAGGGGTTTATGAAGGAGTTGGAGGCCGATTCTTCCACTAAGCAGACCAGCACGGGCTCGGGCTCTGCACAAATTAAACAAAATAGTAGTGATGATGACGCCGTGTTGGTTGAGAGCGGTGGACCCGCTGTTGGCGGTGGTGGTAGTGGTAAGAACAAGAAGAAGAAGGGTAAGAAGTGATGTTGATGTTTTGATATCCTTCTTTTCCGTCTCCTTTCTCTACTTGCGATAAAGTCACTACTTTTGTGACTCGTCTCATGAATGGGTGTTGGTACTCAGGCAAGGTTGGGCCTGTGTTTGACGTTTACTTCGGCTCGAATGATCCAATTCTCGAAAACGTCTTTGTGCGCCATATACATTTTATTGATCCTATTGTTTTGTTTTTGTTTCTTTAGACATGGAAAAATGGGGTTCGGTCATTGCTCTTTTAATTTTCGATTGTGATTTGCTCTGTCTCCTCTTCTCCTGTGCCCCTTGTTGAACACTAATCATTATTGTACTCCAAACCTCCTTTACTGTAGCACCAGGTGTCTTTATTTATGTATCTCCTGTGTTATATAAGCTACTTTTTAACGCTCTGGCATCTTCTAGCGACTGACAGAGTTTATCCTCTTTCCCTTCTGGAGTTTTTAGTATCATTATTATATTTCATTATATACTTGTTTATGGGTTGTTATTCATAGTTAGTTATTTCCACCAAGAACGTATATAATAGAGCAACATTGCAAATATTCGAGAGAGAAGGGGGATGAGGCACGGGAATGAAGGCCGAACAAAGCCTGTGTGATCCGGTTGTTGCTGGTTCTTGCGTGCCGCCAGGTGATACGAGAAGCTCGTGTTGTATGCTGCACATGTATTCGGCTAGCATATCTACCAAAGGCACTCATTATAATTTATTTTTTGCTATGGTACATGGACATTATAAAAGAAAAATGCGATTATAATTTGACCCCTTTTGTCCAAACTAATCCCAGATACGCCTGTTATCTCCGCCCAGGAGAGTTAGTGAAATTGCTATGATACAAAACGGTCAAACGAATTACCTCAAATGCCCGCACCCCTCCCCCCTGGAAAGATATGAATGAAAAAGTGGGGAGGGAAATGAAAAAGATAACAGATGGTACATGCGCCCGTGTTAAACACGAAGAGCAGGAGTAATGGGAACCCTATACTTCGAACAAATATTTGCTCAAAACAAGTCAGGGATAGATATTCCAGGTAGTTGAAGATGAGTGAGGTGAGAAAATATCACTAGAGAGACAGAATATCACTGCAGCAACTCCTCTGGCACTGGTTCCCCCAAATACAACTCCTCGCTCTCTCCCATCTCGAGCGCTGCCTTGCGGATCTTATCCTCGTTCTTGCGAGGATTCTCCGCCAGCCGACTTAGCACAACGCGCAATAAATCCGTATACAGGCTAACCTCATGATCCTTCCGTGCTTTCATGTCCAGATCTTCTATCAGCAAGCCCTGTTTGCCCAATTCGACTACTTTCCTGTCACGAAGCGTTTCCAGCAGTTTCGTCACGTGCTGAAGACTTTCCTTGCTGCGTGGGTTGGTCGAAATTCGCCGTCGGTGGCGACGGGTCCTTTTGGTGTCTTCGAGTTCCGGTGGTGGTGGGAGGAGGCGGACGACTTCAAACATTAGGATGCGCGCTGTGACGACGTCCGGAATGTAGCCGAAGACATTTCGCATGGAATGCAGGGCGACGATCGTGCCTTGCGGGTCGAGCGAGAACGAGAAACAGCGGAGGATCTGGTCGTAGAGATCTTTGGTGAAGAATTTGCGGGTGTTGGCCTGAGCGCGTGGGGTGAGGCTGAAGTACCAGTCCATCATTTCGCGATAGAGGACGCGTGCAGTCGGGAAGTTTGAGTCGAAGGATGGTCGTGCATGGTCGTATTGGATTTTACCGCAGTGCCAAAGACAGGCGAACGTTTCTAGATCTGGGCGGACAGTCGCTGACATTTGCTTATAGCGTGTCCAGACGCCAAGGATGTCCTGTTTGCGTAACTCTGCGAAGAGGAGATGGTTCATGAAAAACACATTAGGTTGCATCTGGGCCTTTTCAAGGCATTCGATTACGTAGTTGGCCATCTGTTCTTGGCCACGCCGGGTATAATAGAGTAATAGGAGGGAGAAAGTTTCAATGCTTGCGGGGGGGACATTCCGTAGTTCAAATTTGGGGATACGGACGCCATCCGGGCCATCGCGAACAGAAGGCGTACTCGATCCGGGTAATAGGTTCTTCTGGCGACCCCAGACAGTATCAATCCGTTCCTGAATCATCGCCCATCCGAGTTTCTCAGCCTTCTCTCGGGCGGTGATGCTTTCTTTGCGGAGCCAGCCCCCTATGACTCCATTCAAATGTTTCGCATCGGGGTTAATTCCGCGTTCGTACATCAATTCAACAACTGCAGCGGCAGAATCAACCTCGCCCATGCCAATCAACTTCTTCATCCAACTTGCATAGAAGAACTTGTTTTGGAACTTCCGTGGCATGATCGTAAGAGCAGATAGTGATACCTTATTCACATCCGCTTCTGTAATGCTTGAAGCTTGCAGATTGTCAACTAGGCCGAGGGAAGCGTGGTAAAGGGAAGCTGAGTCGGACGGCGAGGATTGTCCCGTGAGCATCATATCCTTGAATACCGCAACGGCCATGTCAACTCGGCCAGCTTTTAGGAACCCAACGCTTATCGAATCGTAATCATTCATATTTATATCGGGCCCAAGAATTGTTTTGAGCCGTAGATACAAAGTCCAAGCTCGAGCACCGTTTGTATTGCCAGGGATTTTCGCCCAGGCAACGATTATTGGTATTAGAATTCGTGGCGGACGGGAATGGTCATCTGCAAGAAACGCCAGCGCAAGATCTTGCGCACTTTCCAATTCTCCATTTGCGATCAATATTTCGACGCCCAGGTTCCAAAACTGCTCAACCTCCGTTCTCGATGAGTAGTCTAAATGTTTCTCGCGACTTTTCCACATTGTAAATGACTTATTTGACTGGCCATTTTCAAGAAGGAGTGTAATGTAACGCAGCCATTGGGCTTGCGTCAAATCTCGGCCATTTGAAAGAATATCTTCAGCCAAGTCTTCCCAATGCCCTAGCTGTGGGGATTGGGGACTGGCGCTCTGGCTTTGGGAGTTCCACAATATGGCCAAGGTCTCTTCTGGCAATAACTCAATGAAGGCCGGTATTAGGGCTTTGCATCGCTGATATGACCTCCACAACTCCTGCCTATTGGCCCTGGTTGGAGCTTTGATTATAACCTTTAAATTATGATTGAATCGGTTAACATGCGCTTGAGCGGTGTCCGGGACTTTTAATTCGACTTCGAAAGATTCTTTAGGGGGTGTTTTAACCGGTTCGAGCATTTCTTTCGGGTTCCATTCGGCTGTTTTCTGCTTCTCCAGGTCTTGCGCCTCCTCCGCAATCATTTCTTCCAGCCCAGCGAAAAAGTCTTCATAATGCTGTTTATCCTTGGCTTCTTCCTCCACATGCTCCTCTTCATATTTGCGAACCGCTTCACGGACTATTTCCTTTTGCTTTTCCGACAGCTGTTTCATCAATGGGCTGTTCGGCCCAAAAGGGCCCTGTTTTATCTCCTTCAGCTCTTCCTGCAGCTCTCGGATTTTGGCCCAGATAACATCTTGTTCGGCCCGTTCTTCCTCCTCTGGGTATACCTCGACTTTCTCGTTGCTCCAACGCGTAGGCTGCTCAAACCATCGTATAGAGGCCTTGGACTTGTTGTTCTGGCCATCGCCGTTAGAGAAGGCCGTTATGCTCGAGGAGAAGGGTCTTCGTGTGTGTAGGTGCGGAGAGAAGCAGGAGTTAAGGCGACTCTGATGAACACCATGACGATGCCATTGAGCCCCGGACAGACTCAGGCGGCGCATGGATGTAGAGGCGCAAAATCAGACCATCGGAACTGAAATAAAAACCATAGCTTGGCTGAGCTCCGAAAAATATATATTCGACGTTGAAAAGATGGAAGGTAATTAATTATATGTCGAAGTGTAATATTACGTACCATCGTTACGCTGCTTATTATATAATCAGCAGCCGCGACCACTGCAAATCCGCGCTTTATATTTGATCAACCAACACTTTTGCATCACCGAAATTATATATAGTTTTACTACTATAAATAATGACTATCGCGGAATATCACGACAATCGGGGGCTGGAAGGCCTCGACGGCTTAGAGCACCAAGTTTGTCTTTGCCCCTCATGCTTGTCGTGCTCCCCCTAGGCCTAACATTCGCGCAGAGTTCATACGTATACAAGCCTGTCCAAAAGAACGCCCCACAGAATGAGCGTCCATCGAAGAGACGTAAAGTGTCCAGTGCTCCGGCATCTCGAAACCAAAATGATTTGCCATTTGCGCCTTTGTTGGAAGGCAAAGAGGACGTAAAATCCGTCAAGCTGCGATATAGCTTATTCCAAGAATTCTGGGACAGCCAGGAGCAGCAAATTCAGGTTTGTTGAATTTCTTGAAGTTGATGTGAAAAATTAAATAAATCGAATCTGATTTTTGAAAAGGCGATACTCCGTGACGTAGACTCGGAGATTTTAGACAATGTTTCTACGTTTGTAGAGCATACCTCACCCGACAAGTACGCTGGTCGATATTTCCCTTGAAGAGAGCTGTTAACTAATCTATATGTAGTTGCAATGGACGTATCCCTGCCGGATTGATTACTTTGGGCTCGAATCTTTCATCGATAGGACGGTTATTAGATCGATTGCACCGACAAATGCAATCTGCCGCTACTGGGCCGGTGGTTGCGCTGGATTCTGGAGATGCATCCAATCTCAAAACCGTACTAAAACATATCATTCGATCTAGTACAAGTGCGGTGAATGATATGGATGGGGATCAGGGGTTACCAACTGATCGAGCGGTGAGTATAGCTTCCTATTTTTTGTCTGAGGCTTCAGCGCTGAAACTTAACCAGGGCCCAAAACCTCTTGCTTATGACCTAGATATTTTGCATGACCACGTAAAGCAAAAGGGGATTAGGAAAGTGGTTATTGCCTTTCGAGACAGTGAAGCCTTTGACCATGGCTTATTGGCAGATCTAATATCATTACTCAGGTGAGAGAAGCTCCAAGGATTCAGCTGACCAAACCTAATGTTTATTTAGTTCTTGGGTTGATCGAATCCCCTTCGTTCTGCTATTCGGTATCGCAACTTCTGTCGAGCTTTTTGAGGCTAGGCTTCCAAGATCTTTGGTAAATCTACTGCAAGGCTGCCGATTTGACATTCAGGACTCTGGGGATTCCGTAAACCGAATCTACACCACTCTCCAAATGCACCAGGGAGGCATTTTATGGCTAGGTCATAACGTGAGCAGAATACTTTTTGAGAGGTCCAGGGACCATTTTCAGAGTCCAGAAGGCTTCACAAATGGGATTAAGGTGTGTATATCGAACTATATCACAAATGTATCCGTTTTCGGAGCTCCAGTATTAACAACATTAGTACGTGTATATGGCTCATTTCTTCGCCAACCCACTATGTACATTGCTTTCAGAAATCGAGCCTGCAAATATCCTCCCATCGGATTTATGCGAGGCTATCCGAAACATACCCTCCTTCCGTAGGTCAGTATTGAACTTCACAAGTGTCCTCAAAGCTTGCCGCATAACTCACTCACTCTGCATTGTTAGGCATGTGGATTGGTTGCTAGACGAGGGTGAAGCAAGAAAAGCCCGAACACTTTTAGAAGACGACGAGCTATTAGCACGGTATGCCCGAGCAAACCTTCGGAGTGGTCAGGAAAAAATCAACGCTATGTTGCATTCCGTCGAGACGCTGTCAACAGTGCTGCAGATTTTGAAGATCCCTAGAACACCCACACTCTCTGAACTTATCATTCAAGCACTGGCTGGGGAGCTTCTGGGTTCAAAAATCGTTGAAGATATGCTTGTGGCACTAAAAAAATCGACATCCAATACCATCGAAACCCTTCTAGGCACCCTCCCACAAGAAATGGGGGAATTAGATGCTTTCAGGAGCCTACAGGAAACGCTCCAATCATTGTTACAAAATAAAAATAGCGCCGGTCCTCTCCGCAGTGAATACGATGAATACCATTCAACCCACAAAACTACCGTCGTTGGGCAGAGAGTCAAACTTACAAAATCCAAAGCAAAATTATCCAAACAAGACATCGAATATACCGGTTTTGTTAATGACTTAAGCGCTGCGTTCAAGGATTACTTCTCAAGCAGTATCATCTCTCCGCTCGACCTTTTCATGCATGAGGCATTTCTCTACGACTTGAAAACACCCATAAAGGGTGTTTTTACCCCTCGGCCTCGTTCCACGATCGAGCGGGCTTTATCTGCTCCATTTGACTACCTAGCTGCAAGCGCATTTTCTGCGGACGACGAGGAAACGATGCCTTCAAAACCAGCAATCTCGATTCTTTATAATCTTTATTTGGAAACAGGGTCCCTTGTCAATGTATATGACCTGTGGCGTGCCTATTATACAATGGCGGGCGGTGATGATGGGGAGGAACCAGATGAGCGACAGGCATTGGCTGTATTCTATCGCGCCTTATCAGAATTGAAAATGATGGGAATGGTCAAGCATAGCAAGAAGAAGATAGACCATCTGGCGAAGTCAACTTGGATGGGTTTGTAATTTTATAGTGGTCTAGGGACAATGTACACAATGCATCAATAAGAAACCATGCATGCCAATGGATGATTTCCTTTTAGAGAGGGAAAAGGAAAGATATAGGGGTATCATAGTTCTCGTCTAGTCTCATAACAGCGCTGCCCTATTGTTACGGCAGCCCTGTGACTAAAAATAATATAGTGTTTGTATAGTACAACAGTCCTCCAAAAACGCCGGTCAACATAAAATCCCTTTTCGGCTTTCATACCCGTAACATAGCGCCATCCGGTTTCATGAAAATGGCCACATAGACCATGAGCGCCGTGGCCGCTCCTGTCTCTCAGCTTCTAACTGTTCTTCACGGAGCTCCCGATCAACTTCATCTGCCAACTCTGCTAGTTCGGCATCCAGCTCCTCATCCTCCCGATTTCGAATAGGATGGATAATATTATCTCTCCCCAGGGGTCTCCCACCCTCGCTAAAAACCATGGCTTCCCTCCGCCGTCGACGTAGTGCTTGCTCTTCCGCGGTGCCTTCTTGCCGTCTCCTTCCGCCAGCCCAGAGTGGTAAACCTGCAGTTTCCTCCCCGCCAACCATCCAGACATCGCTATCGCCGTCACTTCCGTCATCGTCGTCTCCGTCTCCGTCATACTCTGCTCCAATTTCATCGTCGTATATACTGCGAGTGTGCTCCTCCATTCTACTTCCCATCAGCCCATATTTCCGTAATTGGTTGACCCCCTCTGGGTGGGAGGAAAGGGTGCTGATGATGGAGCTCATGACGGAGTCATCTGTATACCAGGTTTTGGTTAAGACAACCACATCTACTCGTTTGGATTCATCATGCGTGCTGCAAGGGAATGGGTACTTCGAAAGCCACCGGCTGATCACGCCGGCCTCCAGCGCAGCAGGGATGTTTTCTCTGAGAATTATGTCAAGAGTGTTTAGAGCTTTCTTTTCGCCTTGCGGTCGGGTTCTAGGAAGAATGGGCGAGACTGTTTTAATATTTTCTTCTTTGTGTTCGGCGAGAAAGTTGCAGAGGCAGTCTACGAGAGCAGTGTAGGTGGGGAGGTCTTTTAGTCGGCTTGTAACGGAAGAACGGGACACTGGCGGAAAGGTGTAATGTTAGCAGGAGTAGTAGACCATGTAACCAAAATCATGAAATAAAGTAAATGAAGCGGTCCAAACAAGAAAGATAATACTTACATGCTCGATTCGACACGAGGAAATAGAGAGCATTCAAAGCTTTGTTTCGGAGAATTGGATCCTTGCTTGACAGGTCTTCAAGAAGTAGGTCTCGCGTGGATCCTTTCGTTGATCTTTCAGAGATGATCCGCAATGCCCTATCTAATTGTTAGAATCTTTGTGATAGAGCGTCTGCTGCTAGCAAGCCCTTACGCTGCTCGAAGATCGAAGCTCGTGCTTTCTGAAAGCTTTTGTAGTGTTTCTAGTTTGAGAGCTACAATTCTTATTAGCCCACGGATTCTCACCCACCGGAAGAAATGTTGTTACCATCTTCCGTCCCTTCACCAATTACCTGATCATCCTTGTCTCCGTTCCTGATTGCAGTGAGCTCCCGAATGCGATGTAGCTCGGCGGCGATTCCGCGTACAGCAAAAAATAGAGTGACGCCTGTACGGAGCGGTTATTTACATTTCGCACGAGGATTGAGAGTCATGGGGAGCGTACCTAAGCATAGCCATACGACGCGATCATTGTTTTGCGAAGCCATGGCCCTCGTGCGTCCCTTTTCTGGTGGAATATCTATATCGATATCTTGTTTGCGGGTAAAATAGCATGACGGAAGGTGGAATGGCAGAATATTATATTGAACCCACCCAAAGGCGGTGAGCATGTGATTTTGCAGCGTCGACGAAAATTATTTAGCTGGGCGACAAAATATCACTGCGCAGCCAACAACCAGAGGTTCAGCCACTTTCCTTCGATTTTCAGCTACGAGAAATTTCCCTAACAATGGCCCCTTCGCAGCTGAAGCAGCTGAAAGCCTCGCTGCGGGAAAGCGGCATCTTGGGGCCCCAACAGTCCAAAAAGCAGAAACAGAAAAATGCTAAGTCCGGTGCGGGCGCCGCAAACCGAATACAGCGCAATGTTGCGCTCCAGGGAATACGGGAAAAGTTCAATCCCTTTGAGATCAGGGAGCCTGCAAGGCCTGCGAAATTCAGTTCTACTTCACGATCGAACCAGGATGCACCACGGTCTAGACCAGGGGTTACAAAAAGCCTAGGAGAGCAGAGAGTAAGTTCTCTACTCCTGTCCATGTTTCTTGCTTGGCGATATTAGATACTAATTATTATGCAGAGGAAAGAAACTCTCTTAAAGGAAATGCAACGCCGGAGCAAAGTTGGAATATTGCTTGATCGACGTTTCGGTGAAAATGACCCTACAATGACACCCGAAGAACGAGCAGCGGAACGGTTTGCAAGAGAGAGCCAGAAGAAGCTCAAAAAGGAATCGATGTTCAATCTTGAGGATGACGAAGACGAGATGCAACTTACCCATTTGGGACAAACTATCACCTTTGACAAGGAGAACGAGGATGATTTCGAAGAGGACGATCTAAATGCCGCGGATGAGGACGGCGAGTCAGAAAAAGCACGTAAGCGAAGGCGAAACGCTGAGGAGGATGATATGGAGGGACTGGCTGAGGACTCTGAGGAAGAAGGACAGCCGGAGCGGAAGAAATCAAAAAACGAAGTCATGAAGGAGCTTATTGCAAAATCAAAATTTCACAAATATGAGCGCCAAAAAGCCAAAGAAGATGATGATGATTTGCGAGCGTCTCTCGACAAGGGTCTTCCTGAAATCTTTGAAATTATGAGAGGAGTCAAAAAGCCGGAACCGGAACCTTTGCCGCAACCTGATCTTACTGCTACGATGAATCCTGACCGTGCAGCTCTTTTGAATGGAAAGGATAGGGACGAAGCTGATAAGGAGTATGATCAACGACTGAAACAAATGACCTACGACAAGCGAGCTAAACCGTTAGACCGTACCAAGACGGAAGAGGAAAAAGTAGAAGAGGAAGCAGGGAGATTAAGACAGCTAGAAAAAGAACGGCTGAGAAGAATGCAAGGGGCGACGGATGACTTGTCAGAAGAAGATAACGGCGGTGACGAAGATATGGAGGATGATTCTGAGCCAGACGATGCGAAGGCTTTTGGACTGGCTCAACCAAGCAACATGCCAGAGCTCGGTGTGGAAGACGAAGATGATTTTATTATCGACAGCGACCTTGTCGAGTCTGACTCTGAAGCAGAGCTCTCTCTAGATGAGAGCGATCTGGCTAGCTCTGCAGATGAAGAGGAATCTGAGGAAGAAGACGATGAATTCATTGGCGGTTTGGT
Source organism: Blastomyces parvus (assembly GCA_002572885.1). Lineage (NCBI taxonomy): Eukaryota > Fungi > Ascomycota > Eurotiomycetes > Onygenales > Ajellomycetaceae > Blastomyces > Blastomyces parvus. Next base: position 473,851 of record PDNC01000002.1, read on the forward strand.
TCTCCCTCCTGACGCGGAAGCAGATAAGGGACCTGCGACAACGAATGGCGACACTTCCACTGCGACAGCAAACAGCAATCTTGCATTCACATATCCCTGCCCGGAAAGCCATGAGCATTTCTTGGAAATCATCGACAATACCAAAGTTGACGACCTGCCCACTGTAGTCCAGAGAATCCGCGCTCTCCATCATCCCAGACTCCACAGTGACAATAAATCGAAGCTCGCGACTTTTTCGAAAGTGCTGGTACAGCATACAGCATACCTAGCCAACCAGTCGAATCATCCACCGTTCTCTGTTCTCGAGAACTTGTTACGCCACATCCATTCAATGGCAAAGGCTCATCCAGAGGCAGTAGCTAACGCAATCAGGAATCATCTGCGAGAGATGTCGGAGAGTCGACCATTGGAATTGCTGCCAGGGGATCTCGTTATTCTAACGGGGGTTGCAACCATATTCCCTACCTCTGATCATTTCCATGCGGTTGTTACGCCATCCATGCTTGCCATGGCTAGATACCTTGGCCAGAGCAATATCTCTAACCTTGGAAATATCGCGACTGGCGCTTATATTGCAACTCTTTGCATCCAGTATCAGACGTTAGCAAAACGATATATACCCGAATTCATGAATTACGTCCTCAACGTCCTCTGCAACCTAGCGCCTAGCGAGCCCAAGAATGCCCTCGGCTTCTTCCCGATTCGGCAGCCATCTACATCCCTGCGCCTAAACTCAGCGAAATTACCGTTAACCTCTATCCAAAAACCTACTTTCTGGGACATTCTTGCCGACACTCCCACCGACGGAGCTGAGCAAGAAGCTCTCAAACTTTCCCTCATCGGCACGTTTATTGCCCTTCTTGACCAGGCCGCCGACATCTGGTCCTCCAAATCTGCATTCTACGACATTTTCGCTCCTGCAGACCGTCTGCTCAAGTTCCTTAGCAAGTCCCTCAACAATAAAGGCCCCCGCACCCTCTTTGACCAACTACAAAAGACCCGCGACAAGCTGCAAGCGCTTCTAAAACAATCTGACCTCACTCGCCGTCCACTCCTGCTCCACAACCACCGTCCCCTAGCAATCAAAAACGCCATTCCTAAATTCGAAGAATCCTTCAACCCGTCCCGCCACTACGATCCCGACCGCGAACGTGCCGAGCTCAACAAATTGAAAGCAGAACATAAGCGCGAGCGCAAGGGTGCCATGCGCGAGCTGCGCAAGGATGCGAACTTCATTGCGCGCGAGAGCTTGCGTGAGAAGCGCGAGAAGGATGAGGAATATGAGCGCAAGTATCGTAGGCTTGTGGCGGAGATTCAGGGTGAGGAGGGTAGAGAGGCGAAGGCGTATGAGAAGGAAAAGAAAGCGAGGAAGGCAAGGAAGTAGATGGGGAATTTTTTTGGCGCTTTATTTTCTTTTGGCTTCACCCATATCCCTCACTATATATTTTCTGTGTTCGATACACTATTTTAGTGTCCCCGGCTGTGGATGCGGCGACCGTTTTATTAGAGTTCAAGAGGCGTAAATAAAAATGAAACGGCGAGAGCCTTGTAATGTTCAAATGTGATGGTTTGAATTAAACAGTGTTTGTTATTCATCCTTTTCATAACTCCGTTACTCTGGGAGTATCTATGTTTCAGTACTCCAGATGCGACAGATATATATCAAAGGGGCACCCAAATGTCTCAAGAAGCCAATGGAATGAAACGAAACAAAAAAGAACCACAATTATCCTGGCGCCACCGCTATCTAAAACAAGAAATGTAAATGAAACAAACAAAGGCTAATAAAACACACAAGAAGCGCTCGCTCTCTGGGTATATGTCACATTTTAAGCTCCTTCGCCCCAACATGAAGCAGATACTCACATCTCTCTATTTGCTTCTTATCAATAAGCCTGGTCTTCGTCTTGCCTGTTTTGATATATAGTTGGTGTAGTGCTTTCCCAGTCTCAGCAGTCTTGACAGTTCCCCATACAGGACTACCCTCGACTCGATGTGTATTCGGATCATAACTCCGTATGAAACTTGTCCAGTATCCTTGCACAATGGGCACAATAGGTGCATTAACTCCTTTGCCCCTATATGAACCGGGTCCGTAGGCGTACTTTGGGCCCCAGATGGCCGCCATGTGAGCCGTATGGGGGACTCCGATGCCGTTTTTCATAGCTGGAGGGTCCTCAACGTCATAGTGAAAATTCCATACTTTATTCGGATCGCCGTGCATGCTAGCTGCAACGGACAGGGTGATGGCGGGGCACGTGTACCTCATTTCGCCATAGGCGTTACTTCCCTGGCGCCAGTATGCGCCATATTTCCTTTTGGCTTCAGGAAACACAACGTTGGTCTTTGGGTAAAGTTCATGGATTTTACGGAAGTGCTTTTCCTTCATGGCTGGGAATTGGTTTTTCAGGAAAGTATCGGATTCCTTTAAGCTGTTTGTCCTTCTCGGGACGAAAACGGTACCTTCGTTGTTGTCCGAGCCGAATATCATGGGAACTTTCTTGAACTGGCCTCTCGCGAAAAGCCTGTAGGTATAGTCTCGAATTAAATCGTCGTCGATGGTTGGACTATACATGAACAGTGGTGGGCCGATGCCGCCAGGGAGTGGATAACGTTTGTCGACTTTTTGTATTGTTTTCGCATCTACCTTGCGGAGACAAGCGAGGGAATCTTTGCCAGTACATTTTGTATTTTTGACGAGATTGTCATACATATACTGGCTTTCCCGGACATTAAGCTGTGTCCCAAATGAAGGCGAACCTGCTGCTGCTGCATGGAAATTGTTGGCCCCTCTGCCTCCGAAAGCACTGAGCAAATAGTATACAGAAGCTGCACCAGCACTATCCCCTCCGATTGTGACATGGTCAGGATCTCCACCGAACTGAAAATAAAAGTTAGTCTAAAGATCTCTCAAACTCACTCAGGGGCTTAAAAAAGAAGATATAAATAAATAATAAATCAATGCAACGGCTGAGTGCATGAATAGACGGGCAAAGGGTGTGCAAACCTGTTTAATATGCTTGTTGACCCATTCAAGAGCCTTCAATTGATCTTTCAGGCCATTGTTAAGGCTGGCCTTCTCCTTGATCTCCTTGCTTGCAAGGAAACCATAAAGTCCAACACGATAGTTGAAAGTCACAACGATAATATTCATGCCCGAGGCCTCGACGAGGCCGGTACCGTTGAGACGCGCACCAGCGCCAGCATTGAACCCACCCCCCTGAATATAAAAATAAACAGGGAGCTTAGAGTCCGATTTAGCGTTCGATGGACTGTAAACATTGATGAAGAGGCAGTCTTCTGAAGTATGTTTTCGTGGCATGGATCTAGTTGCCAGGCAGTTGAGACCAAACTGTGAAATGCTTGTTAGTTATTTCTCATTCATCCATTCCCGCCCACCCCAACCTGAAGAAGAATAGAGACGGGAGGTATCGAAAGTTTTACTTTATGTGCACGTTGTCCCTTTTCCTCTTTCACTGGATCCACAGGTGCTGAGAATCGAAGCTTCCCCAGCGGAGGTGCAGCATATCGCATTCCAAGCCATTGAGTAACCCCTCCAGGGTTTTCCACTCCCTTGTATTCGGCATAACCCAGGTTAACCAATGGCTCCACGGCATGGGCCGATTCAAAAGCACTAGTTAGGAATAATAGTAGACATACGAATGGCACGAGCGACGCCATTAAGCAAAAGCAGAAAATAAAAATGATCAACCACGGAGGGTGCCGAGGAAAAGGTTTTTCCATCGTGAGAAGAAAAGGATGAGGGAGAAGGACGAGATCTCCTTGATGGAGGCTCAACCGACCGCCCTGTGTCACTTGAACGGTAGATCGCCGATCAACACCTTGCAAAGAGCTGGTCAGATCGGCGATCGTTTGGGTTATAAGAAGAGCCCAAATGTTTCCCGTTCAGAGTCGCCGCTGCAGTTGCTGTGACAGGTCCTCCGAGGAAAAAAAGACATTTATCTCTTTGTTTGAAGAAGCGCCGCGCGCCCCGCCTCGTGTCACCATGGCAGGTCGGACCTTGTGGGTGCATCATCATGACTTGGGTTGTGAGCTTGTTTAGCCTGGTTTGGGGGGAGGCCAGACCTCAAATCATGGTATGCAAAAAAAGTTTCCGGAGTTTATTGAACCTCCTCGCGCCCCCTTAATAATGGACTCACACCGTTCCCACGTTCTGTTCAACGGCATGTTTAAAGGCAGATCAATCTGCGCAGATCAAAATTTTCTCTGCGTTCTGATCATTGAGGCCAGGTGCCAAACCAATAATACCAAGGCAGCAGCCGTCCGCCATATCACGATGCGGCCTCCAGGTGGCAGAGCACCACGTCTCGGTGCCAAATCGGGTGATGGAAGCCAAAGAAACACCTTTGAATAGCGTGGCCCAATAGGCAGGTTGCTAGTCCACAGCATCTGCAGGAACATGGGATCAGCACAGCCGCCAAATCTCGCATCCCTTTGACTGGGTTTAAAAACCAAGAGTTGCGCCCATGTCGAAACTAACAAAGAGCTAGTGGTGGCTGATCATCGGCGTCCCAAAATGGACCCAACTTGAAATGATATGTAGCAGCAAGCTCGTTTCACGCTGTGTGTGCACAGCCCAGGCATCATTATTCGGCTCATGTCTCCGCTGGACTGCGGAGTCCGGAGCGTGGGCTTCATTTTGGTCCAAACGGTCTCTCTTTCTTGCCAATGCCATGTTGATGCGGGTGTTCCCCACTCGTCTCGTGTCCGGGTGTTGGCGGACAAAAGCAGAGCATGAGTTAAAACCGAAGCATGCCACCAAGCGGCCTCTTTAGCGTCGAGGCATTTAACCTCAATTGGTATGTAGCGGCAACGGCGGCGCTGCTTTTGGCACTCGAGTTTCACCTCGCGGCAGTTCGCAAGCCAGGGTCTGCCTGGGATAAATATAGGATCCAACGGGCAAGGCCATCAATGTGAAAGTAGCCGACAGGGACGATATCATGCTAACACGATGAGAACAGGGGAACCTATACGTAAGTATAGATGTAATTATATGTTAGCAGTGCTTATTACCAGCGCCACTACGCTCGAGTAAATCTTTCAATAATAATAATAAGCGTGTCCATGCCCTTGGATGAGCAAATTTTTAACCGAGACCCTTTTGGACGAGAATCCATCCGAAACCCCTAGACTCGCCGCGAACACGAGCTGGACGACAAGGGGACCGTTCTCGAGGAGAACGCCTGGGTATCATTGTTATTAGCCTCGCTCTCTGTCGCATGCCGTGAAATGAGTGTATTTGTTCATCGCCAAGCGCGGAGAGTTATCTCCAAGGGCTGACTCGAGAACATCGCGTCGAAGCAGATGTCATTGCACTACACAACAGAATTGATACTTAAAGTGGGCTAATAATAACAGCAGCCTATACCAGGATTTGAGTGAGTCAAATTGGATTTTTTCTGTTTTTCTCTTCTCTTTTTCTTTTTCTGGTGTAAAGTCTTAGCTTCACAAATTATTCAATTTATCAAGACATCAATTCAAATCTCTCATGTGAAATCACATTAGATAGAACCTAATTACGTTGGCAAACTATTATGTATTATTGAGAGTACTTACACAACAACATGAGGGTGCGAGAGGCTTCTAAGCATCATCTGCTCTAATGATCTCTAGACATTCGAAAATGTGAGTTGATATGGCCAGACTATCCCAGTCTTCAAGGAGAACTTCATCACACATAAATTCTATCTGTTTGAAGTTGTTGATTCTGCAAACTCCATATCTACATTTATAAATGTATAGTACATCATAGGTATGATCAATAGCTTCTCCTTTCAATGCCGCAAAAGTGTATACGTATATCTCCTTGACTCTTTCTCTGATTTCTCGAACCAAACACAACAGTGATTCCCGTGCTCGGCCGATGTGGTCTTTAGGAGCCCTCAAAGCATGCCCATTTAATCACAAGAACTACAAGTCATAATCAACTGAAAGCCTAGACGTACGCTGTAGAGGACGTCGTGTCACATCCGAAGAGGGCGCCTAGCTGTGCCGACGATGCGAATCAGATTGCTAAATCAATCGGGCTTCATCGATCATCTAGTGAGGGGGGAAAAGTGCCGAGCCTGCTGTAGCAAAGATCGTAGGCACAACGATCCTCACTACTGACGAAAATTCTCACTCGGCTAAATGTCTCCCGCTTGGTTTCGGGAATGTACGCGTATGCGTATGGGTTATCTGTAGCTTAAGTGTGAGATGTCCACCACGCTGAAAATGCAGATCATGTGTGTGCTTTTCGTCTCAGTTCATCAGCGAGCCGCTCAATATAGAACCTGGCTATATCACGAGGAAGGCCGTCGAAGGAGCGTGCGATTTTGTCCACTTCCACACGGCCCCTCTCATACGCCTGGAGATCTCTATTTCCGTACACGTCTCGACCCGCCGCATACCCTTTGTTAATGTTCCGGAAAAATACGTTGACAGCGACGCTGACTCCGTTGGTTGGATTGGCGGTATGAAGCCAAAGCGGCGGAATAAACAGGATATCCCCTGGCTTGAGGCGGGCTTCATGAGGATGGGTGTCTGGTGGAGATTTTGGAGAAGTGTCTGATATGTTCTGGAAGAGATTGATTGAAGAGCTGGACGCTCCCGGTGCGAAGCCTAGACGAAGCGCGTCCGATGGCGGATATAGAATAAGTCGTTTGTCTCCCTGTACTTGACAGAGCACATTTGCCATGACCTGGACCAAAAGTTATTTAGTTGTGTAGACCTCCACAGTTTGGACTAAGGCAACTTACGTCATAATGGAGCCATAAGATAACTGGCCCAGATAGCCTCAAGGGAGAGCTGTGCTCATTCTCTGAAACTAAAGAAAGTTCAGGAGGGAGACGGAAGTCACCTTGAAGGCCTGGGAAATCCTGGGTTAGGTTTGTAGGCCGCTCCGACGGGTTTATGGACGAGATTGCGCGGAGGTATTGCCGCGAGCCATCATAGATTTCGTCTATGAACGTCCCAAATTCTTTTGTAACGTATGAGAAGTTCTTAGTCTGGAAATTCATATTTTCAGCCGATGCTTCGTGTACTACCACCTGAGCAAAGCTATCAGTATTTTATTATCCATATAGTGATCGGGGTAGTTCTACCTTGCGATCTCGCCCTATAGCCTTCTCAAGGTATTCCTTCGTCCAAGCTTTCGAACATGAGCCAATATCAAGGCCGCTAAGAATGACGGGCTTCGCATTGTCAACAATTATCTGAAACTCTCGAGCCGTCGAAATGTTGATGCGGGGAATTATCTCCATCTCGGGAGGCTGTCCGTTAAGCTGGTTATCTCTCGCTTTCGATATATGCCCTGGCGTGCTGGCTTCCTCTCCATTAGTTGCCGGTTCGCAGAGACTCCACTTGTTGGTAGCGTCAGGTCCTGCGCTTTGCAATAGCCAAGTGCATTCGTTCCAATAGATGCCGAATGAGAAACAAAGAGCGCCGCCGCCAACAATAAGTACATCGTCATCACCAATTTTGCAAGAGGAGTGGCCAACAAAGAGTGGTCTAGGTCCGTTGCATTCGATTCCCAACCCAACCGCTGCCAACAGAGGCGTGCTGGGAGTGCGATCCAGGGTATTCAGCGCACTTATGTTAAGAAGCATTATTTCATACTCCTGGGGGATGCAGCAGTTCCTGGCTACGCCTCCAATTACGAAGGTACCTCTTGACGTCGTAGTTATTGATGCTCCAAACCGCCCCAGCCATCTATATAGAGGGTTTGAAGCACGCATGCTCTCCGTACGATCATCGAACTCCACGTGAATCTGCCCATCACTAGATCTCACCAGTTTCCAGGTCCAGAAATCATTCCATACGACACCATATCGTGATATGCCCCCAAACAACACGCCCGACTGTCCATCGATATTTGCAATCGATGCCCCAAATCTGGCCGGAGGAGACTGACTGCCAACATTAACTTCCTGCCAACCATTTGACACATTCCATAGAAGCCAGGTACTCAAAACATCACCGTTGCTGGTCTTACCGCTGTAGATGAGTACATAAGGGTCATCCGCTCCAAAATTCACCGTAGTCGCACAGTGCCTATAGAGCGGAACTGGAAGGCTATCAGTTCGACACCATTGCCCAGAAGACCTCAGCCAACAATCAGCCATAGCGTTGCGCGGGGCTGCTCTGCCTCCTACGAGCAGGCAATCTTGTCCGTCAAATTGGGTTATAGTGTGGCACATCCTAGCCTCCAGGTCAAGTGGCGGCATTTCACCAGGCGATGTGTTAGTTGTAGATGTCGCGTATTCATCACTCGAGGAGAGTCGAGTATGTTGACCTAGGCCACCGTGTAATCCGAAGGTGTGAGCGGTTGTAGGGACTACCGCGCCGAATCGCCGCTTGCTGGTCTGCGTTGGAGAACGCAAACAAGCCAGTGCCAAAGGCTTTGGCCCTGTCTGGGATTCGTCCACGTCGCGTGGGGGAATGGATTCCCACTCCGTCTTACGAGTGGTAGCAAGGAGCAGAAAATGGTGGGATCCGAAGAGGGCGAACTCTTCCCACTCATCAAATGCCTCTACTGCATCGAGTGATAGCCTCTCATCATCGCTGACGAATGCTGGGTCGTTCCACAATTCCCATAAATTCGTTGCTTTCGCGTTTGCCCAACCAGACTCAAGAAAACGCTGCTCCTGCTGGGGGAGCGAGGGATACTTATGGATTGAATGTAACGGGCATTGGAGTTTTATAAAATCTTTCATCATTGTAGATGCAAATGGATAGTTTGGTCCATCAGGGAAGTACTGTTCCAGCAAACAGAAATTTACATCTTTCCAGCTGTTAGTCGCACCGGGCACTTTGGATAGCTACGTTTAGAGATGTCCTTACCATTACTTAGCTTCGGCATGAACCGAAGAATGGCGTCCGCTAGATTGACTTCCATATAAGTTATTGACACTTCGGCTATGCAAAGGATCGAGGCTTTATCTAAGCCTACCACATCCTTTAATGCGGCCTCTAGCTTTGGAATATCCCCGAGATCGCACCCAATACCAACATACTCTCTGCTTCGCAGTAGAATACTGCCAGTTTCTGGTGGTAATTGTACATCCGAAAGAAGGCCCCTTAACGCAGCACATTGGGTTACGGTATCCCTTTTTTTAATCATCAATTTGTGATGGTCAATATCAATAAATATCGCATTTTGGCATAGAGCAGCGTCTCGGTTGAGGAACTGGAAGGGCAATGGATCACTTCATGTAAACTCATATAGCCTCAAATTAGCACATTTGTATCAACCTCAAGAGTATTCTGCCGCAATTGCCTTTGCTTACTTACAAGCCACAACCCAGATTCACGATCGCCTTCTGATGTTCTGAAGGCTGTTCAAGAAACTTCCGCACCGAGGTCTCCACAGCACGCATGCGTAGCCAGTAACCACGATTTATCAATGGAGACCGCCTCAGGGGCTTCTTCACAAAATGGCGGAAAAAATGAGGCTCGGGATAGTAGATGCGCTCGACGCTGCGTTTAGAAACAATGCTGGCACTATTCGTCTAATAATCGAGCGTAAGCAGAGTTTCGCTGGATAATTCAATTGCAAAAGTATCGCAATCATGTAAGGAGTAAATGCACGGCTTACCTCCATCACGAGAGTCGCATCCCTCTCCGCCTTCGCCATTTTTGGTGCCATGGTGCCAAAGAGACACGCTCCTGTCAGTGCCAGCGGCTTCTCCCTTCCAGCGTCGCTATCATTTACTTTGTAGGTATGTATGTAGCTAATCTTCCCCCGCCGCCTCGGGGATTTTATTTGACCGGGCCGCAGTCACGTGGAGAAAACAAGGTGTGGTCCGAGCGCAGCCCGCACTATCCGATTGGACTAAACCAAAATAGGACTAATGTGGATCTAGCGCTTGATGCCGAGGTTGGCGTCACCGCGGTGTTTGTCTCGTTTGCTCCATCTCGCTCTGTTGCATTGCGCCCGCCGGTTGGTAAACCATCGCCAACTCCTGCTAACAACCATCGACGACGAGCTAGATAGCCCCCGCACGCTTCTCTCTCACTACGCTCTCTACGCATTTGCTGGCGTCGCTTTCCGCTGTTGTTTGCGCTTTCGTTGTCCCTTGGTGGGGTGTCTCGATTCCGAGCTGTGTCTGCCTATGGCATGCGGCTGTGTTAGTTCTTCCGGCTGTCATCGCAACGGAGGTCAATGACAGTGACCGACATTTGCGAAGAAGCATAGATATCATCGCGCGGTGTCAGCTTTTGTATGGCCTGGGGGTTAACGTGTACAGCAGTACATCTTTAGCGCGATAGCAACGCTACCTTATTTTTCAACATGGCGATGAATTTCGTCACCTTCAATCAGGACTACAGCTATCTAGCTGTCGGTGCGTAACCCTCTGTCGAAGCACCCCGCTTGATGAAATTGCTCATTTCTGATGATATCTGGTTTTACATACATGCAGGCACCTCGAAAGGTTTCCGCATATTTACCACCGATCCGTTCGCAAAGAGTTATGAAACGAAAGAAGGGAATATCGCCATTATAGAAATGCTTTTTTCAACTTCCCTTGTTGCCCTCATCCTTTCCCCTCGACGGTTACAAATTACAAATACCAAGGTTGGTAATTGCCATATCCTTTGCCCTTCTACCTAGATCATCTAGGTTATATGTGGCCATATAAATCCAGATATTAACTGATGGATCAGCGACAATCAACAATATGCGAGTTGACCTTTCCTACGACTGTTCTTGCTGTCCGTTTGAACCGGAAACGATTAGTTATTGTGCTGGAAGACCAGATATACCTATACGATATCCAAACAATGAAACTTTTGTACACGATTGAGACATCGCCAAACCCGAGCGGTGCGTACTTAATATGACATCCGAACCTTCCTCACCATTGACAGATGTAAAATTGATCACTAACTCTTATTCTTAGCCATTTGTGCACTCTCCCCTTCTTCTGAGAACTGCTATCTTGCCTATCCTCTTCCGCAAAAGGCTCCTCCCTCTTCTTTCACACCACCTTCGCACGCTCCACCTAGTAGTACCCACATCTCCCCTACCAGCGGCGAAGTTCTTATTTTCGACACGTTAAAACTTGAGGCTATTAATGTCGTTGAGGCTCATAAATCTCCGTTATCGTGCCTCGCAATGAACACGGAAGGCACTCTGTTGGCTACAGCTTCGGACAAAGGAACAATCATCCGGGTGTTCTCCGTTCCTGACGCGCAAAAGCTATATCAGTTCCGAAGGGGCTCGATGCCTTCTCGGATTTTTAGCATGTCGTTCAATATAACATCCACACTTCTCTGCGTTTCTTCAGCAACTGAAACTATCCATATCTTTAAACTAGGCCACCAGGGCACCTCGGAAGATTTTCCCACTTCTCCTACCGGCGTTGATTCCCGGAGTCCAATTACTCGGCAAAGAGGATTCAGTCAGGGTTCGAGTGCGTATTCAGGTGGGGACGATTCACCCACGGATAATGATCCTAGCGACATCACCGCTCGAAAGCATAATGGTACATTTATGGGCATTATACGTCGGACATCACAAAGCGTAGGCAATTCGTTCGCGGCGACTGTTGGAGGTTATTTACCTAAGGGGGTGACGGAGATGTGGGAACCAGCACGGGATTTTGCGTGGATTAGACTTCCCAAGACATCAGGTCAAGGTGCCCCGGGTTCGAACGCTGGACCCGTGCGAAGCGTAGTGGCCATGAGCAGTAATACGCCCCAGGTTATGGTTGTTACTAGTGATGGTAATTTTTATGTGTATAATGTTGATTTGTCGAAAGGTGGAGAGGGTACACTCACAAAACAATACTCGTAAGTTTTCTTCCCGGTTCAGGTAGAGAGATGTTAGGGGTATTAGGCGTCAGCTAACAGTTGCGCGCTCTTCGTTTCTCTATGCAGGGTACTCGACTCCAGCGACAAACTTGGTTCCGCTGGAATGGATTATTTTTAACGACATGAAGTCCATCGCTCTGACATATTTGAATACTTTCTCAAACTCGATGTACCTTGACACCAATTTAGTGACCTTTTCAACAAGATAAAAATAGCCACATAGCTTCCCATGCTATGACCCCTGTGCTGGAACAAGGTGACTGAAGAAAGTCGTGAAATCTGCTAGAGCAAAAGACTTCATAACGCTTAAACCAATCCATATTGCCGTTTATATGGCCCGTACGAATTAGTCCCATGACATTGAACCGTGGACTGGTTTCGCCATTGTCGATGAACCTTTCGGTTTCGCGGTCGAATGCGCCATCAAATGGCCCGGGAGCTTGGAGGGTGTGCTTCTCATCATCAGCAAGCAATTCAGGCATACCTGACAAGATATATAAATTTTGCAATGAGGGAGCTTAAGGATTCAGGAGCGACAGCCTTCAAACTGGAGTTGCGTCATTTACCGCTCTTGGGTCTGTTTGACCTATTTGACCCCAAAGTCCGCACTTTATTCTACTTTTTGGTTTCATTTTTATTTATTTATTTTTATTTTTTATTTTTTATTTTTTATTTTAATTCCTTTTGACCCCTGACTATGAACATTTTTGTCAATGGCTTTTGTTTGCTTTTTATTCCTTTTCTTTCCAAATGCCACCCTGCTATCATCCTTCCGTCACCTCCGTTTGTCTTCTCTCGTTCTGCTTCTCTCCACATTATTCCGATCAAATCTACTTGTTCTTTCTTTATTTTCTCGTTCGCTGGACGGCGTCAATTTTCCAAAACTACCCGATTCTGAACTCGAAGGAGCAAAATTGGGAAGGCGAAAAGATAACATATACATACTATCAGAACATCTCCATCTCGTACTATTTGTATATATCCTTCATATCTTTCCAGTACCATAAGGATGTCAGCAATGGCCTCATATATACATAATTAGCCACTCCCTGTCGTTCGTCAGTTGTCTTACCTATTTTCCCCTCTAACACTATGACATCATGGATCCCTTTTTAGGGAATACAATAGTTGACAATGTGCATGACACCGTAGATTGCAACCTAATGAAAAAGAAAACATCAATTCAACTCGGATTTGTAGAATTGTTCGGAGTAAGAGTCAAACAAGCAGAGAAATTCCTGCGCGAAAGAGCACATCCGTGCTGGGAGGACAATTCTGGATTGGGAGTTGAATCGCGGGGCTCCACAGTGTCCACACCCCGCCCAGGCCATCCCCGGGGTCGTATTTCGTATCTCGTATCTCGTATACAGAGTAGCGATCAATAATGATTGCTAGCGGAAGTTCTAAGCCCAAAAAAGGACTTGCGCGGTGCTGCTTGAAACCCTTCACTGCGCTTGACATGCGGCGTCTGCCCGTGATATCACCAGTCCAACAGGTGCAGGAGCATTTCAGCTGCTCGCAGTTCGCCCTGCAGGAGAACTGATTTTTTCCTCTTCTTCCGTGCGTCGTCAGGGGACCCCCTGTTCTTCAAGGCACCAGACGAAGGGTTCCAGACTGTTCATCCATGCATGCTGAGTGTCTTCATGGGTGCTTTTCACACGAACTGGGGTTGTTAACCAGCCCTATGGCAGTTTCCCGCAGGCATCATCGATTGATAACTGCTTTTCAGATTCTATTGCCAATATTGTTTGTAGGTTCGATGCGATACCCCTCCCCAATTTAGTCATACTTGAATCATGTGGAGCAGAAACACATGTTCGTGAAACTACCATCTGGCGCGTGCAGGAGCTGGTGTGGGGGGTATAGGGGGGTATAGGGGGTAAGGGGGTAAGGGGGTAAGGGGATAAGGGGATAAGGGGATAAGGGGCTGCCATCAGGGCTAGGGCCAAGTTTATTCTCTCCCGAGTAATTGATTGTGCAGCTGACGACGGTGAACGCCGAAGTAATGACTCGCCTCAAGACCGCTGGCAGATGGTGGCTGGAGCTCAGCATTGTAAAGTTAAGATCTGCCGGGATCAGCCTGTTAAACTGAGAATACCTTGCTAGGTAACCGACCACATTTCAGCTGACCGCTCGTCAATCTACAACGAAACATCCTGTCATTCCTTGCAAATCGGCAGCTACCCGATCTCTAAAAATTAGCAGGCGATCCGTCGCAGTAGGACCCTCCCAACCGCCAGGAACGTTTGGTCATGTTTCGCCCCATTTCTATTTGCCAAACAAACACCTAAGCCCAGAGGGACGCTAAATTCAGAAACCAAGGAATAGGCATTCCATATCACAGGTATACCGCCTATTTCTAAATGGCCTAATCTAACGGATGTATGATGCTATATTGCATAGTTTATCCGGTTGTTTTCTTCGTGTACATGTATCCAATCAAAGGGGAAGGAGATGTTATCAAAAATAGGCCTTTTGAGTTATATGTTACCATAACTCTTTGAGGATTTTTCCAATGTAAAGAAAATAGGGAGCAATTCACATGGCAATGGGGAATGCAAGCGACAATTCTGAAAGTGAGTAGCATGTCTGCTCCTCAATAACATCATATATCGTCATCAGAGGGGGCAAGCCAACCTGCTGCCGGGTCCAAGACATACCCTCACGCCCTTCTGGAATCCGAGCAATTGAAGAATGTTCCAAAATCCCCGAGACTTCTTCGATGAGCTCTCGCCCAGTCGATCCAACCCACCATGACATGTAGTCCTTGCTAGCTCTATCCATTAGGACACCCAAATACATTAGCATGAACAACGCCATTGGCTCCCGTTTCTTGATTGCCGTTAAAAATTCATGGCCGCCTACGCCGACTATCGACAAATAGTAACCCTTGACGCGCCCGCAGGCGTCTTCCCTGAAAGAGTATTTAAGCTGGGCGAGCGGAAGTAAATATTCCTCGCTAGCCAGCGAGGTTTCCTCTCCAGAATAAATGGCCGTGGGATTTGAGGCGGGAACGCGCATCTGGCGGGCGACAGCGGAGAGTTTGTCCAAGGCAGCGACGGTGTCTGAGTCCAGGATGTCCAGAGATAATGGAGCATACTTGAGTATGTCGCGGGACGAGCAGGGGGCGTCTGTTAACCACTTGAAGTTAAACATTGCGATGCTGAAGGCGCCAAGCATTAGGTTGTAGATAATCTCTATACGCTCTAGGACGGTCTGTTGCCTGTTAGGCAGGACGAATTGCACCAGCGCCGAGAGCGCGGCGATATGATAGAGCAAGTGGAGATTGTCCTGGTTGATATTTTCGAGCTGGGAGCGGAAGCCGGCGCTGGCTTTGTTGCCGTACTCCAGGGCTGCGCAAAAGTAGGCGGCAGACCCAGATCCTTTGGAGGATAGAGCAAGGTCAACTGCGGCTGCGGCGAGAAGACTATCCATGACGTAACCTTCTTTCAAGGCTGCGCGGGGGAGTAATGTTTGCATGTATGGCTCATCTGCGGGAATGCTGTATAATCCCATCCAAGTCCTCGTTGTCCATCTATGCAAGAGCTCTAGTTCCAACAATCTGTTGGATTCAGTTGTGCTGGAAAAGGCCATAGCGGAGGAAGATGGGTGGATGTATAGTGAGGCGTTTGAGGCATTCTTTGAAAAGAGTCCTGACGGTAAGTCTGACGTTTCTTCGGGCGATTGCTGCGAGGAATTACTCGAATTGTCCTTGGAGAGCGTCTCAGGCGCAGTTGTTGTCCTGTTCTTTCTGGTGGCTTTTGGCTTTGTGACGGGCAGCGGATATGTGCAGTGACTCTTCCGCACAACGCAGTTCGCACAAGGGGGGCCTTGTTCATCACACTGCTTAGATCATACGTGATTAGCAATCCCTTATACAAACTTCGTTAAGATTGCACTATATAAATGGCGGGGAGTAGTCTCGATGTTAATGCAACAATCATACAAACCTTTACATGTCTCTTCTTGCAAGTGAGGCACCCTCTTCGCGACTTGTTGTGAGATATTCTTTTCTGCATGGTAACTGGCGGGGACTAACTGCTTTCAAGCGGATTTCGTCGATAAGAAATTAATGATACAGCACCTGCGCCGGTTAGAAAAGAAGCTCTCCGGCATTTATCCTCAAGAAACGTGGAGTTCTTCAAGAACGCCTCGTCACCGCCGGCACCGGGATGTTACAGGGCTGAATTTAGCTCAACAGCCAAGAATCAGCGGCGGCACTGGCTTGGGCAATCAAATCGCTGAAAGCCTCCCGTCGTCCAGGGTAAAAATCAAGCATAAATGCAAAGGCTGTTGGGGTGATTCAGCCCTAGCCCACCGCAAAGGCAGATTGAACCGGCGTGCCCGCTACTAAAAACAACGAACGCAATTCAACTGGATAACCCCGTCGGCGTTCTTGTCAAGACTCAAAGGGTTCGCGATCAGCCGCCAAGTGAAGATGCAACAATGCTAATATGGATGCCGATCTGGTGTAGCCGACGAAAACAACAGTGGCATCAAATGTTGACAATGAGAAGATATCAACACGTACGGATTGCGGTAGTAGAGTATTTATGATGATTACCTAGGCAGACCAGAACTCTGATAGGGTGAAGTTGAAATTTCCCCATTGGGTAATCTAGGCGTGTGCCCGCGGGCGACAGAGGACTCGACGCCGTGTTTGCCTCAGGCCGGATAATTAACTAACTTAATTAATCTAGTCAAAATCAACTCTCAAAGCGGCGTTTCGAGCTGTCGAAATGAGAAATAGCGTCACTCAGGCCTATACGAAATACGCCGCAATGCCCGATTCAACCTCCACTTGGCCTCGCAGATCCCTCAGTGTTCAGGCTTCGGACAAGGTCTGTCGAATGTGATATGTTGCATCCGGGCCGAACGCCGACTGGAATCCCAGACGACAGAAGCCGGGCCTGATCTCATTCTCGAGCTCGTGCTCTGCCGCTCGTTCAACACAGCATGGCATTCTGAGACGTTTCCATGTGTCGCATGGAGTTTGATGCCTGGAAAGAACTTCTTAGTGCCGTTAACTCTGTCCAAAAGTCTACCAGGCAATTGATGGTTATCCCGGAGGTTGATGAGTGCTGGAAAAAGATGCCCAATCTGGTTCTCCATGTGGAGCTTTCTCCCACATTCCCAGCCGGGGTGTCGGGAGGCGAAGAGCTAAAAGTTACGACCTCCCATTAAATCCCCACATTGGTTGCGATGTGGTTTGGGCGGGGACCTTGGTTAGCAGGTTGCCAGGATTATTAATTACTAATGGCTATGACTCGTTAGACGTTGAGGTCATGGATGGCTAACGAGTTTTTATATATAAGGAATCTGCTCATGGTGCGCTGGTCCTCGCTCGGACTTTCTTGATCAAACTCGTGCTGCTCTCCGCTCAATTGCTCAAAGGGAGTCCTCTTTCACCCTTTTTACTATCTTTTCAGGGAAACACTTGCTTGGTAGACAGTCACGGAATTGCATCGAGAATGAAAACACGGTTCGGTGAACGCTCCAATGGAAGCTCAACCATGGCAATGGAGCTGGAGACCGTTCAATTGCCCTGCGCGGCCGCGGATACAAAAAGCAAGGGCACATCACAATCGATACCCGAACCTACTTGTGTGGATTCATTGTCACATAGTTCAGCGCATAATACATTCGAAGATACAACTCCGTCAAACACCACTAGCCCCGCAGAGCGTTGGAACCATCCAAAGCGCAATTTTTTCCGTTTCCTAGCGACCAATTATAGCTTTGTCGTATTGGGAATCAATGATGCAGCCTACGGTGTAAGTAAGACTCTGTATACGAAACTATATAACATCGTGAGAACAGAAACATCGAGGGCTGAAGGGGATTACTGGCTAACTAAATTCTAAACCGAAAACAGGCCCTTATACCATATGTAAGATTGTGAACCCTTTACACTAGTGCAGCCAGTACCAAAAACCAAAAGAGACATACTTACTCCCTATTTTGTCTCTAGCTGGAAACTTATTATAACGTTTCCTACACGGTCATATCACTGGTCTTTTTATCCCCTCTGGCGGGATACATCACCTCGGCCATAATAAACAATATGCTGCATATGCGATTTGGGCAGCGTGGCCCTGCTATCCTGGGGCCTATCACTCACGTCATTGCCTATGTCATTGTCTGCCTTCACCCTCCATATCCGGTCCTGGTCATTGCGTTTATCATTGCCGGCTTTGCAAACGGCCTAGCAGATGCTGCGTGGAACGCATGGGTGGGCGGAATGGCAAATGCCAACGAACTTCTAGGACTGTTGCACGGATCATATGGCCTGGGAGCATTGCTAGCACCGACGGTTGCTACCTCTCTCATCACAAAGGCAGGCTGGCAGTGGTATGAGTTTTATTACCTTGTCGCTGGGAGCGCCTTTTTGGAACTGGTTTTTCTAGGGGCCTCGTTCTGGAACGCGACAGGGGCGCAGTACCGCGAGACACATCAGCGCAACGATAACGTGAGCCACAGCACCATGATACCCTCCGACGAAGAACAACAGCAGCAGGTCAGCAAACGGGATATCATCCTTAGCAAGATCTTCGGCAACAGCCGCACAGCTGAAGCTGCAAAGAACAAAATAACTTGGATATGTGCGTTTTTCCTGATCGCGTACGTCGGAATTGAGGTTGCTCTGGGGGGGTGGATCGTCACGTTTATGATTCGCGTTCGCCACGCATCAAATTTTGCTTCCGGCATGGCGTCAACGGGGTTCTGGGCCGGTATCACTGTTGGACGTGTGGTTCTCGGCTTCGTAACCCCTCGACTCTTTAAAAGCGAAAAGCATGCTGTGACGGTATATCTGGGAGCCACTGTGGTTCTCGAGCTGCTGTTTTGGCTCATCCCCCAATTCGTTGTTTCTGCAGTCATGGCCGCCTTTCTTGGGTTCTTTCTCGGCCCTTTGTTCCCGGCAGCGGTGATAGCTGCGACAAAGTTGCTCCCGAAACATCTGCATGTCAGTGCTATCGGATTCGCTGCCGCTCTGGGTGCATCTGGCGCTACAATCTTACCCTTCGCGGTCGGTGCCATTGCCCAGGTCAAAGGGGTGAAAGTCCTGCAGCCGATTGTGCTAGCCATGCTTATTGTTGATGCAGGGATTTGGCTGTGCTTGCCCAGCCTATCGAAGAAAAAGCAGTGAATTCATTTTGATCACAAGCGTTCATATAAATTACGGCTAGGGTTCTATAAGCCTTTGAGCTTTACACCCCAGTTTTCCCTCTTTTCTCTTTTGTTACCTTGTTGTTTTCTTACAAAAAGGGGTAATGATGGTATTGACGACAGGAATACGATAATGAAACTCGGAAGGAAGCCTGCGAAAATTGATTCTCAACGACGGGAAAGGTACTGGCTTGATACTTAATGGTTTGAACGTCTCTTATTTTCGCTGGCGTTTTGGTGTTGATTTTCACAATTTTGGGGTGTTTGGATAAATGCGACCGATAGTTACATAAAAAATTCTGGAAAATGAAATCTAAGAGTCTCTTACTTGCATATTTATTCTCCTTTTGGTTTTTATGGTTGTCGCTTTGAAATGGGGCGAACCTACCACGGATATCTTGCCCTCATGTGCTTGTCCCCTGAAGGCTGATGGGCGATATCCATAGATCTCCTAATGATAGTCTTGGCACCGATAGAACAAACTTTCGCTCCGCCTCCCGCTTGGTAAAGTTCAATAGAGCTGTCACCATACCGGTGTCATTTTTGGGAAACATAACATAACCCTTTACTCATTATTTGCTGGCTCCCTTTTTATAAAATTTTCGGAGAGCAACGTCTGTCATGAGCATGCATATATAAAAACGTTGAAACACGATCCCACCTGGCGAAAGGAGTCGCGCAACCGTGCTACTTTTAGCGGAATACCTCTAGATGAGGATGCACTCCAGATGGATGCCACTATGAACGATAATGACGACGTCTATGAGGACGTCATGAACATTCAGAATGAAGGGATTCCTACCTCTAATCCCCCAGCGACCAAGCTCCCTAAATCCTCGCCTCGCCCGCCTAAACCAAAAAATATCTTCAACCCTTTACATTCCGGAATACTCAACTATCTCAAGAACCACCAGGATCAACTCAATATACATACATCCCCTGATCCCGTTTCATTAACAATCCCCCTTCCAAAGAGGTTCACAATTTACCCACCTCTTCTCTTACTTCCGTCAAACGCATTCTCCTCGCCACCCGAGTGGGCGGCACTCTACAATACATTGTCCAGCGCACAGCGCCAGGAACTGTATGCATGCATAGCTGCATCCTTTGCATCTAAGGAAGTCACGCACATCGCGATGAACGCGCCCATAGCCCCGACTATGACCACGACAGCCGCTACTGGCATTGAGAATCGTATTAGGAGCCCGTCAGGGTTGGTGCCTTTGTATGGGGATTTTGGGGAGGGGAGCAATGATGATGATGATGATCATGAAGGGGGAGAATGCGACGATGCGGAAGAAAAAGAAGCCTATCCAACAGAGGCGGCATTGCAGTCTGTATTGTGGGTTCGCGCGGTGCAGAATCGCGGCATCGTGCAAATTTGGGCGCCGTTGCATTCCATGTTTAGTCGGGGGAATGTTGTGGAGAAGGCGAGGATTTTGGGGATTGAGTCCCGGTTTGCAGGGCTTGATGATGGTGGTGATGATGGCCATATAGGTGATGGACAAGGGGAGGCGGAGGGGAAGAGACTACTGGGCCAGCGAGTGGGGGATATTGCGGTTGTCGACATGTATGCTGGTATTGGCTACTTTGTGTTTTCGTACCTGAAACGAGGGGTCGGGAGGGTATGGGGTTGGGAGATCAATGGGTGGTCGGTCGAGGGGTTATGTAGGGGATGTAAAGATAATGGCTGGGGGGTTAAGGTGGTCAAGGTCGATAAGAAAACGGGCGAGATAGAAGGGGGAATCGACGAGTTAGTTATGGGGTTGAGAGAGGAAGATCGTGTGGTAGTTTTCCATGGCGATAACAAGTTTGCAGCGGATGTGTTGAGCGCATTGAAAGAGGAACTGCAGCAGAGGAAGATGTGGAAGCGCATTCGGCATGTTAACCTTGGGCTATTACCAACTTCCAGGCCGGCATGGGATGGGGCTGTGAAGGTTCTGGATATGGAGACGGGAGGTTGGATCCATGTTCACGAGAATGTGGACATGAAGGATATCGGGATGATGGAAGAGGATATTGTTCAAGAGATCAATTCTCTGCTCCGATCATCTCGAGGTAGCGGACAGCTACCCCCAGCTTCGCATCCTTTTATTCCTACAGCGAAGTGTATCCATGTGGAAAGAGTTAAAACATATGCCCCAGGCGTGATGCATTGCGTTTTTGACGTTTATATACCACCTTCCCCTGGCTGGCTGGAATCGGGCAATAGATTAACCTGATGCGTAGTATGGCTGTTCAACGTTATGAAATCTATAAACCTCCGTCCCTTTCTTTTTTGAAGGTGAAATTTATTCAATGGAATAGAAAAGAAGAAAAGGACAAAAGTAAATAACGTACAATACATGGGGAATATTGTTTATAGAAAAGCTCGCTCAAACCCATATCCCAAACGTGTTCATTCGTATCTTTCTAAACAGAACATTTATGCATTGCACACATGGCGACCCTGTAAACAACGGTATCGCTAAAGAAAAAGACAAGAAAGCCCAGAATATACAATAAATATAGTGGAAAATATAGGTGCGGGATGTCGTCTACGCCGACGGGCTCTTAAGGAACTTGACCGGAATGTTAGCTTCCACGATAGCCTGCTTTTGGAGATTGTCTAATCGAATCTGAGCGTCCTCGGCGTGGTCATGTTGCCGAAAGTGTTCAATGTCTTCGGGGTGCGTTAGATCTTCCTCCGTTGCTCCGTCGCCGTGGTATTTCTCAAAATGGTGTATCTCATATTCGTATTCCAAGTCACCGTGATGTCCCGGCCCCGTGCCAAAGTCTGGTAGTTTCTTTCCCTCGCGAGACAGGCGCATCCATTCCTGTTGCGATATAACGCCCGTTTTCTGGGGGTCGAAGATGCTGAATATTTCCCTGAGGATTTGTTGTTTGCGCTCTTCTGTCAGTTTGGCGTTCGACTCGTCGTCAAGCCCGTAGGTTCTGCGAACTTCGTCCACTGTCCATTCTCCCGAGTCGTCGTAGTCGTGAAGCAGGAAGAAGGAGCCAGGGTCAAAGTTGGAGATGTGATGTTCCTCTAGATTTATGCCACAATCAGTAAATAAGCTCTCCACATAGCTAACCAGCTCCGGGTCGGAATTCCACAGCGATAGCTATGTATCATCCTGCTCACCTATCATGTGCCGGGTCGCCCAGTCTGTCACATCAGCGGAGTCGTCGTGAGATCCATGCGCGAGACATAACCTTGTCACTGCTAGGAATGCTGCTAGAAACCCAATCATGGTGTAGCCGTCAGAATCCTGCAATGAGCACAAACCAGAGCTCCGCAGTTATAGCGACGCAGATACTCGGCGGGTTGTGTCTCTTTATGCCAATTGATATGCTCGTCGGCGTGGTTGTTTACAACAGTGTTTAGTGCCACATGGGCCAAATGAGAGTTGATATGTCCCGTTACATACAAAAGGTGAGGCGTAAATAACCTGGCAGCTAGATTGAGCGGTTCATACAGAATCATCCCACCACACGGCTGCACATACTCAGTACAAGCAGATATGAATATTCCTCCTGTAAGAATCGTTCAATTTTAGCAATCAATTAAAAAGATAACACACTTGCGCAGTTCGTGATTGCTATAGAATAACCTGCATGAAGGCACTTGCAAGGGTAACTTATGGCTGTGGACACGGTATTGCCCAGCGTATTGTATTGAAAGTGTTTGCATTGTTTGCATCCCTATCCCACGAGCGCCAAGCCAAGCACTTCAGCCGGAACTCAATCCGCCCACGATTCATTCCGACATCACCGCATGTAAATACCAACTTTCTGTCTAACCATCCCACCCTGCAACGCGACCTTCAATGCCGCTCAATTGCTTTTCTCCTGCTCGCCGCGTCTGATACTACGGGAGGCAGCGGTCTTTAAAGGTCTGTTGGATTCAATTCGGCGGAATCTCTGCCCGGAGAACGATTTTTGATTGACCCACCTTTTGCCCTCAAATTTCTCGAAAAAACCCCTCCTCTCCATTTTCGCCCTTCAATGATGTCGATATAGATATAATGCAAAGTTTCTGGTCTAGAACTGCCCTGTCGACTGGGTCATGTCGATGTGTCTCCTGTCTGCGCAGCGGCTCCAATGCCGTTGCTGGACAAGCCGGCACGGCTGCCAGCCGGCGGCGGCTCTACATCGGCAACTCCGTTACCTTGCTTTATTCCGCCATCTTTGCAACAGCCATGATGTTCGACGCAGATGCGAAAACTAAACGACGGACAGAATTGGAAAAGAAAATTGAAGCCGTGAAAGAGGAGGTGGAGGAATTGCGGATCGAGGAACTTCGGATACTGAATGGGCTTGCGGCCCGGAGAAAAGTGCGCCAGCTTCCTCTTCCATTGCAACGAAGGCAATACAGCACAGTTGCTGCTACTGCCACAACGAGCTCTGTGTCAATTGCAAGGTATCAAGGTGTACACTCCTTCCCAATGGAGCGCTCTGAACCCCAGGAACCGCCTGCATTTAAAGAGCGACCTGAAACGATCACAGACGTTTTTGAAAAGGGGTCAGCGCAGAAGAGAAATCCAATGGACGAAAATGAACGTGATGAGACACACTATGATTTAGCTGGACAAGATATTCTGCGAGAAAGGGCTATTCAACTCCTTGCAATGCGGCAACTTGCCATAAAGTTTCTCCTTCGACCCAGCTTCGCTCATTCATACGGCGAAGTGGTCGCAGATTATGGGGAAGAGTTTGACCACCCTAAATTCAAAACCCAAGACTATCTTATCGAATTACACGCGCTGAAAAGGCGGATCACTCGCCTGAGGTTTCGGAGGGACGAATCATACGATGATCTGGTGAAAAATATAACGATTCAAGAGCACTCAGCCCTTCAGCAAGAACGGCAGGAATTACACAATAATCTCCAGGCCTCCTTTGCATCATATAGCCGAAAAATTATTTCTCTCCAGCGATTACTTTTAATAGCCTCTGAGAATTTACTGGCTTCGGAGGAACCGCTTTTACCGCAGACTGTTGAGCTGATGATTACACAATTTACACGATCTAAGCAAAACGACCTTGTAAAGATGGTTATCGACTCCCTATTTCCTAACAGGATCAGAATGACTCCTCCTGTCATTGTTTCTGCCATAAACTTTTACAACAAAACCAAGGATCTCTTCGGCTTCGATGGTCTCTTAGGCTTACTCCAGGGGGACAGTTTTCCTGTGAATATACCAGTGCTGTGGGAAACAATTAGTGTTGGAGACGTTCAAGTTGTCGTTCCACCAAAGCCTCGTCACCCATTTGTGATGAATGCTCTCATCTCTGCTAGTCTTAGTTTCAATCAACCGCAAACTGCTGACGCCTACCTCCACATCCTTCGAGAAACCGGTTACAATGAAGGCGCTCAGGTCTTGGGCTCTTACCTTCGATTTTACACGATGACACCGAACTGGCGAAAGGGCCGCTATGTTCTCCTACGATCCGTCGCTTTTATTATGTCTACAAAAGCCCATTTTGGAAACACCATTGAAAGATTAATCCTTTACATGGTGACCTTCTGCAATTCATGCGGAAAGAATGAACTCTCTGCGGCTATAGTCAAAGCTGCTGTTGAGACTGGAATAGATTGGAGGCCAAGCCACAACAACAGAGATGTTCGAAGCTTGGTTAAAACGTCTCTAAAACAGTGGAGCACGGCTGCTGAGCACGCTTCAGCAAATATTCCCGCCAGTAGGTCTTTGGGAGAGCGATGCTACGAGTTCGCAAAACAAATAGAGCAAACTATACGAGTGACCATCGATTACAGTGAACAAGCGACGTCGAGTAATCTCCAGCAATCTCGCGAACGTGTCAACAGGAGTTTCGATGTGAGGCATGCGGGCCAGATTTCTGAATCGCGGGATCGTGACCCAACTTCTGATAGCATACCTTGTCCTGCTAATGATGAGTTGCGACCAACCAAACCGAAGGAAGCAGAGGATTTGCCTCGAAGTTTACCTCGTAAGGCCGAACATTCTCAGCGCCAAAATAGCCAGCCTGATGAGGGGCCAGCGGAAATCTTTCTGGGGAAAATTGAGGAAGAGTGTGTAAAAGCTCCACCATCTACTGAAGAGGGGCCAACGGAAATCTTTCCGAGGAAAACTGAGGAAGAGTGTGTAAAAGCTGCACCATCTACCAAAGAGGGGTCAGCGGAAATCTTTCCGAGGAAAATTGAGGAAGAGCATGTAAAAGCTCCACCCTCTACCAAAGAGATAAGAGCCATGCATTTCCAGGATGAGGGGCCAGCGGAAAAGAACATTGTGAGATATGTTTCATGGAAACCCAAGGAAGAGCATGTAAACGCTCCACCATCTACTGAAGAGATAAGAAGCAGACATTTCCAGGATGAGGGGCCAGCGGAAAAGAACATTGTGAGATATGATTCATGGAAAACTGAGCAAGAGCGTGTAAAAGCTCCACCATCTACCGAAGCGATAAGAAGAAGACGTTTCCAGGAGGACTATCGCTCATTGTTCCATTCACTGGGAGTCTCTAAAACGACGATTCTTGACTTCCAACGGGAACTAAATGAGCACGAGCTTCGGGTTCATGTTTCGGAATTGCCAGCTGAAGAGTCCAAACCGCGTCTGCTCCCAGAGGAAGCCTGTTGTTCACTGTTCCATTCGCTCGCGCTGTCTCAGAAAACCATTGGAGACTTGCAGCGCGAAGTGGACGAATATGGTCTTCACATTCACGCTTCAGAAGTGCCAATCGAGGGAGGGGTTGAATTGCTGAAGAGTTGATGACTGGGTTCTTTCATGCGCGAAACGCCAAAGTTTGCGCATTGGCGTTGCATGGCCTAACACCTTTAACAACGTCTTATATCTCCGGATTGTCTATAATTTTAGTTGGCGAATCCACTAACCCCACTAAACTTGGTAGCCACGTATTTTCGGATACACAAAACGTTTGCGATCATCCTACGGCCATGAATAACAAATACATACAAAGAAAATCTTAGCCGGGTGACAATGACCGGCAACGACGACTGAATTCGAGAAGCTCGAAATCATGATGTGGATCGTATTATGACATCCTAGTTTATCACCTCGGAATGAAGGGTGAAGATTAGGGATGTCATGTCTCCGAAATCGCCGTCAAAAGAGCCATGGTATGATCATTTCACTCTGTAGCTCACTAAGCACCCTTTACGAACATATGCTTTTTCCCGAATCCTCGATTTCACGCTCTACCATCCCCTACCCCGCCGGGTCTTCCCTTTTAGACCTGTTTGACGGACATAATAGTGCTAGTACTTCTTGACTCGACATACCCCTTTTTTTCTCTTACGTTTCACAGTTGTTGCCGCCAAATTTATTATTCCTAGACTTGGTTTAACCCGGAACCGGTTGCAATCTCACACGGAATACGATAGGGAAGAGAGGGTAATCTTCTGCCACTCTGATTGTTGGATATATCGGACGGGAGTTCTGTGTGGATTGTATATACATGTACGATATGTAGGGAGGATTGCATGTATTATATCTCAGTAAACCAATTTTATCTATATTTTCTCTTCTCTTAGGTTTTGAAATGCCCCAATCAATGATTTGGTGTTTGGTCTGTACCTAGAAATGCAGACACTCGAAAGAAATAACGCTGGTTCAGTGGACTTCTCTAGCTTGCGAGTTACATGAAGAGACGGTCTTGCTCTCCGTTTCTATGTTACAACGGATAAGGAAGTAGGAGCGAATCGGGTTCAATAAGAAAAGGCTTCTCTATATCTAGAAATGGCATTCGCTGAGTGAAGACTTGGGGGAGTGAAAGGTGATAAAATCGATGGCCAAAAAACTATGTAAAGGTCCAGGAGAACATTGATAAAGGAAAGAAACCACAAGATTGAAAACAATAAGATGTACTCCGTATTTCTGCTAGAAAATAACACACAAGCCTCTTTGAAAACAAGCAGTATGTATACCCATAATTCTAAGACCCTTTTTTGTTCCTTCTTGTCCACATTTTAACAGGTAAATAAGGAAAATAACGCTCAGGCGCGACCGCCAGCTCACATCAGCGAACATATGTTTGTATGTATGGAATGGAGTAGGTAAAAATTTTGCGAGGCAAAATAAATGGGGTCCATGATTTGTGTTAATATCTCTTTCCCTTGTCCGCGCGCATCTTCTCCTTTCGAGAAAGCCGTTCCGCCGCGCGGATTAAGGCGGAGCGAATCTCGCCTTTGGGAAAACTGGATATATCGTAGTATATTGGGGCAATATCCTACAAGTAAAAGATATTAGTATTGGTGATGAGAATGAGTGAGAGGTATCTGAGGGAAGTGGTCCGCATTTGGATCGTATAGCAGATCGGAAAACTTACCAAAAGCCACTCCCCCTTCACCGCAGTCACCGTCCGTACATAGCTCTTTGTCGTAAGAACGAATTCATTATATAATACCCACTCCGCTTCGTGACCCAGGACACTGCTAGGGTGCAGCAGCACGGGCTCATTGTTGTCCTTGACAGTCCTGTAGAGATTCTTTCCCTGGCTCTCTTTCTTAGCGACTTGCATGAAGAAACCGGCGACGAGGGCACGACGGATGTTTTCGTAATATTTTTTGTCTTCGAATGGGG
Source organism: Blastomyces parvus (assembly GCA_002572885.1). Classification (NCBI taxonomy): domain Eukaryota; kingdom Fungi; phylum Ascomycota; class Eurotiomycetes; order Onygenales; family Ajellomycetaceae; genus Blastomyces; species Blastomyces parvus. The sequence goes on from PDNC01000002.1 coordinate 501,396, forward strand.
TAGACATGAGCTCAATTTCCTCCCGTTCCATGATACGCTGTAGCTGCTGTCGAACATTATCGGCGGACTGGAGGGCACGGAGGGAAAGGAAATGATCATGGCACCATTGTCGTGGGTTGGACTGGGCTTCGGGGCCCTTGAAGGCATGATAGGCGTTCAAGAGAGTAAGGTGGTCACCGTCAGGGTGTGCGAAGAGGTTCTTCATTTCATCGGCGCGTTTCCTTTGGGAGGCGGGGCGGACGAATATTTGTGGTACGGAAAGGAGAGACGTAATGGAGAGAATCTCGTTGGAACAGTAGAATTCCGGGGAGCTGATCAGCATCACGGCTAGAGCAGGGTCCAGTGGAAATTCAGATGCAAGCCGGCCTAGAGGGGTAAGATTTCCTTCGTCATCCAAACAAGCCAGATAGTTTAATTCTTCTAGGGCTCGCATGAGAGTTTCCGGGGCAGGGGGGTCCATGAGATCGAAGTGGACCAGGTCGTCAACTCCAAGCTTTTTCAGATCTAACACTGTGGAGGACAGGTTGGAGCGGAGAATTTCAGGGTATGTCTGTTCGATGAGTTCCTTTTTATATGCGCTCTCGGTATACAATCTGAAACACTTTCCAGGGCGTGTACGACCAGCACGACCAGCACGCTGTTGCGCTGATGCTTTGGAAATTGGCGATACCAAAAGTGACTCGACACGGATGCGTGGGTTGTAAACTTTCTGCTTCGAAAATCCAGGATCCACGACATACACAATACCGTCGATGGTCAGAGAGGTTTCAGCGATATTGGTAGACACAATACACTTCCGTCCAGGTCGCCCTCCCTCTTTGCGAGGTGGCGGCGCAGGGTCAAAAATGCGTTGCTGTTGCGCTGGCGGGAGACTTCCATAGAGGGGATACACTCTCATAGGTCCTGCATCAGCTTCTCGAATCATTTCATCTACCTCAAGAGATATTTTGCGCACGGAGTCTTCGATCTCCTCCTCTCCAGTCAGGAACAGTAGGATATCACCTTCCGGCTCGTTGGCGTGAATTTGCAAAACGGTGCGAATTGCAGCCTCGACATAATCTTGTTCTGGCTCTGGTGTATAAAAGATTTCGACAGGATGGGTCCGTCCAGGCACCGCGAGGAGTGGCGCATCACAAAAGTACCGTTGGAATTTCTGGGCATCCAAAGTGGCTGACATGATAATCAATTTGAGATCTGGACGGCGTTGAACAACTTCTTTAAGCAGACCCATGAGCACATCGGTAGCCATTGTTCTCTCGTGGGCTTCGTCCAGAATGATAGTGCTATAGCGCTTAAGATCGTGATCGTGCATCGCTTCCCTGAGTAACATACCGTCCGTCATGTACTTCAAAATGGTTTTCTGGCTGGTCATATCCTCGAAACGAATGCTGTAACCGACTTCTTCGCCAAGTTTAACGTCCATCTCCGCTGCAACTCTCTCTGCAACGGACATGGCTGCGACTCGCCTGGGTTGAGTACAGGCCACAAGTTTGCCTCGTTTATGGGGTAAATCGTCGAAAAGTACGAACTGAGGGATCTGAGTGGTTTTTCCTGAACCGGTCTCACCGACAAAAACCAGGATTTGAGATTCCTGGTACAGTCGTAAGAACTCATCTCTACAACAGATATTATCATTAGCCAGTCTGAAAGTCCCGCATGAGGGAGTGCAAAACGTACCTCTGAGAATGAACGGGCAGATCTCTCCGTGTTTTCAAAATCGAGAAATACTTGTTCGAGAGCGCTTTGCCATTAAAAGGGTTTAGTGGGGCGTCCTCTGCTTCTCTGGCCATAGCAGCTGTCGTCTTGTGTCGCTCGAACCCGTCAAGGATGGAGCCCTGAGTAGGATAGCCGTTTCCGGGCGCCTCGTCCTCATACCAATGTGCAAGGTACTTATTCTGTCGGGGATCCATGTCTGTGGCCTCTGTTTTCTGTCTCTTTTTCGCACGGGAAGCACTGTCGCCGTCGGGGCGATTATCGGCCATAGTCATCAGTGCCAACACGGCGGGTTCTTGAAAGGTCTGCGGGTTTGCGCAAAGAGATGGAAATTGAACCGAGTTGTTCGCTGAGCGCCAGAGAAAAAAAAAAGATAACCCAGGCGCCAGCAAGGGAAGGTTTAGCCGAGATATATACTTCGCCTAAACTTCCCCATTTAATCCCCCCCACCGGCTTCCTCCCAAAATTCACTTCACCAAACCCCAAAACTTCCACTTCAACCGCTTCATATCTTCATCCACGACAGAACCCTGTGGGTTGTCGCTCCTTTCCTCCCTTCCGTCAAAATATATTGCACTCGCCCAGGAGATGAAGCGCAATTGAACCATAATGGATGCTTGATTTTTGTCTGATCTTCCTTCTTCCTTTTCCCAGACCTGCTTTAATGTCCCCCTTTGCATATTACAACCCCTCCTAGCTGATAGAATTGAATCGCAAGTCCTTAATGCTTTGATTTCAGTATTTGTTTTTTCTTTTAAAAGTTTCTAGTTTTGCATACTAGCTAGCTCTATATGCGCTCTGTCTACCCAGTTCCTAAACTTTCTAGCTGGTAGCTTGATCCCGTTCGATTGTTGCACCTATGGAGCGCCACGACGATTTGGCCCCGGCCTTTTGTATTGGACAACATGAAACCCGGCGGACTGTGCCGGTATCGCCTCAGCTCGTCCAGTTGGCGCAAGAGGGTAGTGTACGTATTTTAGTGAACCTCTGTGTTTGCGCTTCACGTTTGCATGTCCATTTTGCTAATGTCCTGCTCAGTATGATCTGCTCACAACCCCTATCACAACCCCGGTTTTCCATTCCCGTATCCTCACACTGCTTTCTACCCATCTATCCGACTCCCGTCCGCCGGTTTGCGATGCTACTTTAACTTTGGGAACGTCGCATAATACTAGCCCGGTGACGATCCCACCACTTTTGCCAGAAGATACCTTCTTGACCCCGAATGAGTCCACAAGCCAGTTGGTTGGTGTCACTAGTTCTTGGATAGATCTCTGTTCGCCAGATCCTTTGATAGCGGATATATCTCGCCAAATATTGAGCCTGGAGATTGCCTACGCAGCATTTTGTGGTGTCAGTTTCGTTATCATTCCCGGCCCAAAATTACACCATGGAAACGTACACGGAGAAGGCCTGATGTACTATGCTCGCGCAGTTCAGGATGTTCTGAACGTCGGGCTCTATATACAAGTGCATATCTGGTTTAGTATGGTAGATAATCCGGATCTGGAAACAAACGATGTTGGTGACCTTGGCCCCTTTGCTAGGGCTGAATATCTTACCGCAAGAGACGATCTGGTTCCTAAGTTGGATTTATTTGGTACATGGGAAGCTTGGGACGTCATCAGGAAATTGTGTAGATATCATTCGAGACTCTTCGTAGGTAAGAATTCAAAAAAGAAAAAACACCTTTTATTTCTTATATGTCCCCTCCCACATCTTAAAGCCTGCCCTGTGGCCAGGAAATGAGGTAAATGCTTGCGGAAATTTTTACTGATTTGGATGGAACAGCGTTATCAATCCCAAAGCATCTTCCGCCCGTGTCTGTCCAGTCACGATGGCATTCTGAACAGGTCCACATCCTCACAATCGCAGGGTCGTCATTCATCAAGAACCAGAAAGGGTACCCAGTCTTGTCCAAAGCCCACCAGGCTATGATTTCTCGGATGATGCGACTCCGCACTCCGCCATGGATTATCTTGTGCGACGTTGGCCCAATCGCTGGTCTTGAAGTCGGTCAAGCAGGTTCAGAGACAGATTCCACCCCGATAATCAGCCCTAAAATCGAGTCGAACAAAGACGCTCCTACGCCCGCGGAGGCGCACCAACACTTTAGGCCAGGCTCAAACAAGAAGAATTTTGATCCAACCCCTCATCTATCCTATATGAGGAATCTCCAACAGAAACAGCCTGCTCGGACTCCTATGGAGCGATTTGGAATTGGATATCAAGATTATTTACAGGCTCCTCTCCAACCCCTTACAGTTAACTTGGAAAGTATAACCTATGAGGTGTTCGAGAAAGACCCCATTAAATATGAATGGTACGAGCGTGCAATTGCCAAGGCATTGAAGGATTGGGCAGAGCAGGGGAAGCCAACTTGCCACCCAGAGGGACATGTGGTCCTTGCTGTGGTTGGTGCTGGACGAGGTCCTCTGGTAACCCGAGCTATTCGCGCGAGTGTTGAAACAGGCGTTGCCATTGAAATTTGGGTTGTGGAGAAAAATCCTAACGCCTTCGTTTTACTACAAAGACATAACGAGAGCTTGTGGGGTGGCTGTGTTAACTTAGTGAAATCAGACATGCGCAGTTGGAAGGGACCGCACCGTTTGGCTCCGGTGTCTGGTAAGCATCCCAAGTTCCATTGGAGTAAGAAACATGCATAAGAGACTAAAAAAGTTCCAGGCGATTCCGACGAGCCACCCAAAATTATCCACACACCAATAGATATATTAGTTTCAGAACTACTTGGATCGTTTGGAGACAATGAGTTATCCCCGGAATGCTTGGACGGCGTCACCCACCTACTCAACCCAGTTAATGGAATTTCAATCCCGGCGTCATACTCTGCACACCTTTCGCCCATTTCATCCCCACGTCTCCACGCAGACATTACCAACCAATCAATCACCAACCCCGCTGCGCCAGAGACACCCTATGTCGTTATGTTACATGCGTTCGATTTCCTCTCCACTGTCCACCAACAACCCGCAGCGCCTACGAAAAACATCAGCGCCAGCAAGCTGACAAGCGGCGCCGGAGGAGACCAGGGTCCTGCAGATGGTAGAACTACATCCCCATCACCTCTCAGTGAACCACCAACACCAATAATCCAATCAGCATGGTCGTTCTCGCATCCCAACGCCAATATTCCAGCGCACTCCCCGCTCTCATCGACAATTTCCAATGCACACAACGTCCGACGGACCAGGTTGACATTCCCCTGTCGGGAACGGGGCACGTGCCATGGCCTAGCCGGCTACTTCGAGACAGTCCTATATGAGGGTATTGAGCTATCGACGAACCCAGTGACGATGGACGCCAAGAGCGCTGGCATGATTAGTTGGTTCCCGATATACTTTCCGCTGAAGGTGCGTTCAACACACTTCTATTATTTTTAGCCTCATTACTCTCTCTTCAATCTCCCCCGCCCACCCACCAAGAAGGAAAGCAAAACGCCCATCGTATCCGAAACTAAACAAACTAACCAAAAACCACAAAAACAGACCCCCCTCACCGTCCCCTCCAATTCCGAAATCGTCGTAACCATGTACCGCCAAACCGATAACCGAAAGGTCTGGTACGAATGGATCGTCGAGGTATTCGCGCTGGATACATCTTCATCGACGTCATCATCGTCCTCATCGCTTGCAGCAACGACCGCTGCCATATCAAGCAGCGATGCCTCGTCGCCATCGGCGCAGGCTTCTTCCGTATCATTATCGTCATCCGCGGCCGGGAAAGACGTGGATTGTGACAAGGGCAAACCTCCAGGAGGGGCGAGGAGGGTTCGTGTTGCGATGAGTGAATTGCATTCTAGCATTAAGGATGGGTGTTTGATGTGATTTGGGTTGGTATATGAAAAGGCGAAACAGAATTCTTTTTGGGATGTATAGTTACCGCATCTGTTTACATCTGTGCACCATACCTTGATATATCTGCCTGCTGGTCCCTTATGACCGACCCCCCCAATATATATCCCCTCCATCTTGCTTTCCCTTAATATGACGTTTCCTTGGCTACCCCTGAATTAACAGCCCACATATCCTGTACATCTCATCCGCTTTTCTTGAACAAAAATGAACAATAATCAAGAAGTAATCGAAAATGCAATAATATGAATCAAATCTAATCTCTAACTACCATTGTACTGCATCCTTTTTCCCTTCTAGCACCCCATCGAACTCAACTATTCTAACCCCATTTTCTCCCATGCCCCTAACAAACGTGTCATGCGCTTTAAGACTCTATCTCACGAAACTCATACGTCTTTCAAGAACTACACTCAAGCAATGGTGCTGGAAAGCAAGAAACCATTGTCAAGGTCCCCACCCTAGTGAGTTACTTGCCTTTTTTTTCCCTTTCTTTCAGCTCTTCAATCCACATCGCTAGACGCCGGTGGTGCCATTGTCGTTAGTCGACGCAGTCCCGGTCCTGGTCCCACTGCCATTAGCATGGGCATTCCCACCAGCGCTGCCATTCAAGTCCTGCTTTTCACCCTCCGTAAGCCCCTTCCGTATCGCAAGAACGCTATCGACAATAACGGCGTCAATGCCTTCTTTGACTTGTAACTATATTTTCCAAAACATTTTGTCAGCATATCCAAAGCAGAGAGATTCTCCTCCGTTTCTTCCAACGTGTCCGAAACTTAATAGTAATAAAAAAAAGAAGAAAAAAAAGAAATGAACAGGAGGATCAATACCTTCACATTCTGCGGCTCGTTGTTCGCAATTCCATACGAGACACACACAAGACCAGACTCCTTCACAACCCTCACCAGCCTAGGCGCAATAATTAACGGCTCCGCCGCGGTCACCACCCCCAACAAGTTCCACCGCGACGCAAATCGAATCGCCTCTTGTAGACTACTAGCACGAATATCACCCACGGCCGTGAGGCCGGAATCTGTCAAAAACATAACAGGGATCGAGGGCTGTTTGAACGAGAGCAAGAGGCAGATGTCCGGGTTGAAGGAGGAGAATATCATGTTGCGGCCTTGCCCGAGGTCGTAGGCTTTTGTGAGGACCGTGTCGACGAAGGAGTTTAGTTCGACGGCATAAGTGTCCATCTCTTCTTCTTCAGATTCGTGGAGCATGGGGTATTCTATTTTGTTTTTGGTTAGCCTTTTCTTACTTATACCTATGGATGTTTTTGTGGTGGGAAGTGGGGGGAGGTTAAATTTTTTTTTAAAACATACTCAGCTCAATATTAAATCCAACGTCCTTCGGCAGCTTCTTAAACAATTCCTCCAACGTTGCAAATGGAGCTTGGATATGGCTGCCACGCGTGTTGCCTTTGAAACCCTTTTTCTTAAAGTCGCGCGTATGCTTCATCTTCTCGCTCATAACCGACGATACAAATTCTTCGCCAACGGACATCGAACGTTGGCGTCGCGCGGCTGACGTTCTCAGATCAGCTAGGTGAGGATCTACAGCCTTGGATGATCCTCCTGGCCCGCCGGATTCGCGTGGCCCACGGGCTTCGCTGAGATGTAAGAACTGTATATTTAAAGGAAAAACAATTGAGGTCAGTCCACATCATCCGTGAAACAAGAGCTAACAGCCTCAAAATGAAGGTCCAAAAGAGCAAAAAGTAGAAACACGAGAGAATGGAAATGAAACTCACTTGCTCTAATGTTAGAGTGTGGACTGGTGCATCTATTCCAGTTTCGCTAACGAGGAAGTCATGATATATCACAGGCACATGATCCTTTGTCAATTGCACATCTAACAACCGTCAGCTCATAATGAGCAACACAGCCAAAAGGCGGGTACCGGGTGGAGGGGGAGGTATATATACCGAACTGCATCAACCCAGAAAGCTCTTGGTTAGTGACCTTTCAAAGTAACAATAATACACTCTTCGTCAATGAGTCGAGTAAACTCACCTCAACATAAGATGCTCCCAGGTTTGCGGCGGCGATAAAGGACTATGAATGTTAGATACACCAAGCAAAGAACGAGGGAAGAAAAGCCCTCTAAACCCGACACACCTGAATCGTATTCTCGCCCAACTGTAGAGACTTGCGACCTGCCATGTTCTTTCCAAGGCCTTTTGCTCAAGTTAGGAATGAACCATCGCATATAAGATAACGTAAGGCAGATGTAAAGGAGAAGATGGAAAAAACAGAGAAAAGCAGATTGGAGATCGAATCACCTCGATGCCCAATAACCATTGTCGAAGCCATGCTCTTCCAATACGTCTGGTCTTCCGTAATCGACATATTCGGATGTTTGAACGGCGTAATTATGAGGAAATTGAACGTGACAGTACCAATGATATCGAGCGTATTCGCCGCGATTATCGGCACGGTCACGTCCCCTTGTAGGTTTATCCGCTTCGAGCCGACTGTGGGTTTAATGCTGGACAGCAATGCGACACCGCGGCCGACGATTTGTTCCTTTGAGCCTGCGTATGTGGGTACTAAGTCGAAGATAATTTTCACCTTGGAGGCATCAGCCGCGTGGAAGACGATGGGTTCAGTAGCAATGCTGTCCTGGATGGGGAGGTCGATGATCTCGGGTTCGCCACGCGCCTCACTGGCAGAAACGACGATGGATAATGCCGTGTCTAGCTGCGTTAGATACGCGTTGGCCATGGGAATACGATCGAGGTTAACAGCATGTACTGATTTCCGCATGTCCATTGTCCCGAGGCTGACCAGAACCATGCTGTCGTCGGTTAGATAGCGATGGCCAAAGGTCTTGATGGGCTCTGCCGCTCGGCCTGTGGATTTTCGATCTGCTAGCGAGGTTTGAGTGGGAGGGGATAATGAACGGGCTCGCGGAGTAGAGCTGTCAGAATCACTTGAGATCTCCACGGGTGGAGTAGCCTTTGCCAGCAGTCGAGCGATATCCATATGACCCCTAAGAGCAGCATGTTCCTTGGCGGTCCAGCCGGAGGAGTCAGGACGCTCCAGATCAGCGCCTGCGTCGATCAATAACTCCACCACGCCCAAACTCCCGTCGACGCAGGCGATGAACAATGGCGTCCACGAATATGTATTCTCTGCGAGCTCAGTATTGGCTTTTTGATCGTGCGAACCGTCCAGAAGGGCCTTGGCGCACCTATCATGGCCAAACCGTGCCGCCACATGAAGAGCAGTCTCGCCCTGCTCGTCCTGATAATTGACATCTACACCAGCATCGACCAGGAGCTGGACAATATCAACGAAATTGGCTTTGGTGGCAAGCGCAAGCACGGCACTCGACTTGCATATATGTTTCCGGATTGCAGCTTGTTGCTCGTTTGTTCCCCGCCAGTTCTCCGCATTCAGCAATGCTCGAGTGGTCAGGGCGTGGCCTCCAATGACACTTAGGTGCAAAGGCGCCCAACCCTCGTCATCCTGCCAGTTTGGGCCATCAATACCCTGGGAGACATTGAACATGTTCCATGCCTGCAAATGTTCAATGATAACCTCGCATACGACACGGAATCCATACTGAGCAGCATAATGGAGTGGGGTCCGACCGGAAATGTCCTTGGCAAGCAATGCACCTCGTTGTTCCGGACGGAGGTTGTCCAGGAGGTGTTGCAACAGTGAGACAGAATCGTCCGTCCTACTTAATAAGGGGGTACTCCGCTCTGACTCCTTTACGACAACGCGGCTGGGCTGGAGCGTCGGTGCAGCAGCCGGAGTGATGTAATTTGAAGCTTCAACTGGAAAGTCGAGTACCTGAGCTGCAGAGAGCTCCGAATCGCTCGTCGACTGCGATCGCCCAATGGAAATGACAAGACGGTGGATGCAATTTCGTTTATTGATGTCGTCATCTTCATCCAAAGTATCAATCTTCCCCAATAGAGACACAATCGAATTCCTTGCACGATAGAAAATCGAACGGTGTAATAGGGCCTTCAAGGCCTTGGAATAGAGACTTGAGTCTAACTCCTCTGCTGCAATTTTCAACGTCGGCAGCAGCTCCAACATAATGTGGGTATCGTCTTTGCGCAATGCATCGTCAAGAGCTAGAAGTAAGCTTTGTGGGAGCTTGAGAATCGGCCGAGAGGAAGGTTTCATCACCGATAGGGAGGAATGCGTGGAGCTCGCATCATCGAAGCCCTTTTCATCTCCCAAGACAGATAACCAATCATTGATGGTTTTTAATGATTCCTGCAAACCGGCATTCGTAGCAAAAGGGGCAGGGTCGACTTTGGTTGGCAGATATCGCATCTGCGCTTGCGCACCTGGAAGTTTCTTGTCGAGTTTCTTGGTGATTTTGATGAAGCCACGCCGATTGACCTCGCCGTACCACTGTAACTTTCGAAGCTGGCCACGCAGTTCTAGAAGCGCAGCGAGGAGGTCCTCGGTGTCCTCAGAATCGAGGCTCTGCGAGGCGATAGCTGAATGGCCATAACGGTCCTCCAGCAGCTTCAGGCGGCGGGCGAAGTCTGCGAATTTTTTGTTGTAGAACTGATCGACATCTTCCAGATTACGGTCGAGGGAGTAGAAGAATCCTGTAGAATAAAACCCAAAACAACAAAGATCTTAGTACCTTGATAGGACGCCAAACAAGTGGGTACATTAGCAAGATGAACCCACCAGCCAAGTCAGGATCATGGCCCTCCCTCTGTGCATTGATTTCCGATTTGATAAGCTTTTTCAAGCTCTTATAGTTGATATATGACGAACTCCACTCGGGCACAACATTCCTCGCAAGATTCCGGCCGAATTTCATGATGTATATGGTGTGGTCTATCGTTTCCTTTCTTCCGTGATTTACCCCGTGTATCTCCTCTCGAAATCGACAATTGTATGCGGATGCCAACCTCCCGTGCTAATGTTACACACAAGAGAGGCCCAATCGATCTGTGTTATTGAATCGTGTCAAAATCCCGTCGGGGCAATGGGAAACGAATATCAATATACCGAAACAATCAAAGAAGCTGTCCGGAGAAACAAACCAATGAGGCGGCAGAAAAGGATGGACGGGGTAAAAAGTTTCAGCAGGGGAAACCTCCCAGATGGTCACAAACGGGGAAAAGGGAAATAGCAAGAGAAATGGGAGAAAAGGTGGTCATAGGAGCCGTAGACGCCATCCTGGAGATACTTTTATTTGAACATATTCTTCGAGTCTGGTTTCTCCCTGGATATCTTATATATGGAGGTATTGGCGCAGCTTCTAATCGAGCGTCTCTCGTCCTTCGTTGTCGAGGGCTTGAGTAAACGAGGGGAGGTTTATTGATTGGATATGTCCTCTGTATAGTAAGTCAATGTACCGTCATCAATTAGCCTAACTCTTTGACGTATCGGATGGACAATAGGAAGCAAACAAGGCTTGCAGCAGCAAGAGCAGGGAACAGGTTTCAGACAGCTGCAGCTGTTCCAAAACATCGCTGGGAATGCAACCAATACCCTGAACCCTGACTTGTACTGTATAGTACATACATACCTAGGTCTACTACTTTTTTTCTTTCTCTATCCTCTTCGCCGGCAACAGGAGGACAGTCGGCGAGTGAGTGGTTGGTCACGGTCACAGGACTCCGATCACAGCGAAGAGAAGTCGAATGAGGAGCTGAGCTGGAAAGGGATGGATGAATATGATAGCGTCCCCAGAGATCGGCAGACTGACTCGAGTAGCTTGGCCACGGTTCCGGCCACAGAGCTTTCTGTTTTTTCTGCCGTGGAGTCGGTGAGAAATCGACCTGCGCTGTGAATGGTGGACAGAACGAAGCTACCAACTGCAGCTAGCTAGCTAGGGCGAGATCACGTTCCCGGAATGTTCTTTGTGGCGTTTCGAAGCACAACGAGCAGCGAGAAGAGCAGCGAACACAACGGAGGATGAATAGCATATGAGGAGGAGGGTGACGAGGAAACGAGAGGAAGAGGAGAAAGAAAGAAAGTCAAGCAGTTGTTAAAGGATGGAAGAAACAAAGAAATCGATGAAGTTACATACCACGTGTATCGATATTGATGACTCAGCGGGCGGCGTGAGGACAGCGTTGGCTCTGATTGGCCAGGAGCTGGTGGGGCCGTATTGATACGCACCGGGACAGGCACAGCAGCGCTTGACGTCATCGGAACACGGGCAGCATCGGTAATTTTGGGGTAATTCTGAAATGATTCGGGTAACGATAACGATAGCTCGAGCAATTTGGAGAGTCTAAAGTATACCTATAGATATATGCTCAATACCCAGGCATAGGAATATATACGTGCAACAGTATTAAAGAGTCTAATCCGTCCGCTGCAAACATCCATGGATATATACCTAGGTACTGTCTAGAAAGGTGCGGGGAGCGGGCATAAAACAAGGGCTGTAATACATATATATGTGCCTCTGCCGGCTATCGGCAGGCATGTGTGTATAAACATGATGAGAAATACTCTCGCTGCTATCATTTTCCATCCGCGCGCATGCTAACAACGAGCAAACAAACTGCCCGCATCTTGGCTTTACAAGACAGGCATATTTGTGTGGTAGTAATGTTGGAATATGCTATCATAACCCAGCCCAGCCAATGTCCCTCCTTGCTCAGCCCGCCATGCATAAGTATACTCGGTCATTGGGTAGTGAGTGTCGGTTAGGGGAGGAAGCAAAGACCGGCATTGATCGACCACGGTAATCTATGTGTGAACGGATATTGTCAGTATGTATTGTAAGAATATTGTTCGTCCTGGCCTGTTAGCTATCTATGTATATGTAATAACTCGTGAAATGTCTCCAACAAGAATAAAAACAAGGAGAAGAAGAAGGAGAAAGGGAAGGAGAAGAAGCTCATCTATTGCATTTTGGAAAAGACAACCGCAACTTGATAGATCCTCAATTTCTACAAACTCCGAATGCCGCATCAGCTTGTTGATAATTAGCAACGGCCAAACCAACAACCAAGGAAAAGGAATGCATGCTGGAGAAAGATTTTTTTGGAACTTGAAGAAGCAGAATCAAACAGCAGTCAAGCAAGTGGGCGCCACATGGTGAAGATGACATAGTAACAATATTAAGAAGGAGTGTTAAGGAGGGGGAATTAAAAAAGGGTGAGGAAAGAAATTTGGAGGGGAAAAAAATGAAAAATGAAAAACTCAAGAGAACAGAGAAAAGATCAAAAGATAAAAATTCCAGAAGTTCCAAAAATGAACAGCAAATATTCCAGCCCCATCTAAAACCCCCTTTAAAGAGCTCGGTATAACAAAGTATTCTGATGAGAAGAAATTGAAGGATAGAATGAACAGACCCATGACGAATAAAGCAGCAAAGAATTATCGAAAAACAGATGAACAAATCCCATAGATAGAAAAAGGGGGAGAAAAACCGAACAACCATACGAGAAATCGGATCGATAGGATCGAACAAAACCAATATAACCGCAATTGAATCAATCAACATAGATAACAGCCATGCGAGAATTTAAGAAAAGAAGGGAAAAGGAAAAGACCGCAAAAAGACCAGGAAAGCGGGCAACAGAGAAGCAGAGCATCATCTCAGCCCTCAACCAAAACCCTCAATCCCTCGACTCCACACCTCAGCACCTCCTCCCCCATCCCTTCCCCTCCACCACCACCACCACTCGCAGCAGCTCCCTTACCGCCTCCACCACTGATACCCCCAACCAAACAACCCCTCAACACTTCTACAGCCCCTTTCTCCTTCAACACCCTCCGCGCCCTTCTCCCCGCCTCCCCCTCACAGCATCCCATATTCCTCACGCAGACAAGGCCCCGATGAACCATATCCATCCCTCCATCCCCATCGCCCTCTTTACACATCCCCAACACAACCTCCACGCCCCCCTCCCTCCCCAACACCGCTTCCACAACGCCCTCAAACTCCGTTAGCACCGCCAACGCACCCCCCGCCGCCCGCCGCGTGGGCAGATCCCGCGCATCGGCCAGGGCCAGGAGGATGTGCAGCCGCTGTGCGGCGCGCGGGGTTCCATCGGCGAATTGGGCGATGGCGTCGGGGCAGGTTGTCAGGTTGCAGGTGAGTTCTGTGGCGGCGCGTTGGAGGTGGGTGTTTGAGGAGAGGAGGAGGTCTTCGATTGTGGGGAAGGCGAGGCGGGTTATCAGCGTTGCGGCCGAAGGCGGGGAGGAGGACGAGGGGCTTGAAGAGGGGGAGGAGGTTGAGGCGAGGTTTGTGAGGGCGAGGAGGGATTCAAAAGTTGGGAGGAGGTCGCGTGGGGCTTCGGTGGAGAGGGACGGGGTGGGGGAGGGTGATGAGGATGATGAGGGTTGGAGGAGGTGAACAAGTGGTCTGATTGCGGTGGTGATTTGGGGGAAGCCCGAGGTGGAGAAGACGTGGGCTGGGTTGACGGAGATGAGGATGCGGGCGAGGGCGTGGGCAGCGGTTTGGGTTGGCTCGTCGTTTTCTCGGTAGTTGGTGCTGTTCTCTGTGCGGGAGGAGATAAGGGATAGGAGCAGTTTGATGGCACCTTGCTGGGCGAGCTTTCCGCGAGTTTGTGGGGTTTTGGAGACGGAGAGTAGGATCTTGCTAGTGAGGTCTTGGATGGAGTTTGAGGTTGGATTGGCTTTGCTGCAGTCGACGAGGAGGGGCATGATACCGGTATTGATGACCGTTGCACAGCGCTCCTTCACATGGTCATCGTCGTCCAGGGGGTCAGAAGCTGCAGGTTGGGAAGATGCGTTTGCGTACGACCTAAGCTGAGAGATCTTTTTTTGTTCCTCCGTTAAATTAGGACGGTACTTTGTGAGATTATGGATGATCATGAGGCCGCCGTAAATGAGAGATGCGTCGGTAATATTGTTTTTGAGGATGGCTACTAGGTCTGACTGGAAAGTCGACCCTGTGGAAACCAGCTGTTGCTTGACCGCTGGCTTGACGGAGGAAAATGCCAACGCCTCAACCAAATGATGGAAGTCTCCTTTCTGCGGACGCTTAGCTAGGAGGTTTTTAAATCTTTCAACTAGATCATGGGAACTACCTGACGATTCCTCCGCCCGGATCCTAGATGTAGCAGTCGAGGGTTTCGGATTTGCATCATTTTCAGAGGCCCGGATTTTGGCCAGGATCACGGCAACGAGCTCCGCGAGTTCGTCGGTTCCATTGCTTAGCGTATGGGAGAGCCAGTCTGCGCAATACTTATCAATGGCTTCGCGGCACTGCTTGTCGATGCAGGCGGCGTTAAACAGTTCCAGCACAGCGCGTTCCACGGCGATACCTCGTCGCTTCTGTTCCAGCAAGGTAACAAGGGATTGGACAAATCCCTCTGTCAAGAAGAGAGCTGCCGTGATGGCAGGTATAATGGGAAAGACAGCAGCAGCGGCTGAGAATGCAATAATATAGTCGTCATTCCGCTGTCTCGCAACACGAGCCGTAAGGATTTTGGAGAAAAGAGTCTGCCCGTTCTCCCCCGCGGCTTCAAGGTACTTGGCGGTTGCCAACGTGGCCTGGCTGCGTACGTCACTGGGCAACCTCAGGTCCAGGGAAGACAAAATGGCATCAAAGCACTCCTCATCAACCAAGTGCTGTAGATTTGCCGCGTCGACGGCAAGAAGTCGGGCAATGCCCTTCAGGGCGCGGCCGTCCAGGTCATGTCCAGATTCCATGAGCTTGGCAATAAAAAGCTGGAAGAGCTCACTTTTGCAGTGATTGCGGACTTGTTCAGACTGCCAGAGGGCCGTATCTAACACCACAGAATCCAGACACACCACCGCACCATCTCCACGGTCGTAGATCTCGTCAAAGAACTGGGTAACGGAGAGTTGAAGCTGGGCCGCAAAGTGGCGGCGAATATGGGGGCTGTTCCGCACCAGCGCGGTGATTATCTCGTCCTGGGTATTCGAAAGGCTTGCGGCGGGGCAAGAGAGGATGAGGTTGAGGGTATCGAGGGCAGCTTCTGGGGGTGGCTGCAGGCCATCGACGCGGAGGCGTGCGGCGGCGTCGCGACCGGCGCTTTCGTCCTTGTGGGTGACATATCGGCGGCAGAGGTTTACGAGTACATGGTTTGTCTCTTCGTCTTCCGATATTCTCTTGAAGGCGGCTTTGACTTCCTCGTTATCGGGAGCCAGGGAGATCGCCTCCCGGAGGTTTCTTGAAGCGGCCTAAAAAGACAAGAAATGAGTCAGACCGTGGTTGTCCTTTTGTCCCCCGTGCAAGTCTGTGGCGCAAAGTGAATGAATAGGCGGATTTACCTCTCGATGGCCAGCATCAACTAATTCGACGGCTTCTCTAGCCAGCTGGACGGCGCGGTCATCGGAGGCGGACTGCACCATGGAGGCGGCGATCTGTTGAAGAGGCCGCTCGTTCTGGGTTTGGGGAGGTTGGTTCTCAGTAGCTGAAGCGCGATTGACGGCGATATTGCCTCGAGAGGGCTCTTTCTGGCTTGTAGGAATTACGGCTGGCGTATAGGACGTGGGGAAGGGAGTTAACGTGACGGGAGAAGATTTAGAAGTGTTGGCAGAAGTTTTGCAGTTGACTCGTGGATGTTGTTGGCGGGGTGGCGGAGATTCGATCGGAGTCCGGGACAGCAAGGAGAGCAACGCCAACGACACACAGTGAAGGCAAGGATAGAGAAGAGGAAGATAGAGTTGAGCTGAATAGGTGTAGTAGTAAATAAATAAATATCAGAGGAAGTGAGAAAGAAAATAAAAAATAGAAATAAAAATAAAAAATCGGGGTGTTGGGACGATATAGCGGTTAGGGTTGGGCTGTTGGGCGGAGAAAGAGTTTTAACTCTAAGAATTACACTTTCCCTTATCTCTTGCTATAGAACAGAACTATAAAAGGGCTGGAGATCTGTATTTCTTTGTCCGCCTGGGGAAGATGCAAGAGAGAGATATGTATATATATATAAAAGGACGAGTATGTATTTATATGTTGAGTAACAGTCTCACGGATATGAAGCGGAAGAATTAATAATAAGAATGAGGCGCGAGTTGAGGTCAAGCTCCCCAGTAGCGTCAATTGCGGTGGGTATAATTGCTTTTTCCTGAGATAGCAGACTGGCGCTAGTGAGCAGCTTGCTTATGCGAATGAAACAAGTCATCGACATCATTGATAAGAGGCGGAGGAATGAATCTCCATTCCAGCATTCCATCCAACCGGACCCTGTTGCTCCTCCACGCCGCAGCCAAGAGCGGGAGTAGAAATACGTCTGTATAGCTGTGCGATCGAGGTAAGTCACTAATAATCAGCTGGGATATTGGCTCGTATTGTGTGATCCTGGTGCGACTGCTGGGCCGTGCTGGGCTGTCGAAGGATGCAGCGTTGCGTTGAGAGTGAGAGTGAGCTGCGGATGACGATGACGATGGAGGTGGTTGGATGTTGAGGCTGAAAATGGGAAACAGACAGTTCAACTGACCCGGCGTGGATAGACACCAGAGAGAGACAGCACCAGCTTCCAAGTATCCAACCCACTACGGATTACAGCGACAGATCACAGCTATCTGCTACATCCTATCCTATCCTATCCGCAGGGACAGCATCGCATCTCTGTCGCGTCCCCCTCACCATGCCGCCATAGCCAGTTTGAAATCCGACCATCACCACCACCATGAACGCGGTCGACGGCACAACCCACTATGACCCCTCCTCAAACGGTATACAACAGCTCCCTTTTGTTGCGCTCCACCCAGCCTGGATATCTTCAGAGTAGCTAACTAACTGAATTACTGGATGTGTTCATTCCCGCAGTCCCCGCCCCCTCCCTCCTCACCATCATCCTCGATACAAATCCCCACGCCTGGGCCCGCCTTGAACCCTCCCTCCCGCTCTCCGCCGCGATCGCAAACCTCCTCGTCTTCATCAACGCCCATCTGGCCTGTAACTACGCAAATAAGGTGGCCGTCGTCGCATCCCACTGCCATCATGCGACCTGGCTCTACCCGACCCCTTCTTCCTCCTCCTCCTCCTCCTCCTCCTCCAAGCGCACGGCGCCAGGCCAGCAGGCCATATCGTCAAATGGGGACGTCTACATGAACGGCCAACCCTCCGCCGAAGAGGACCAGCAAGGCAAAGCAGAAGAAGAAAAAGAAGATGAAGAACCTATAAACAAATACCGCCCCTTCCGCCTCGTCGAAGAACAACTAACCCGCAACCTGCACGCCCTCCTCTCCACCACCACTCCCGGAGATATCTCCTCCACAACCTCCACCATGATCGCCGGCGCCCTCACTCTCGCCCTCAGCCACATAAACCGCGAAACAATCGCCCACGCCGAAACCCACGGCACCGCAAAACCAGACGCCTCCTCCACCTCCACAGGCACCACCACAGCATCAGGCCTGCCCCCGCCCCCAGGCGGCAACACCTCAACCTCAACAACCCCTCACATCCCCAACCCCACCGCCCTCCAATCCCGCATCCTCATCATCTCCCTGAGCAGCACCACCCACTCCGCCCAACACTACATCCCCATCATGAACAGCATCTTCGCCTGCCAGCGCCTGCACATCCCCATCGACATCCTCAAGCTGGCCGGCGACGCCGCATTCCTGCAGCAGGCCTCCGACGCCACCCGCGGCATCTACATCCCCGTCACCTCCCACCCAGCCGGCTTCCTGCAGTATCTGATGCTAGGCTTCCTCCCGGACCAGCGCGCGCGCACACACCTGGTCCTGCCCAGCCGCGTCGACGTGGATTTCCGCGCGGCCTGCTTCTGCCATCGGCGCGTTGTCGATGTCGGGTTTGTATGCAGTATTTGTCTGAGCATCTTCTGCGAGCCGCTCGGTGGGGTTGATGGGGTTGCGGAGTGTCTGACGTGCGGGTCCCCGTTGGGGGTTGGCGAGTATGCGGTTAAGCCTGTTGTGGTTGGGGCGAGGAAGAAGAAGAGGAAGAAGGAGAAAGGGGTTGGTGGGAAGGGGGGTGTATCACCTGGCTCAGCGACGCCGACTCCTACGCCGGGACCTGTTGTGTAGGTCACAAGTTTTTGGGCATATTGTTACTTTTCATGGTTGTAATATTATTAGCCATCTTAGATTTTCTACAGGGTTCGTTTCTTTCTTTCTTTCTTTTCTTCCTCTTGCTCAATCATACGTTATCCCAATACCCCGTGGTGAATCGGATTCCGGAGGAGGACAAACAAAATAAGACCAAATTTACCTTCCAGGGTTATCCCGCACCCTGCTGCCCCCTATCCATCCAATTTACATACAGCATCTGAGCCCAGTATCTACCCCTTGTATATCATATACACAACACTCGTCCCACCTTCATTCTACCCGCGCAATTTCCCCAGGCATAATAAACCAAGTCTTAATCCTCCCACAGCAGCCCCTTGGCCCTTCGTATGCAACAAGCCCGGCCAAGATCTGTGGTACCTCGTGTCCCTAACCCACCAAACTACCACCAACTCATCTTACGCGGATTCTCTACTTTTTAACTATAACTAGTAGACGGATGATGCTTATCACGCCCAGCCCAGTTCTGAGGCCTGCGGAATCCAGACCTTGCTGAGTCAGATACACGTCGCAGGTTTCACCCCAAAGAGCCAATAGCGCAAGATGTCCCGAGTAGAGTGTTTCCTTTGGTTCTTTATATAGTCTGGCAGCCAGCCACACCTCCACTACCAGAGACAGGCAAACATTAATGAAAACAAGATTGGCAGTGCGGATTAGGATATGCTAGGAGCCTGTAGTGGTGTGAGAGTGAGGAATGAGGAGCGAGGAGCGAGGTGAGACGATGAGGGCTGAAAGTGAAAGAAGACGAGATATAAAGGTAGCACAGATAAGAAACAGTATCGAAATTAGGTAAAAAAGATATGCCAACCAATCAGTTCTTCCGGACAGCACACACAGCCAAGCTATGGAGGAGCATCGGACCTTTTTAGCTCCGGAAGTTGATATGTTGCCCCCTTGTCCGTGATGGTGTCATCCTCAAAAAAGGCATCCCAGGATTATCAAAATGCATCAATTTAGAACCGACAGCATCCCATTGAATGGTCTCGTCCTGTTATCTGCCTTACCTGCTTTGTACAGTTGCCTGGTTAGCTCACATCTGAGAGCGCGGAAACAAATCAAATCTCACCTGGTAGGTTGAGAAGACAGTACGAATATCGAGTTGCATACGCTTTTGCGGGGGCCAATGCCGGTGCCAAAGTTCAAAAGCAGCAAGAAGGCAACTTCGGTTACAGAATCCAAATCCGTTGTATGGCAAAGAGGCAAATATGTGTGGCTGCCCACGTATATGTTCGGTTTCCTCCCTGCGCCTGAATCCATCCGAAAGAGAACTAGCCAAAAATCCCTGGCGATTGGATATCGATCGTTACTTAGGCACCAGCAGCGGTATTTCCTTCTCCGGACGCGATAGGGAGCAGGATATGTCTTTCTTTTGACCTCAGAGTCATGGATTGATAGAAAACACTCGGCAGGAACGTAGGTAAGTAGATATCTCCAAAACGCCACTTCCTCGCTACTAGGAGGCCGAATATCTGAATAGCGAAAACACGGAGTCAGCTACTCAGGACATCTCAGACCAAGAGTCTAGTGAGACCCTAGTATTTGACCAACATCTCGAAAAAAGGGGTTTTGGCATGTCAATTACCTATTTAACCTAATAAATCGTCCTCCTTGAGCAACTTTGTTGTTACCTTTGTTGCGAGACATTAAACATTTCGGTTCCGTATCCGTGGAGTTCATCGAAGCAAGAGCCTATGTGCGTCAGCTACAATGTTCGCCTGGTAAACAATGGGTAGGCTCGGGAACTTACGAATGAATCCGTATTGTGTCCAAAGTAGAAGGCAATTCCCTCCTTGGTAACTTTAACGGTCATCACCCCAATCGCCGCATGGCAGTGGCTACTTTTAACACCAGGATGGCCTAAGGAAAGTAAAGTTAGAATAATCCTGGAAGTAAGAGCGGTTGCGGGGCATTCTCAGGGCCTGGAATAATGGGCAATCAAACAGCATACCCATAAAATCTACATCGATCATAGCCTCTAGCGCTTCGTCTTCATTAACAGTTTCGAAAACGCCCGGCTGACCTGCGACCTTCCGAGTACTTGAATATATCCGCTCCGCGCATACATTGGAGGCCATCGTTGTAGCCATATGTTCACCGGTGCCACTTGTCACAGCTGCAACACATGTTTTGGCTTCGTCTTTGGGATCCACTGGAAGAACAGCGGTCCCAACCCCAACCAGAGCCGCTGGGCCAGTGCGTCCGCTGTGTTTCATGCCAATACCGCCAGAAGAAGAGCCTGCTGCAATATTTCCATGGCAATCAACAGCGATGGCCCCGACTGTGTCAATAATGTTGTCATCCGAGCCAATTATATAGCCTTCCTGAGGTTCCTCAACCGACTTGTTCTGGACCTGCTCTCCCACATGTTCCGGCGGTATAGCATTTCCTGCATATCCAAGAGAGGCTGATGCCGCAGTTCCTAACTCTAAAGGGAATCTGATCCTCTTCCGCTTTCGAGTTTCGGCGGATTGAGAAGAGCCATCGATTCCATCTGGGGATTCCGTAATGTGTTCTGCTCGATTGAGACCGTTGTCCACGAATCTCCTGCTCATATCCTCCCCAGAATCACGGACACTTGCATCGGGCAGATGCGTAGGAGGTCGAATGCTGATATCTGGGGATGCCACTCCATCAGATCCATTATTAGAACTTGACGGAGGATTGGTAGGGTTTGACGAACGCCACCATGACCTTGAGGTAATATTGCGGCCAGGGCTGGAAAAACGAGATCTCGTTGACGAAGTGCGCCCAGGGTGCTGATATTGAGGATCCTTAGGGGCCTCCTCCGCTTGGGCCTCCTCAGCCTCTACTTGTGCCAAATCCCGTTTCCAACGCAACCAACGTTCGCGCGATCCACCGGAAACAAGGAAGTCAGCATGGAGGATTGGCATGCCGTTTTCATATGCAAAATCTGTTGCCCCTGAGCCGACTAGAAGGTTGGGCGGGACCCTGTTCAAAGACAATGGTTTCGTTGAGACATCTAGAACGAGACGGGCAAGTGAAATGGGGTTTTTAATATCTACAAGGCAGGATTCATTAGCTAGAATGATATCAGTCAGGGAACTCTCTGCACGCACGTTCCACAGCGCCCACAGCGCCGCTTCGACCCAGGTGGTCGACAATGGTCGCGTCGCATTCAACCGTGCCATGAGCAGAGAGATTGCTGCCGTAGCCTGCATTTGTAATTTCATGATCCTCCAAGAATTTGATGGCGACCTCGACTGCGTCCACAGCGCGTCCACCAGCTCTCAAAACAGCCATCCCCAGTGTTGCCGCCCTGATTGTAAAATCAGTTCTGCAAAAATGCAATAACGTGGGGAATGTAAAAACCAAGTACAATGAGGGCTTACTGATTGCATACCCAAAGATGGGTTGATTCAGCCTGGTAGCTGTGGAATCCCGCACCCGCGTGGATAAAAATGGCGGAGACACCGTGGGGTTGTGCCTCCTTCAAATGAGAAAAAACCATGGCTGTGGTGGATAAGTTTCCTTAGAGTAGGTATTAAAAGTCAAGTATGGGGTAAAATGATCCTCTCAAGGCCAATACTCCGGTTTAATGAGTGAAATGAAGCTGTGGGGCAAAGGAAAGTGAGGAGATATTCCGTCTGGCAGTAAGAATCCTGATATTCACATTGGGTGGCCAGAGGCAAACAGCTCCAGCCAACAATTGCTGTGAAAAGGTTCAAACAAGAACGTGGGCCCTTTGTGTTTTGATGCGGCAGACAACGCAATGGATTAAGTTGGTAGACACTGGCTGGCTATAATGAAGCGGTATTGAGATATCCAAGTGAGTGGATTTGGTCGCGTTGCTATGCAGGCGACCAGGCCTGGACTATAGGGAGACACTGCGCCTGTGGTTCCGGGACACGGAATGAATGGCAGCAATAGGAAAAATATAGGTTTTTGTTAGGTAAAAGGTACAGAGAAGGCTAATACCCCCTCATATGACAAGATAATAGTAGGATATAAACGAATGAACAGGAGGTGGTAGCCTGAGGATAAGTATAAAAAGGAAAAATGGAAAGAAAATGGCTCCAAGAAACAACAGAAAAAGGAGGGAAAAGGACAAAGGCAGAGCAGTGCGCATTACAGCCGCATCTCTGCAGAAGGAGACACACGCATCAGAATCTCCTGGAAGAAGCCGCAGCCTGGAATCGACTGTTTATTGTGGCTGGCTTGAGGTGTATACAAGGAGGACAGCCCGAATGCCGTTTCCCTATAACTAACTACTCATGGGAGCGGAGTGAGCAAGAAAAAGAGAGCCAGGGAGAATTGAGCAGATAGAAAGATTCAATGTAGCTCCAGGATGCAGGATCCAGTAGAATAGCCATGAGAATAGTTTAATTAATAGCTGGAGCACATTTCATTCTTCTCCCTTCTCCCTTTCGTCGTAGTTTTAGACGGTTGGAACTGTATGCGGCTCCGCGCTGGTTGGTCAGCTGCCACGTGATTGTGCTTATCTCATCGCCTTAGTGACATCGCCAGAGGGGAGTCTGGTGTCCAGCTGCCATCAAGAGGGCGACGACGACGACGAGATATATACCAACAGCCTTTTGCGATCTCTCCGTCTCTACACCATGCTTGGTTTGCCCATTGTTTGGCGCTCGTAACTCGTGTCTGTTCTACTGATTAACTGCAATCAAAGAGCCTGCAGAGTCCCTTATCATCTACTACATACACCTCCGCCGCTCTCGTCTTCCCCACCTTACTCGCAATGGCGGCTCAGACTCCCGCCGTTGTCATGGACAAGTATGTTACCATTGAATGATGAAACTCGATTCTGCTTCTGTGGCTAATGATGTTCTGCTTCCTTTAGCGGTACCGGATTCTCGAAACTTGGTGGGTGCTCTTCAAATTGCGCTGCCTTCTCCCCCGCCAACCCCAATTTTAGGCTAACGTCATTGTGTTGTCTCCAAGGGTTCGCCGGCAATGATTCTCCTTCGTTCGTTTTCCCTACGGCGATTGCTACAAAGTCCGCGGGCGGTGTAGGAGGCGGAACGGGCTCTGGTCGACCTGCTGTCGGAAACAAGCCTTCCTTCCTTACTGGCGGTGCGGGCCCCGGCTCACAACTATCGGCAAAGCGGGGGACGGAAGATTTGGATTTCTTTATTGGAGATGAAGCTATTAACGCATCGGGCGGCCCCGGGTATGGTATCAGCTATCCAATTCGCCATGGCCAAATCGAGAACTGGGACCATATGGAACGATTCTGGTCAAACTCCATTTTCAAATATCTCAGAGTTGAGCCCGAGGACCACTATTTCCTTCTCACTGAACCTGTATTTACTCCCCATTGCTTCCCCCGCCTCCATCCAGATGCGCGGATGGCTCACATTCTAACACATCTTCATTAGCCATTAAACCCGCCAGAAAACCGAGAAAATACTGCGGAGATCTTTTTCGAATCTTTCAACTGCGCCGGTCTTTACATCGCTGTTCAGGCTGTTCTAGCCCTTGCAGCATCGTGGACGTCTTCCAAGGTTACTGACCGGTCCCTCACCGGTACCGTAATCGACTCCGGTGACGGTGTCACCCATGTAATTCCCGTTGCGGAGGGATATGTTATCGGGTCCTCTATCAAAAGTATACCCATTGCTGGGCGAGACATTACACACTTTGTGCAAAACCTACTGAGGGAACGACAAGAAGCAGACAGCTCAATGAAGACCGCAGAGAGAGTCAAGGAAGAGTATTGCTACGTATGCCCAGATATCGTGAAGGAGTTCGCCCGCTACGATCGAGAGCCTGACCGATTCCTGAAACACACCGTGACCTCGCCCAACGGCCGAAGCGTCACCATCGACATAGGATATGAGCGTTTCCTTGCACCTGAGATCTTCTTCAACCCAGAAATCTACTCGTCAGATTTCCTTACCCCCCTCCCCACCGTCGTGGATGGCGTGATCCAATCCTCCCCTATCGATGTTCGGCGGGGTTTGTATAAGAATATCGTGCTTTCTGGAGGTTCGACGTTATACAAGGACTTCGGCCGCCGTTTACAGCGTGATATTAAGCACTTAGTCGATGCCCGAATTCGCGCATCGGAAGCCAGAAGCGGTGGAGCGCGCAGTGGTGGCCTAGAGGTCCAAGTTATCACACACAAACGGCAACGACATGGCCCGTGGTTTGGAGGCAGCTTGCTGGGCCAGACTCCGGAATTCCGCAGCTACTGCCATACTAAGGTCAGTTTTGATTTCCAATGATGATGAAGTATAATATTCAATAGGGCTAACTTTTTCTTTTTTCCGTCTTTGTTCAGGCCGAATATGATGAGATTGGACCTAGTATCGTCAGAAGATTTGCTTTGCTGGGTGGACCAGGAAGCACGTAGATAGCTACTACTACTAGTTACATCTTACGCATGTCTGTTCAATTTATGTCGTTTGCTTTTCCCGCCTCCCCGCATCGGTACTTTTTCCGTGTTGGTATTAAGTCCGTCTTCTATTTGTGCAGTTTTAGCATTTTTATTTATTTTTCTCGTCTTGCGTAACTTTAGAGCCGAATCGTTTAAATAATACAGTTCAAAAACTGAATCCAATCAAAAGAACGTGTAATCTAGCCTCCTTCCCGTCTAATTTTCGCTTCCACCACCGGGCGACTCTCAGGATGCACACGGATAACTTCTGATGCCGTTTAAGAGTCGCACGATAACGTCTGCGGGGCGTCTAGTTATGCCCAGATAATACATAACAATATTATACCGCATATCCATGTACTCAACATATAGAAAACTTTAACAGATGCTCCTTCCCCTATTCCCCTATTCCCCGTATCAAAAGCATACCATACCCAAAAACCATGCTATATAAGAAGCCACACACCTTTGCCAGGCATATGATGTATCTTCGAAAAAAAAAAAAAAATCAAACTCAATACAAGTATCTAAAGCCTTAAGTTCCTCCGCCTGCACAGCCGCCCCCTCCACCACCGCCGCCATCACTAACTATACCTCCAGCCTCAAAAGCACCGGCAGCCCCAACACCCCCATCAGTTCCTACACCTCCGGCCCCAAAAGAACCAACGCCCCCATCACCCCCACAAACCCCCGCCGCAACCTCCGCAACGCAAGTACCAGGTATGCAGTTCGCAGCTCCGTGGACGTCCGTACTCATGCAAGACGGGTTCGTAGGATATAGGGCCGGTGTGATGGACGGATCGGTAGCGTAGGGCGCGTAGAACGGGATGAAAATGGGATACCCCCAGATGATGGGGTAGTAGCTGTAGCGGCGATCCTTGGTTGGGCTGTGTACGGATAGGGACAGGCTAGAAGCGGACGCAGAGGCAGAGGCAGATGCAGATGCAAGAAGTTGTTGCTGCTTCTGCTGCTGCTGCCGCTGCCGCGTAGACTTTTCAGTTACATCCTCGCTATTCTGCTCCGTATCTTGCATCTCCCTCCACTGCTGGCCCCCTTTTCCTTTGTCCAGCATCTCCTTCCTCTTTCTCTCCTCCTTCCCCCTTGCCTTCTCCCTCTTCTCCACCCTCCTCAATGATTTCTGATGATAGTCCATGAGCCGCTGCCGCACGCCATGATGCTTACTATCCACCATCCACGGCTCCTGCATCTTCGCTACCGGCACCGCATTATGCGTTGAAATATGTGGACTCGCATCAATTGGATTCTGACGATTTCCCTGTTCAGCGTGCAGCGACTCTGCCAGCTTTTTCGCCCGCGATATCAAATACAGATTCATACCTGGTCCATAATTCGGCTCGCGGGTAGCCTCGCAGTACCAGCATATACACTCGCTATAGGGTTCGCCGTTGGTATACTCCATATACTTTTTCGATGTCCACTCGAAGGCCATGGTGAGCTGATCTTCCGTGACTTTATCATCATGATCGATGAACCGGTCGCGGGTTTTGTGGAGGGAGTAGCGGAAGTAGGATTGCGGGGCTAGTTGGTGCGTGTGCCAGGCTAGGTCAATATCGAGGGTGGGCACGGCGACTTTCTTGTGCTGGGAGATAATGTGGATGAAAACTGTGTATCTCTTTAACAGATGCTCCATGGTGGCTTGGAGGGTGGGGGAGTGGAGCCAGTCAATTGTGTCCATTTTGGTGATGAAGGTCCCCTGGCGGATAACAGCCCCGACAAGGTCTAGACCGAAGACTGACGAGTTGCCCCAGTATCGGGAGAGGAGGCGGCGGAAGGCGATTTTCTCCTGGCGAGTTTGGGGGAGGGATGGTTTTGTCTTTGGGGCAAAGAGGTGGCCTTCGTTGTTGAAAGCGTATTCAAAGTAATCGCGGATTGTTTCTATGGTAGCAGCGGGATTGTGGTAGAAGTCTGTCCGATCTAAAAGATTGTTGTGTAGGACTTTTCCGATGATTTTGTTGGGAAGTTGCATGTTCTCATGGCCCTTGCGTTTGGTGTTTTCTGGGAGCCCGTTGAGAGAAAGGAGGGTGCCGGGCATTGGAGTCCTATACAATTGAAGCCGGGCCATATCTTGCCGAAACTGAGCGACCTGAAGGGTACTGTGCGTGATAACAAGGGAGCAAATGGGACAGATCTTGCGGAAATCTTTATCTGCGTAGCCACCAGTGTGTTCGAAGGGTCTTTCCAGAGAGTCCAGCTTCCATTCCCTGCTCTCCCATTCGGCCTGAATAGCCGTGAGGCAGCTTGGACATTTTATCAGCTTGGCTGGAGAGTCCAAGAGATTGTCCCAGGGAATCCCCGCCATCCGTTCAAAGTATTCCTTTGCATCGTGTCCAGGTAAGAAGTTAAAGTCGCTCCTATGCAGAGCTGCATCAATAGCTTCCCAGGGCATTCCTGTCACCCAAAAACTCATCCTCCCAAGACGAATACAGTCCTCCAAATATACTCGAGGATTAAGCATATAAGAATGCCACACCATAAGAACATCTATCAAGAAAAGATACATCAGTCCGCTGAAAAGAAAACCGAAAAGTCCCTGAAACTGTCTACCCAAAGGTAACATATTTGAACCAAAAAGGCAATTAGACAGATACTAACCCAGCGGCGGTAAAGTATCAACAGTGAGCACGATCGCGGCATCCCAATCCGTAATCTTGTTATAATTTTCACCATTTTCAATATCGTCCACTGTCACAGAGCGATTGAATAAATGATTTTCGCGATCCGTGGTAATGCAACTGTTGAACCAAGTTTCAAATCGATCTACTGCCCTGGTCACATATATTTGCCATCTCTTTTCCCTGATAATAGCAGCAGCTCTGTACTTGTCATCTTCGGAACTGAAGTTATCGATAAGACTGTCGGAGAGGCCGAAAAGGCCATCAGTTGTCGATACCTCGTCGCGGAGATCTGCAATCGCAGCGAGAAGCTTTAGATGTACTACGCATTCATCCGCAGTCGGGGGCTCGTCCTCCATTCGTTTCTTGTCTGTCCTTGAAGATAATTTGAGATTCGGATTGGTCTGGGATTGAGCACCGAGAGGGGAAATGGGAAGGCCCCCGACGTAGTCCGGGGGCACGTCGTGGTTTTCATACGCGGGCGGGGGGGAATCCATTATGTCAAAAAAAAAAAATCAGACACGAATGGGATTTAAAACGAAGGGCTGGAACGGGAATTCAGGTATCAGGAACCCCTGCGTCCAACAGAATTTTTATATGCGGAGTCTTGTGTAGTTATCATGAAATTAACAAGTGGATGGGATCTCAGCCCATAGCCATTGATGGAGCTCAGCATCAATGGACACCCCTCTTGTTTGATCTCCGAAAGTTAGTTTAAATCGGACGGGACCCATGTCAGCCTGAGGGCCCTGAAACAGGAAATCTGGGATATGCAGCATTTCAGAGGAACGGAATTATGCACAGCCTTGCAATGTGGAATCGCGATCACAAGCTTGTAGTTCTAGCGCCATTGATGAAGAGCCGCAATGTTCGAACTTGGTCGTGTATTCAGCTCGAAAGCCGAGCCGAGTCAGCGATTCAAGTTAGCCTCCAGCAAGGCGGGTCATGAGAGCCGAAATTCGTAAAAATGGTGCCGGGGTCTCTTGAGTGGATGGGGCCAAGTACAAACTACAAAGTAGCAAAGTGCGCCGCCGCCGCGGAGACTCATTCCACTTTCGCATGGATCCTAGGCGAATTCGCATCCCTCATGATTGGGATGATGGCATTCGTAAATTATTGGGATTTCTGATTGGCTTTAGACGTTGGAAGAGACGACTCGGTCGAGGGTTTAAAATGGGCTAATATATATCTTGTGTCTTCAATGGATTGGATTTCGGAGATAAGTGACTGAGCTGATCCTCCGGTTTACTGCCTTTCTGGCGGCTTTTGGATGCCAGAGATAGTGGCTATTTTCCAACGGCCTAGCCTTTGCCAAGGAGGCACCATTTTCTAACTTTTGATTGAAGCATCCCTTCCAAGGTTGACTTGAGATACGATCATGGATAGGCCTTGATATTATATTACATCTGTATGCCCATGGCGTGAGGCCGCCAAGGGCGGGGGCCACCTCATATGTACCTTAGCTGGGCGGAATCGTCCTCTCCGGCGTTGCTACAGTCGTAACCTGAGGTTGCGAAATCACCTTATTTAGAATTGCCACGCCTTCGACATGGCCCGTTTGTGGGAAGAAATCAAATCCTTTAATACTCTCGATTTCATACCTCACTTCTTCTCCGTTGATGTTTCCTCCCTGAACCAGCACGCCAACATCACGCGCCTGGGTATGGACATTGCAGCTTACATAAACGACTCTCGCGGGCGCATACGCTAGTAGTTGTTGTAAAAAGTTGTTGTCGCAACCCTTTCGCGGCGGATCAATGACGAGCAGGGTCTGATCTGGCGGATAAGGAACGTTCTTGAAGATGGCGGCGGCGTCCGCGGCAGCGAAGCCGGTATTGCGAAGCTTGTTGGCGCGAGCGTTTAGGCGGGCTGCTTCGATGGAGTCTGGGGAGATGTCGATGCCGAGGGATGAGAGGAAGAGAGGTGAGAGAGTTACGGTGAAGAGGCCGGAGCCGGAATATGCATCGAGTAGGTACTTTAATCTCGGGGCGGGCTGCGTGGTGGATGATGTTGAAGGAGCGATAAGGGCATTCTCGCGGATATATTGGGTGAATGGAGTTAGGATGGAGTTGTTGTTTTGGAAGAACTGGCCAGCCTTGTTCTGAAACTTGTAGTTGTCGACGTATTCAATGGAGGTTGCTTTTTGGTCTGTAACGCAGCGCTTTTCCTCGATGAAGTCTGGGTACTCCGTTCGAATTACCTGCTCCTCGTGCGGGAGTTCTCTTTCTTCAGAGGAGGATCGTTCCGCGCCGTTTTCTGACGGCCGTGGACTTGGACTCGCACGCTTGTAGCGGCGCGTAGTACTTTCTCTCAATAAAAGCGTGGCGCCTCTGCTATACATATGCAGGTTCTCAGCAACTCTCTTGCGCTCACTTTTCAACCCCAGTCTGACAATATCCGTTCCTAAAGGACAATCCTCAATATCAAGAACGGTTCTTCTACCCTTGAGCATGAACCCAATGGGCGGAATCTCCGATGCCTCTCCATCTGCGCTGGCACGTCGGATGCGACTCGGCATAGCGAAATGGGGTGTCAATTTGGTTCGATAGCCGTATTGCAATGGTGAACCCATCGTATCGCGAACTGCGGGGATTAATTCAGGTAGTAGACCCGAAAAATTAGCGTACGCCTTCTCTAGGATCCGTTTCTTGTGTTTCAGTTGGTCTTCGTAGGGAAGCATCTGGAGCTGACATCCTCCACATTTGGCGAAGTACTGGCATTTAATAAGAGAGTCGTCACGCTGAGGTGATGGCGTGATAACTTCGAGCAGATCTGTGACGCTGTAAGACTCATTGTGCAATGTTCTAACAACCTTAACTCGAGCCCTGTCTCCTGGAGCTGTGAATGGTACGACGTAGACGTGGTCGAAGGAAGGGGAAAGCGCCAGGCCGTCTCCTGTGGATGAGATTTCGTGTACAGTAACTTCAGTCTCTGGGAAAATTTCGCTTTTGTGCTCACGCACAACTGTTGGTATCTTTTCAGCGTCGTCCTGCTTTGCTCTCTCTGCGCTCTCGGCATGTTTTTTCAACAGCGCTCCTACATCGAAGCGGAGAACTTCTTCTGTATCGCCTTCCCTAACATCCTTTGCAACCTTTTTCTTCTTATGCTGCGGACCCCCTCGCTGATTCGGCTTTCTGTGTGCGTTTTGGGACATTCTATCAACCCCCTGTAGCGGCTGATACTGATGTTGACTGCGGAATGGTCTCGAGGAGATAGAGCGCTGCGCTCGCGATATGCATGAGCCAGAGAGTTCAAAGCTGCGTCGCGCCGAAAATAAGATCGGCCTAAGAGCTGAATTAAGCATATGTGGACGAGGATATGGGACCATGAAATGCACTGCAAATCGGGGAGCATAAAGTTTTGAAACTTGCTGCGTCTGAACATTTTAATTTTTTTTATATTTTTTGGTGCTTGGAAGCTTTTCCCTTGGACCAATCAGCGTTGAGGGGAAATCCGCCCAGCAAATTTCTCGCCGAACACCAAAAAATGCAGAGAAAAACCACCATTTCAACATCAAAACCACCCAACAAGGCGAGACAAACTGCTTCGCCGATATCCACCACGACGTCCTCTGCCCCCAATTGATTTTCACAAGTGAGGCCAGTATTGGCCTCACCAGCTACTTCCGCCACCATGAGCCTCGCACGCCCCGCGCGTTGTCTCTTCTGTTCCCTATCGCCCGGTCCTCTCACCTCCATCCCCCGGCGACAGTTCCACCAATCCCTTTCCCAATATGCGAGGGAGGAGAAAGATGGTGTGAAAAATCCATCTTCCGTTAAGCCCGCTAGGAAGCTTAGGCCAAGATTGTTCAAACCGTATTCGGAAGAAGAGAAGAAGCGCCTTGGGGAGGAATACACCCCGGATCAGATCGCCGCAATTGAAGCCGCTGAAGGCGAAGGGGGCATCAACCCGAAAGATTTGGCTAAGCAGTTTCAGCAGAGAGATGACCCATGGGCATTCAAGTACCTAGATGACTTCTCCACTGTTGAGCCTGTCGTCGACCACCATATCCGTCGCCCAATGACCAAGAGCGTCCCGATCCCACGCATGAAATCAGAGCAGGAACTGATGATGGAGGTCGCCAATTACCTCGAGCAGATGTCTGAGGAGGATGCAGAAAAGAGGCCTGACAAAATCTTTGAGTTTATGGACGAGATGAGCCTCGTGAAGGATCCCGTCGATGAATCCTCCTCGCTCGTGCCAGATATTACTCAACCGTACGAAACAATCGATAATATCGGCGGAGGCCCGAACCTCCAGCTCAGAAAAGAAGACCTAAAGCGACAAGCGCAGGATCCAAATATCTTGGAGGCTGAAGATCCGGAAATTCAACTAGATTACGAGAAAGTCTCCCGCGCGACGGGTTGGCCTGTACGCACACTCAAGGGCTTACAGGTGAAAGCTCTGGTCCAGAGAATGGTCGCCAACCAAACCCGTCTGGGCAAAATCCGCCAGACCTCCATTCTTTCCGTTGCAGGGAACGGTAAGGGCCTGTTAGGTATTGGGGAGGGAAAATCCCGTGACTTTGGAGAGGCTTTGATGCAGGCTCACGCTCGAGCTATTCGAAACATGCGACCAATCTTGAGATATGAGGATCGAACCATCTATGGAGATGTACGGGGGAAAGTAGGCGCTACAGAATTGAAATTGATGCATCGGCCACCAGGTAGGCATAAACATTTCCCTCCCAAACCCACGCTGAATTGTGTGAATTGTGTCTAGTCGCTGACTTGGAATCCTTTCCCCCCTCAAGGTTTCGGTCTCCGTTGCCAACAAAGCATCTGGGAAATGTGTCGTGCGGCCGGTATTCGTGATTTGGCCGCCAGAGTCACCCGATCCCGCAACAAGATGAACACAGTGAAAGCTACCTACGAGGCTTTAATGAGCCAGAAGGACCCAGAAGATATCGCTCGCGCCCGAGGCAGAAAGTTGGTCGACGTGAGAAGGGTATATTACGCTGGAGCTCAGTAAAAACTGACGTTCCGCCGCCCTATTTTATTTTTTATTTTTGTTCAATTGTTTTTATCCTTGGCTTTCCTCCCGTACAATTTCCGCTATTAAAATAGATCCCTCCCTTTCATCTACGCAATTCTGCTGTCACGCATTGGATAGCGAAGCATTGTCATGATAGATAGCGTTACGGGATATCCTTTTGCCCGCTATACCTTGCCTTCCTAACCGCTGCTCGCCTGGATTTTTTGCATGTCCTCTACCCACTCCTGCTATTACACGATGACGGTGATGGCATATACTTGTATTAGTATGTATTTGTTATTTTTTATATTAGAATAAGATATTGTCTTTTTCCTGTTTCAACGACCTACTTGATCGTGTATATATATATATATTTATTTATAAAACCATAGATCCGAACCGTCTCCTTCTTCATCCATCTAAATCTATACGTAACAGGAGATTGAGACCAAAAACGCCATCTATGCAGCCAGCCAGCGACGAGGGTATTAAGCAAAATGAAAGAAAAAACAAATACCCCAATTGACCCATTGAATACCATGCAACGCACACGTACAGCTTAAATTAACCCAATCCCTCCAATTAATCACCCTCCCCATGCCCACCATACCTCCCCTCGTCCCCTGTGTGCTGATGCCCGTGCCCATCCCCACCACGCCCACCCCCATCCTCCCCATTATAAATCTGTTGCTGCAACACAATACTATACACACTCGCCTTGAGTAGCGTGCACACCGTCGCCGTCTTGCGTTCCAGCAAGCGCAAGGCATCGAGCGTTTCTGCCGCAGGGCGAGCCGAGAGGTGCGCGAGGGAGTCGGAGAGCTGTATATATATTACACATACCACGAAGTGGATATATCTGTGTTAGACCTTTCTTTTTCATATTTAAAATAGATATATAACCCGTTAGGGGTAAAATGGAAAGTATGTAATTAACCTTATTCATATTCCCCAATAACCGCGCATACTCATCCAGCACTTCTTGTTCTAGCGGGGAGAGGAGGGGGTTTTCGCGGAGGAGGGGGTTAGTCGTCGTCGGTTCAGTTGTGGACCCTGTCGTTATCGCTGCGGGTGCGTCATTGCTATGATTCCCTTGGGCTGTTGGGTCGATATCTGCGTCGATGTCGATATCGTGGTCATTGGCGGAGGAGGATATTGGGCGTGCTGAGAGGGAGGATGCCGGGCGAGGCATTTTTTTGACTTCTTTTGTTTTTTCTCTTCTCCTCAATGGATGTTTTGTCGTGTTATTTTTGAATTAGAGGACAGAATGCTGCCCTCTGAAGCCTGTGGGAACCTTTGCGCTGTGTTTAGTTGCTTTGGGGGGGTAAATCGACGATGAGCGTTGTGCAAACTCTGCTAACACCGTTGGATTTCGACCGCGGAATGGGTTCAATGGTTGAGGACTTGAGTGGGAAGACTCTGAAAATGGTTCGAATGTGTCCGGTAGGCAAATTGAATATTACTGGATCACTCTGCTTGTGCTGTGAGAGTTGCGTCTGCTGCGGGGAATGACTAGAATCGACCACCTGCAACGCGTCTGGCCGAAATGACATCAATGGCGGATTCTATGCCCACGTCCTCTCTTTTCAGAGCAACCCCAACATTACGGTGCAGATTCTCATCTATGTCAACCCATTAACTCATACAAATAAAAATAAAAAGACGCAAAATAAATACGAAATAAATGGAATTTATGCTAAAAACTAAAATATAAAGCGAAAACTATCTAAAAATCAACATGATATATATAGCAGCTGTAACTAATATCTGCAGACATGTTTTAAAAGGTGCTCGGAATCGCAAAAGATCGATGGTACTCAAATCACTTCATCTCTCATCATCACTCTCTTTGTCACATCTGCTTGCGCAAGCAAGACAAATGCGGAAACGAACCAATCGATTCGCATATCCCCGAGCATATCACAGGCTGGACTGCCCAGAGGGAACAAAAATATCAGTGGATAAGCAAAAGAAATTCACCAGCGTAGCTATAACTCCGGCATTCATAAGAAGGAAATGTTTTGACGACGGAAGAGACAGCATAGTCGCGATTTTTTTGCTCATAGCCTTCGTTGGATCAACGAGGCGGATCCGGAAAGAATAATCAAAACCGATACGATAGACCGAAAGGTAAAAGCTGAGAATATTATCATTCGGGGGATGGAGAAGGTACTCGAGGGCAGGCAGTGAAGTATCCCATGGAGGGAAGGAAAGCGTATGACCCTCCTGGTGAATAAAGAGTCTCCTCAGAGTGGGGTCATGTTATACATGTTGCCTCGTTAAGGACCTCGGGTAGGAATCCGACGGATGGATCCGAGATGGGTAATAAGTATCGGAAGTAGGAGATATAGAGAGGAAAATGCGAGGGGAGAAGGAGAATTGCAAAAACCTCAAGATGGAGTAGCTTAACCGTACTCCTTCTCAACTAAATCGCATTTTGTCAGTTCCCTTCGTTTCTCAACGAAAGCAAGGAACACAAGGGATACGATGGTAGGCAAGAGGTTGAGGGAATGAAAAGGGTGAATGTGGGATACCGTGTGGTTGTCCTTCTCTCCAAAACGGATCAATCCCAACAGAAAGAGACATGTTGGAAACAGCGATGTATGACCCAAGCATCAGCAAAAGTCGAAGAAGACAAGAGGCTGAGGCAGGGAAGGTAAATCCCTATGCATACGGCAAAACAAAACAAAAAAATTGAGAAAGTAGCAAAATGGAGAGAGGGGAAACAAAGCCGGGTAAACGACAGGACGTAAATATGAAACAAGAAAAGAGAAAACGAATAGGCAAAAACGAAAACACCATCAAGACCAAAGCAAACATATACACTCCAAACACCCCCCTATGAATTTCTTTGGCTTCCAAAATGAAAGCAAATAACCCACCAGAAAAAAAAAGCGGATGTAGTTTTATTCATAAAAACAGTCGAAGTCGTGTGATCGATATTTGTTCTTCCTCACCTCGTCGGCGTCGATGTATATCGTCTTTCTCGGGAGTTTAAGAGTTGTTCCAGCAAAATACACTAGTATGTCCACAAGTATGAACCAAAGTCCAACAGGAAATGTAAGTGTCAACCATCTGAATTTAACACAGAACCACTCTCTCGGATGCAGCTTCACCGCCCGTTATTCGACGACGTCACACGATCATCAATCATATGGTGCCCATGTTCCTCCCCGTCATGATGAAGCGTGACGCTATTGAAGTCCTCGAACGGATCCGCAACAGCTTCTCCAGATGGCGTTGCAAGACCGGAGTCCATTGGCACCCCTTTAGCTTTTGACGAGCCACCCATGTCAACACTAGCGCTTTCCTTGACGTTCCGGAAGTTGATCGTATCGGTGGCACGGCCTTGGTGGGGGATCATGGGCGGTTTCATGTGGCGGATAAGTGCCCACTGTGTGGTGCGGAAGAAAGGGTGGGTTTTCACGTCTGATGCGCCTGCGCGCGCTCCTAGTCGGCGTGTTTCGTCTTTGATGAGAAGTTTGCGGATGAGGGATTTGCACATACTTTTGAAAAATAGGGATGGTTAGTAGTCAATTCTTTTCAAATTGGAGCAGCAACATTCCTCAACAGATCCAGCTTACCTCGATATCTGTGGCGAACCAGAACCCTCCGGGAACGGTACTTCATCCCTTAAGATGTTGGCAAAAGTGCTATTCCGACTCTTGCCTTTGAACGGCGTCGTTCCAAAAAGCATTTCGTATATCAGAATGCCCAGGGTCCACCAATCGACAGCGCTCGTATGTCCATCGCCCTTGATAACCTCTGGTGCTATATATTCCTCCGTTCCTACAAAGGAATTTGTTCGGAAATCGGCGATACATGACTTTGTGTCTATAGTTGGTAAAGACGTGGGAGAAGCGCCATTGCGGCCTATGATCATAGTCGGCGCGCCACCGGGTCCGGATTGTTTAGAGAGGTCGAAGTCTGAGAGCATTATGTGTCCTGACTGGTGTAATAGGATATCTAAAATACACATCAGGTCAGCACAAAAGACTTGATATAGAAAATAAAGCGAGAGTGGCCTTACTCTCGGGTTTCAAATCACGGTAAATGAATCCCATGAGATGGAGATATTCCAGGGCAGCAGTAACTTCTGCAGCATAGAAGCGGGCGTCGTCTTCTGGGATACATTTGCCAGGACGCGTTTGGAGAGCTGTATTTAGTATTAGCCATTGCCATCCTTCACATGTGTGATGCTAACAATTTACCTCTGAAAAATTCGCCGCCACTGCAATATTCCATGCAGAGATAGAGGTGATCTTCGGATTGGAAAGAATGATATAACGTGACAATAAACGGATGGTTGCTCGTAGCGAGAATTTCCTGTTCGGCCAGGGCCCTCTTGATCTTATTCCGCTTGATCATCTCCTTCTTGCTCAACACTATAAGAATCCTCAGTCAGCACATGGATCTCCTCACGAAACGTGTCAAAACAAAGCCCGGTGTTAATAAAAAAAATATTGTCGAAACACTCACCCTTCATCGCATATAATCGGCTCGACTTCTTCTCCCTCACCAAATATACCTTCCCCACATCACCCTTCCCAATCAGCTTGATCTTATCAAAGCTCCCCGGCCCAACCTCAACATTCCGCACCTTGATGGAATTCGAGCTATACGTCCTCCGAAACGCGATAGGATTCCGATCCAGCCCTGGAGGGGGAAGGTTCGACAACTCGTCAGCACCCGGTACTGCAAGCGAATTGCTCTTAGACGCCGCATCAACCAGACTCAGCCTGGCACCGTCACCACCACCAACTCCACCAGTAGCAGCACCATGTTGCACAAGCGGTTCTTTCCCCAGCTCTGCTGTCCTCGGTCTATCATCCGACTTATTACTGGAAAACAGTCCCTGCGCGTTCGGTGCGGAAGCCACCCTTCTCAACTTTCTCGCCAGCTCCTCCTTGCCCGCCGTCGTGGCCTGCTCGCCAGCTGCGACGCCGTCGACCTGCAACTCCGGGGTATCAGCATTCACCGAGGACACACTGCCGTCATTCCGATGTCTCAAAGCGGGGTATCCTTGGTGAGCAAAGTACGGATTCGCATGGGCGGTCGGTGACATGCCTTCGTCTAACGGGTTTCCTTCACTGGCAACCGTCGTCGATCGATTTCTAGTGATAGTGGGGAGAAAACGCGACTGCCGGAAAGTGGTCTTGGTCTCTGATTTGCCCGGACCGGCGGAGTCATTCTGGGCGGCACCACCATTAGAGCTGTTGTTATTGCCGCCGCCGGTGCTGGTGTTGCTATTGGCGGAAGAAGAACTGTTAATGCGGAAAAAATTCTTCAGCTTTGTAGGGAAATGGGAGGATTCGTTGGGGGAGGAGTGTTTCTTGGTGGCTAGCGATATGCCGGGGAAATTGCTGCGTTTCTCATGTTTCACGCCGCCGGTCGACCCAGAGGAGGTGAAAAGCTGTGTCATTTCCTATCTGTCTCTCCTTCTCGATGGAGATATATGAATAAAGTAAATGCCGTTTCTCGTGGGAAACCCGTAAGGGATTCAAATCCTCCTTCGTTTTTTTTATTTTTATATTGGATTTACCGCAGTTAAAAAACGAGAGTCTGAGGTTGGGTTCGTTTGGCTATGTGTGAAGAATGGCGAGCCCAGTGGACAAGGTTGTGAAGGTCGCGGCAAGTAGAGGATGGGGGAGGAGGAGAGGTGAGACACGGCCGGGAGCTTTCCTTGAATTGAAAATAGCTGGTATTCAAGGCAAATCGGCGGACGGATGGACAAAAAGGAAACCGGAAGTCGACAGGAAATCTGGATTCAGCGAATTGAATGGTGGGGGCGAGTCGGAAGTCGACCAAAAAAAAAAAAAAAAAAAAACCCTCTTGCAAATTTGAATGAGCTTGTGTTATGTACTTGTATACCAGTCCCACGAGGTTATTCTTTTCGCAAAGGTGGTCTTGTCCTTTTGGTCCTTTTTTG